>JAGFBS010000047.1:0-310603 GCA_018397855.1 Boletus reticuloceps
CAGCGACGATTCCGACCAAAGATGTGTGCGCTAGGACACTTGAGAAGCCGTAGATGATTGTGGAATCAGGAATGAGGGGTATTGAAGCAGTGGTTGTTGAGTTATGATAGGCTCAAAATGTGATGAAGCGCACTATGAGGCCAAGATGCTTTCCAATGGTATAACTCGTGATCCCAACGAAGGATCAACACGAAAATTGGTCCACAGATGGATATGGCAACGGGAAATCGAATGGTATTGTTTTTGAGGCGTGGATCTGAGCTGATCTTGTGCGATGATGGCTAGAGCGCGGGGCTCATAACCTGTTAAGAGCGAAAATGCTAATGGAAGCGGACTAGCCACTTGCAGGATCAACTCAGGACGACTCTGGAGTCCACAGTGAGTAACCAAGATGATATTGAGAGGGAGAACAATGTTCTACTGACCTGGAGTCCACAGTGAGTAACCAAAGGATACAATGTGGCACTCCAGGGAGTAACTGCGCTTCAAGTAAACAACCATAAACAGATCAGCCACAATTGACTGGATGAGCGAAGGTAAAGTTCTGTATGGGTAGAGACACCACAACAAGCTAAAGAGAAGCTGAAAAGCGGTAGGTAAGTAAAGTGGCCATGGAGAACAACATGGCCATGGTTAGAACACGAAATGAGGTGCGAAATCACCAAAACTAACATATAATTCCGGGGCAGTGATACTACAAGGGAGCGACGAGAATCGGCATGACCTCAAATTGACACCAGGAATGTATGCAATCAATAATAACGTGGGCCGATATTTAACATGTCGCTCACTCAGGCAGTGCCCGGACCGTCTTCAATTATCCCACAACCTCATCATGACATTGGGCTGGTCACCCTGAGACTAGACACTGCCTTGCCTCAAGCGCCCGACATCCCAGCCTTTTCCCCAAACAACAGCGTCAAATCAAGTTCTACGAGCCAGTGTGAAACCAAAACGTATGTTTATCTTCCCTTTCAGCGTGAACAGTAGTGAAATATTCATATATATTCAAATTTACAGGGTACATTCGAGGGCAAAACCTGTCGTCGCCAGGTTTAAACAGATTTCGGCAGCCCGTAGGCGTTCAAAATGTACCCATTTCATCCTGTCCGTGTACAGAGCAGTGAATTGATGTGTTTGCTAGTTGAGCAGCTGCGTTCACTGGCAGAATCTCTTGTTGCAAGGTTTTAGCGAGAAGGCGGGACAAGTGACACCAAGGAGGCAATCATCATAGATCGTCAAATACCAGAACCTCCTTGTCTACCCGGTGACTCTAATCGATCGGCCTCTTTGGTCGACGTTCCACTTCCTCTCCGGTGTTGGTACAAGCTGCTCAGAGAAACAACGGACCTTCAGGAGGGCATTGTTCTTACCCGAGAAGCACTCGAACTTCACCCGCAAGGACACCCTCGTCGCTCCATGTCTTTGGACAACCTTGCAGTTCGTCTCTCGACTCGCTACAACCAGCTCGGGGCAATGGCGGACCTCGATGAGGCCATTGTCCTCGGCAGAGAAACACTCGAACTTTGCCCGCAAGGACACCCTGATCGCTCCATGTCTTTGAACAACCTTGGAGCGGATCTCTCGACTCGCTACAACCAGCTTGGGGCAATGGCAGACCTCAATGAGGCCATTGTCCTTGGCCGAGAAGCACTCGAACTTTGCCCGCAAGGACACCCTGATCGCTCCATGTCTTTGAACAACCTTGGAGCGGATCTCTCGACTCGCTACAACCAGCTCGGGGCAATGGCAGACCTCGATGAGGCCATTGTCCTTGGCCGAGAAGCACTCCAACTTCGCCCGCAAGGACACCCTGATCGCTCCACGTCTTTGAACAACCTTGCAGTTCGTCTCTCGACTCGCTACGACCAGCTCGGGGCAATGGCAGACCTCGATGAGGCCATTGTCCTTGCCCGAGAAGCACTCGAACTTCGCCCGCAAGGACACCCTGATCGCTCCACGTCTTTGAACAACCTTGCACTTCCTCTCTCGACTCGCTACAACCAGCTCGGGGCAATGGCAGACCTCGATGAGGCCATTGTCCTTGGCCGAGAAGCACTCGAACTTTGCCCGCAAGGACACCCTGATCGCTCCATGTCTTTGAACAACCTTGGATTGTATCTCTCGACTCGCTACAACCAGCTCGGGGCAATGGCAGACCTCGATGAGGCCATTGTCCATGGCCGAGAAGCACTCGAATTTCACCCGCAAGGACACCCTGATCGCTCCATGTCTTTGAACAACCTTGGATTGTATCTCTCGACTCGCTACAACCAGCTCGGGGCAATGGCAGACCTCGATGAGGCCATTGTCCTTGCCCGAGAAGCACTCGAACTTCGCTCGCAAGGACGCCCTGATCGCTCCATTTCTTTGAACAACCTTGCAGTTCGTCTCTCGACTCGCTACAACCAGCTCGGGGCAATGGCAGACCTCGATGAGGCCATTGTCCTTGGCCGAGAAGCACTCGAACTTCGCCCGCAAGGACACCCTGATCGCTCCATGTCTTTGAACAACCTTGGATTGTATCTCTCGACTCGCTACGACCAGCTCGGGGCAATGGTGGACCTTGATGAGGCCATTGTCCTTGACCGAGAAGCACTCGAACTTTACCCGCAAGGACATCCTGATCGCTCAATGTCTTTGGACAACCTTGCAAGCGCCCTCTATACTCGGTTCATGCAGCTGAGACAAGCAAACGATAAGAAATCCCTATTCAGTCTCTATGCTCAATTGGTTGATGCACCTCAATTGGTGTCTCCAACGGGTCTGTCTGCTGCTCGAGCATGGATCCGGGTGGCTGAAGAGTTCCAGCACCCCTCAACACTCCTTGCATATGAAACATCACTGCGATTTCTCATTCACCATCTTGCTACCCTGCCACTCTTACCCCAACATCTTATCATTCTCAAAGAACGTTCAGCTTCGCTCGCAGTGGACGCGTTTTCAGCATGTCTTCGTAGAGGTGCTCGTGTACGTGCTGTTGAGCTTCTCGAACAGGGCCGCAGCGTCTTTTGGAGCCTACTCAGTCGCCTCCGTTTCCCGCTTGATGATGTCATGGCATCTGGTGCAGCAGGAAGGCTGTTGGCAGACGAGTTCATGCATGTGGCCTCGCTTACTCGCATTGCCCTCAATTCACCTGGTGCAGATCAGCATGGACAGCTGTGTCATCTCAACCTTGAGATGCAGAGAATTACCACCAACATTCGTGAGCTACCTGGCCTCTCCCGTTTCCTTCTTCCTTCGCTCTTCTCAGATATCCGCCACGCCGCCAGTGGGGGACCTGTTATCATCGTGAATGCGAGTCGGTATGGCTGTGACGCGCTCGTCGTCTTACTCGATCGAGATCCTGTCCATATTCTACTGCAGATCACACAAGAGAGTGTTCGCGACCTCTCAGTGGAACTCCATGCTTCGACTGAGCATGCAAAGAAGGTCGACGTGACAAGGGAGCTCGGGTCCCTCTTGCGCAGTCTCTGGGATCAGGTTGTTTCGCCCGTCGTGGATTTTCTCTTGACGACACTTCCACTTCAGTCACGTATCTGGTGGTGCCCGACCGCTGAGTTCTCTGTCCTGCCCTTGCATGCCGCTGGTCCGTATAGGAAGGGTGAACGGAATCTCAGTGATCTCTATATCTCGTCGTACACCCCCACCTTGAGCGCTCTCATTCGTGCTAGACGGCCTAGTTCATCAAATCTCGCGAGCGCCGGGAAACGCTTCCTTGCCATTGGTCAAGCGAATGCCATTGGCCAGACTGAACTCTTTTCTGTCCGCACCGAACTGGCCAATATAGGTCAGCGCATTGTTGGTCTTGCTAGTTTCACACAAATCGAGGGTCCCGAATCCTGCATTTCACGTGTTGCCGAGGAGCTTTGCAAGACCGAATGGGTGCACCTTGCATGTCATGGCCTTCCCAACCGAACACGACCATTCGAATCTGCGTTTGCTCTCCATGACGGCCACTTCACGATCGAGCGGATCATGCGGTGTGAACCAGAGAACCCCCAGTTTGCGTATCTCTCTGCATGTCATACGACTGTCGGAGACAAGGAGAGTCCTGACGAGGTGATCCACCTCGCATCGGCGATGCAGTTCGCCGGGTTCCGTTCTGTGATTGGTACGATGTGGGCGGTAGACGATGCAGAGACGGACAAGATCACGTCGACGTTTTACAAACATATGGTGGATGAGTCTGGTTGTCTGGATCATACCCGTGCAGCATTCGCACTGCACAAGACGATGAGATCGGTCAATGTACCACTCGATCAACGGATTCTCTATATACATCTAGGTGCCTAGTTTTATGTCCTCGTTTGCTGTCGAACTTGTTCTGCTTTGCTTTGCTTTGCTTGTCCTCGTTGGCGGTAATTGATGTCACGGTCGGACGCGTTAAAGTTGAATATATCCAGAGTTGTTAAGAGCTAGTTCGGTAACGTGCAAAATCGTATTCTCAATAGTTGTTCATGTTTGACAAGTGGGAAATTGTCTCGGCTTGCCCGCCGAAGTACAGTCGGAGACCAAATTACAAAGAACTCTATCTACCCCTCCCATGAGCAACCTTCAAGCTGATCCTTATCTGCGTCGAGCAGACATCCGACGCAGACAGCTACGTCAACAACTACTCACGATCTCTACCCAACTTCGAGCTGTATCATATACAATGACCAGGCCAGTTGATGACGATTCTGCAGCCCAAGCAAGGTGGTCCCCGGAGGAGATCACTGCACTTGTCGACTACCTCCATGCCCATCGTTCAGAGGGAAATGGAGCAGGGGGGTTCAAATCTGCCACTTTTACAGGGGCAGTCAAGCATCTCGAGCCATTCCATGTGGCTGGTAGTAAGGTAAAGGACGTCAAGAGTGTCAAATATAAATGGGGTGCAGTACGTGACCATGGACCTCAGCATTACCCTCTACTGATCTCGGAACATAGCTCAAGGCAATACTAGCCATCATCAACCGTTGGCACAATACTTCTGGCAACCACTATGATGATATCAATGGTGCAAAGGTCAGTGTTGCTGGAGGCTCTGCAGAAGCTGTCTTCAATACATTCGCGGGTTCAAAGGCAAGTGTTTTATTGATAATATCACCCAATCGGATGGCTGACATTTACTAGGGAAATGGTGGGATAAAGGAGTTCCGCAACAAGGGCTGGGAGCATCGCGCCAAGATGGACGAGATTTCGCATGTTGGCAATGTGGATGGGACTGCTTCTCACCGTGGTACAGCCAATCAGGAATCATCCCAATCAGCAACACCGTCTTCCCTTATGGCCACCCCCCATGGCATCGACAATCCAAACACCGGTCTGTCACAGGCTGATCAGGAAACAATTGTCAATGCTGCGGACACTATCTCCTCAGTGCTACACACCCTCGCCGATCTACCACCACCCTCGTCCGATCTATCAACTACCTACTCCACTTCACGACCTATATCCTCCATTGCATCTAATTCCCATTCGTCACAAAAAAAGAAACGTCCCGTGTCTTCCTTGTCACCCGGGGATCAGTCAGGTCCCCACTCGTCATTGTTCTCCGCCCACCCACCTGTATCCTCTACTCCTACCGCAACATCTGTCTATTCGGGACGGCCCTCTGCCAAGAAGCGTAGTCGAACCTCAGTTCCTACCAATGCTGGTACAAAGCAGCCGGGCGTAACAACTGTTGCATTACATGCTGTAGACTCTTCTATCCGCCACCTTAGCGATTCCATTTCTTCATCTATGCTTGACCCATTGGTCAGCGTGCGCGAGGCGACCCAACTGTTGTACTCTCAACCTGCGATTCCTCAAGAACACCGCCGCTTTATGCTTTTACAGTGGCTCAAACAACTGTCCCAATGTTTGCAGGTTTTTCACTAAATGCAATAATCCCTGATAATCCCTAACCCTTGCCCTAACATGTGAGTGTATGAAATAAAGTACTTACGCTTGGCTTTCTATTGACACAAGGGTCAAGGGATTTGAATAGGATTTGATGAAATGGTAGCCATTTCAACATGACAACACATTGGGACAGTTGTTTGACTTTAAATTCTTATTACATATATCAGACCCTAGAATGCTGTAAGATGGTAACATACCTTAGGTAATGACTATATTATGTCATCATTATATAATTAATTATTCTACAGCATATATAAACCCTGCCCTCACAAATGAATTCTTCATTCCCATCATAAAAAATCTCTCTACTGCTCAAAGAGATAAAATCATCTCTCTTGTTTCTCTTGATCTTTTCTGCCAGAACTTTGCATCCCAAACTAGCATAGGGAAGTCTACTGTGGCCAGGGCCCTTCAGAAATCCAACTAGAGAAAGAAAACCATTGTGGTGGCTGTCCTTCCAAACTCTTCTCTACCCATAAATACACTATTGACCAGCAAATTCTCACCGGGAAGGCCAGCAATGCTGTTCAGGCCACTCATTTTATTGATTCCATCATCAACACTCCTGTCTGCCCACAGACAGTAAGGAATACCCTCAAGGATGCCTCTCTAAAGGCTGTGGTAATGAAGACAAAGCCTCTTCTCTCTACTACTCATAGACAGCGGAGATTGGTCTTGCTCTCAAGTACCAGCATTTGACTGTGGAGACTGGAAGAGGGTTGTCTAGTCAGATGAGACCAAAATCAATGGAATTGGGTCAGATGGACAGGCATATACAAGGAAAAAAAAAACAAAAGAGAAGCTAACTTCCAAGGAGGTCAAAGGTACAGTTAAATTTGAAGAATCACTCATGGTATGGGGCTATATTGGGTGGAATGGAGTGGGGGTTTGGAGTGAGGTTGAGGGGAGGATGGATGCTGAGCAGTATGTGACCATTTTGGAGAAAGGCTTGCTGCAAAACATGGAGAAATCTGGAATTTCTGCAGATCAAGTCATTCTCCAGTAGGATAATGATCTCAAATACATCTCCAGAAGAGCCAAGATCAGGTTTGAGGACCAAGATATCAAGCTTCTGGACTGACCTGCTCAGTCTCCAGACCTCAATCCCATTGAACACACTTGGGATCATCTCAAAAGATGCCTTTCAGATTATGAAAGGACTCCTATAGGGGTTCATCAGTTATGGAATAGGAGGGTGGTAGAGTGGGGGAAGATTTCTGTGAAGGAATGTCAGAAATGGATAGAAAGCATGTCTAGATGGATTCAAGCAGTTATTAAGACTAAGGGAGGTCATACCAAGTACTAAATACCCCATCTTGTACAAAGTCAAACAACTGTCCCAATGAGTTGCAATGTTGAAATGGCTGCCATTTCATCAAGTCCTATTCAACTCCCTTGACCCTTGGATCAATAGAAAGCCAAGAGTAAGTACTTTATTTCATACACTCACATGTTAGGGCAAGGGTTAGGGGCTATCAGGGATTATTGCATCCAGTGAAAAGCCTGCAAACATTGGAACAGTTGTTTGAGCCACTGTACATATCTCTCAGGACTCTGTCTCCGCTGTTATCTTTGTTTCACTACCTGATGATGATGCCAGGGCGTTGTTTGTATCCGATTTGTATGCAAAGTATCATGCCACAGCCCCAAGTACCAGTACAGCTATGGGGATGTGATGTAGCACGTATCGTTGTTTTTTTAGTTCTTGAATTCCAGCATCTGTTGTTTCCAAGTTGCGTTGTGAGCACAGCAGGTATACTAGTATGAAATACGACTGCATAGTACCAGACCATCGAGACTACATATCGTCAATAAGGTCCATGTCCACATCCGACATGTCAAAGTCACTCCAGCTATCCATATCTAAACCCTCACGTTCACGAGCTGCCAAGATTGCTTGGTAACTGTCCCACATTGCCTGTGCAATATTGTCCCTCCATATGTTCGCATCTTGATCTGCAACAGACTCCGAGTCGTTATCATCCATAACCGCCTCGTCATTTGAATCGGAGGTGGCGGTATCTTGGGGATTGTCACGGTTCGTGAGAATGAAGTTGTGAAGTGCGCATAGTGCCGCTGGGATCTGTGCTTGTGTTTTCAAGTCATATTCCGTGGGCAATAAAAGGATGCGAAAACGTTGTTTTAGAACACCAAAAATGCGCTCTATCACGTTTCGGGCAGATGAATGTCGTAGGTTGAACAGCTCCTCTCGATTTGCAGGCCTTGAATACAGATATCAGTAGTTTGATCATGGGGTGATCAGGTTCATACCGGATGCTCGCCTGTCCCCATTCCGCAAGGTGATATCGCACACCCCGATAGGGAACAAGAAGTTTCAGGCAAAGCGGATAACCTGCATCCGCAAGAAGGTATTTCCCGTCTGGGATGTGAAGATCAGTGCTGATCGCGTCATCATACACGCGCGCATCTGTAGCTGATCCTTCCCATCCGGTGAGCGTGTAGGTGAACCGCATGTCAAAGTCAGCGACAAAAAGTGCGTTCTGTGAAGGGAATCCTTTGCGATTCTGGTATCTCTCGCGAATGGATGCTGGGGGAGAAATGGGTATATGGCTACCATCAATTGCGCCAATGGCGTGACGGAAGAATGGCCAAAATTTAGGGTTTTGACGGATTTGGGGGGGAACAGCCAGTCCGGTCGTAGGAAGGACATAGCTTGTATAGAACGGAGGACTAGATAGAGCTTTGATTATCTTCTTGAAGTACCTAGACATCGAGATTAGACATTGAGTAGCATGTGTTTGAATACATACCAAGTGATTGTTTCATTGGAACGTTGGAATCGCTCTCCAACATGTCGTGTCGTGAGGCCTGTAACACAAGTATAGAGACAGATGGCCACCTGTTCTTCCAACGTCACATTCCTTGAATCGGTGAGACCCATGGAGCGAAACTCTTCAACGAGCTGCAAAAACACTTCTTTGTGAACTCCTAGTTCACAATGTATGCGTTCCGGGTGTCCAGTGAGAAGTTCCAGTAACCAGTGATAACCAGATAGCGCAGAAGTATGATATGGGATCAGATCTTTTCGGACTGTTTTGATTGCATCAAGGAGGGAAATAAGCAGTAATTGAATTGCCCTGAGGATCTCGAGGACCAGAAGACGTCGAAAATTGGGAGTGCGAGAGCTCATTGCACGCACTCACCAAGCAGATCACAGGGATTTGTAATTTGGTCTCCGACTGTACTTCGGCAGACAAGCCGAGACAATTTCCCACTTGTCAAACATGAACAACTATTGAGAATACGATTTTGCACGTTACCGAACTAGCTCTAAGCTCCAATATGTGAAATGTTATATCGTGCCACTTATATGTAGCCTGGCTGCCTGACCATGACGCTCTGCCAGATGGATGTCGATTCACAACGTATGGCAAACATATGGTAGGGGATATAGATACGTTCAGGCCACAGGGCGAACGACACAGGATTGAGTGAACACGTTCTCTGCTTGTCTCCGTCACCACCACCCTCCCGCGACGCCAAGTATACCAACTGATCTGAGGCACACATCACGATGCACGCATGTCGATTAGAACAAGAATCGTAACTAATGAAGCTCTACTATTTCTTTTTGCCTTCTTCTTCTCTCTCAACACGCATTCGAAAAAAAAACCGAAGCGGACGAACAAGAAGGAAAGAAAAAAAAGGGGGGTGTGCGTGTCGTATACACAAAAGTGGTCACCTTAAGGTAATTACCTTGTTTACAAGGTCACTACAGACTGACAATTGTGGCTGTGTTAGTGCACTTTTTGCGAGGGTGGGTTTTTATTCCTGTATTGGTTCAGTTCAATGTCTATTGTTTTGCGTAAAAGTTTGCTACGTTTGTAGACTACTCCACCATATTTCCGTTTCTTTGTCTAGTTTATCCAGCCTTTCGTCTTCCAAACGAAGATACTCACTTGGATGTCGTGTTAACAGGTTCTCGTTAAAGTCTCTAAGTAAGCGTATGTTTTCACGTCCTCGACAACGTGACAATGCAACGTATATGTTGAACGGCGAGAGATTGCCTGTCGGTGGTGGTGCTATGTCTATAATAGCGTGTCGTATGGTTTGTCCTTGTGAACGGTAGTCGGTAAAGGCGTATGCTGGCGTCACGGGTAATTGGGACCTGAGTACCGTTTTGTTGTTGGTCCCTGTTACGATGGTATGAGTGGTATGACTTTTTCTTCGAGTCCGTCGAGGTACTCGACACAGTTATGGAAGTTGGAAGTCCTTCGTATCCCTGACGCACTTCCGACAAGCCCGTTCAAACGTGTTCGTGTGAGCGCTACTTATATACTAAACGTCTCCCTCGGTTTTGATTTACGTTACTACTATGTGTTCTCTTCTTATCCTTTGTAGATTACTTTTAACCTGATCACCATTTGTACTTTTCAACGTCGTACTTTGCCCTCTGCTCGTTTCCTGTACTACTATACAAATTCTGTAATATGCTGCTCCTCCTTCAAATTTCCATGTATGCTTATCCCTCTCGTGGTGTTTGTATTCCGTCTTTTCGTTTACTTGTGTTCCCCGTTACTGTTGACGCTGAATTTCGACCTGTCTCCATTGTTCTTCATACGTTTTTCGACATGCTCGATTATACTACTGACTTGTAATTTATTACACTGTACTGTCATCGTCTTCGTAAACAAGGTTTCTGCCGAGTAACGGCGCATTATCTAGTGGTATCATGGAATTGCAAATGTAAATGTGTACTATGAGAGACGCGGATGTACTCTTGTGGGTATGCCTATCACTTCTCGTTCGTTTTGCTGCCTTTGTATTTCTCGTATTCGTTCTGTGTGGCTGTAGATAAGCTATACAATATGCTCAGGGGAAAAGCAGATTATCATACGATAGCATGATGAGAACCAATTTGTTTTTGGACAATGATTTCGACAGGACAAACGAGAATCACCCACATTACCGCCACGCGAACTAGAATCCTAGAGCCCGACTCGGAGCTAAATCGGACGTGGACGTGGACGCCGCAGCGGATGGTTCAGGAGAGGTGTATTGAATCAGTGTAGCAGACACTGGGATCCCGGATTGTACTATGGGGTTGGAATCCGAGTGTCCTCGCTCGCGGACGCAATGCCGAATTGGTCGTCGCCGATGTTGACCTTCGTAAACGGACATGATAAGAGACATGAAGGCTGAATTCATGGGAGGGTGAGAGCAAGCGCGCATTAGCACCTGCGTGCAGGACGAATGAAACTCGGCGCCACCAAACATGGTGGCGAGAAGAAGTGTAATGATCCAACGGCGGATGAGATAGTATGTATCCGTTTTTCAGCATGGAGGGGAGGGTGTCGTTTGATGAACTGCCGTTCACTGATCACGGAACATGACAATGAACTGTGCGACAAACCAGCACGCTCGCCCGGGCCGCCCCATTGTTAGCCACACCGCACCTCCAGACCTCGACACCGTCCTCCAGCAGCGCGCGCTGACGCGCACGTCTCGAAGCTCCCGCACGCTTCGAAATGGATTTTGGGCTTCGTTTCAACTCGTTCACTCGCTCTGATTATTAGACTACAAGTAGTTGCTTATTTAGTGGTTCTATGGCAATAAAAAAGCGAACCACCCCCCTCCCACACCAAGGACGTGCTGCCAGAACTGCTGGCTCACCGTTCGTCCGTCGCTGTCATTCGCCGTCGCTCGTCGTCGCGCTGCGCGAGCGCGAGCCCAGCATATTCGCGTCCGCCAACGCGCCTGCCATTTCCGGCAAGTGGGCGCGATCCGGGATTCAAATTTACAGTTTCTTCGATTACAGTAACCGTTTGCAGGGTACATTCAAGGGCAAAACCTGTTTACATAAACAAATTTCGGCAGCCCGTAGGCGTTCAAAATGTACCCGTTTCATCCTGTCCGTGTACAGAGCAGTGAATTGATGTGTTTACTAGTTGAGCAGCTGCGTTCACTGGGAGAATCCCTTGTTGCAAGGTTTGAGCGAGAAGGCGGGACAAGTGACACCAAGGAGGCAATCATCATAGATCGTCAAATACCAGAACCACCTTGTCTACCCAGTGAATCTAATCGATCGGCCTCTTTGGTCGACGTTCCACTTCCTCTCCCGGGCCGGTGTTGGTACAACCTGCTCAGAGAAACAACGGACCTTCAGGAGGGCATTGTTCTTGCCCGAGAAGCACTCGAACTTCGCCCGCAAGGACACCCTGATCGCTCCACGTCTTTGAACAACCTTGCAGTTCGTCTCTCGACTCGCTACAACCAGCTCGGGGCAATGGCAGACCTCGATGAGGCCATTGTCCTTGGCCGAGAAGCACTCGAACTTCGCCCGCAAGGACACCCTTGTCGCTCCATGTCTTTGGACAACCTTGCAGTTCATCTCTCGACTCGCTACAACCAGCTCGGGGCAATGGCGGACCTCGATGAGGCCATTGTCCTCGGCAGAGAAACACTCGAACTTCTCCCACAAGGACACCCTGATCGCTCCACGTCTTTGAACAACCTTGGAGCAGATCTCTCGACTCGCTACAACCAGCTCGGGGCAATGGCAGACCTCGATGAGGCCATTATCCTTGACCGAGAAGCACTCGAACTTCGCCCGCAAGGACACCCTGATCGCTCCTTGTCTTTGAACCACCTTGCAGTTCGTCTCTCGACTCGCTACAATCAGCTCGGGGCAATGGCAGACCTCGATGAGGCCATTGTCCTTGGCCAAGAAGCACTCGAACTTCGCCCGCAAGGACATCCTGATCGCTCCATTTCTTTGAACAACCTTGCAGTTCGTCTCTCGACTCGCTACGACCAGCTCGGGGCAATGGCAGACCTCGATGAGGCCATTGTCCTTGGCCGAGAAGCACTCGAACTTCGCCCGCAAGGACACCCTGATCGCTCCATGTCTTTGAACAACCTTGGAGCGGATCTCTCGACTCGCTACAAGCAGCTCGGGGCAATGGCAGACCTCGATGAGGCCATTGTCCTTGGCCGAGAAGCACTCGAACTTCGCCCGCAAGGACACCCTAATCGCTCCACGTCTTTGAACAACCTTGGATTGTATCTCTCGACTCGCTACAACCAGCTCGGGGCAATGGCAGACCTCGATGAGGCCATTATCCTTGGCCGAGAAGCACTCGAACTTCGCCCGCAAGGACACCCTCGTCGCTCCATGTCTTTGAACAACCTTGGATTGTATCTCTCGACTCGCTACAAGCAGCTCGGGGCAATGGCAGACCTCGATGAGGCTATTGCCCTTGACCGAGAAGCACTCGAACTTCGCCCGCAAGGACACCCTGATCGCTCCATGTCTTTGAACAACCTTGCAGTTCGTCTCTCGACTCGCTACAACCAGCTCGGGGCAATGGCAGACCTCGATGAGGCCATTGTCCTTGGCCGAGAAGCACTCGAACTTTGCCCGCAAGGACACCCTCGTCGCTCCACGTCTTTGAACAACCTTGGATTGTATCTCTCAACGCGCTACGACCAGCTCGGGGCAATGGCAGACCTCGATGAGGCCATTGTCCTTGGCCGAGAAGCACTCGAACTTCGCCCGCAAGGACACCCTGATCGCTCCGTGTCTTTGAACAACCTTGCAGTTCGTCTCTCGACTCGCTACGACCAGCTCGGGGCAATGGCAGACCTCGATGAGGCCATTGTCCTTGGCCGAGAAGCACTCGAACTTCGCCCGCAAGGACACCCTCGTCGCTCCATGTCTTTGGACAACCTTGCAGTTCATCTCTCGACTCGCTACAACCAGCTCGGGGCAATGGCGGACCTCGATGAGGCCATTGTCCTCGGCAGAGAAACACTCGAACTTCGCCCGCAAGGACATCCTGATCGCTCCATGTCTTTGAACAACCTTGCAGTTCATCTCTCGACTCGCTACGACCAGCTCGGGGCAATGACAGACCTCGATGAGGCCATTGTCCTTGGCGGAGAAGCACTCGAACTTTGCCCGCAAGGACACCCTGATCGCTCCATGTCTTTGAACAACCTTGGAGCGGATCTCTTGACTCGCTACAACCAGCTCGGGGCAATGGCAGACCTCGATGAGGCCATTGTCCTCGGCCGAGAAGCACTCGAACTTTGCCCGCAAGGACATCCTGATCGCTCCATGTCTTTGAACAACCTTGGAGCGGATCTCTCGACTCGCTACGACCAGCTCGGGGCAATGGCAGACCTCGATGAGGCCATTGTCCTTGACCGAGAAGCACTCGAACTTTGCCCGCAAGGACATCCTGATCGCTCCATGTCTTTGAACAACCTTGCAGTTCGTCTCTCGACTCGCTACAACCAGCTCGGAGCAATGGCAGACCTCGATGAGGCCATTGTCCTTGACCGAGAAGCACTCGAACTTCGCCCGCAAGGACACCCTGATCGCTCCACGTCTTTGAACAACCTTGCATTGTATCTCTCGACTCGCTACAACCAGCTCGGGGCAATGGCAGACCTCGATGAGGCCATTGTCCTTGGCCGAGAAGCACTCGAACTTCGCCCGCAAGGACGCCCTGATCGCTCCATGTCTTTGAACAACCTTGGAGCGTATCTCTCGACTCGCTATGACCAGCTCGGGGCAATGGTGGACCTTGATGAGGCCATTGTCCTTGGCCGAGAAGCACTCGAACTTTACCCGCAAGGACATCCTGATCGCTCCATGTCTTTGGACAACCTTGCAAGCGCCCTCTATATTCGGTTCATGCAGCTGAGACAAGCAAACGATAAGAAATCCCTATTCAGTCTCTATGCTCAATTGGTTGATGCACCTCAATTGGTGTCTTCAACGGATCTGTCTGCCGCTCGATCATGGATCCGGGTGGCCGAAGAGTTCCAGCACCCCTCAACACTCCTTGCATATGAAACATCACTGCGATTACTCATTCATCATCTTGCTGCCCTGCCACTCTTGCCCCAACATCTTATCATTCTCAAAGAGCGCTCAGCTTCGCTCGCAGTGGACGCGTTTTCAGCATGTCTTCGTAGAGGTGCTCGTGTACGTGCTGTTGAACTTCTCGAACAAGGCCGCAGCGTCTTTTGGAGCCAACTCAGTCGCCTCCGTTTTCCGCTTGACGATGTCATGGCATCTGGCCCAGCAGGGGGGCTGTTGGCAGACGAGTTCATCCTTGTGGCCTCGCTTATTCGCATTGCCCTTGGTGCACCTGGTGCAGATCAGCATGGACGGCTGTGCCATCTCAACCTTGAGATGCAGAGAACGATCATCAATATTCGCGAACTACCTGGCTTCTCTCGTTTCCTTCTTCCCTCGCTCTTCTCAGAGCTACAACATGCAGCCAGTGGGGGACCTGTTATCATCGTGAATGCGAGCCAGTATAGCTGTGATGTGCTCGTCGTCTTACTCGATCGAGATCCCGTCCACATTCCATTACAGATCACACAAGAGAGTGTTCGCGACCTCTCAGTGGAACTCTCTGCTTCGACTGAGCGTTCAAAGAAATCCGAAGTGACAAGGGAGCTCGGGTCCGTCTTGCGCAATCTCTGGGATGAGGTTGTTTCGCCCATCGTGGACTTCCTCCTGACGACACTTCCACTTCAGTCACGTATCTGGTGGTGCCCGACTGCTGAGTTCTCTGTCCTGCCCTTGCATGCTGCTGGTCCATATAGAAAGGGTCAACAGAATCTCAGCAATCTCTATATCTCGTCGTACACCCCCACCTTGAGCGCTCTCATTCGTGCTAGACGGCCCGCTCCATCAAATACTGCCGGTGGCGAGAAACGCTTCATTACCATTGGTCAGGCGAATGCTATCGGCCAGGCTGAACTGCTCTCCGTCGGCACCGAATTGGCCAATATTGGTCAGCGCATTGGTGGTCTCGCGAGTTTCACACAAATCGAGGGTCCGGAATCCTGCATTTCGCGGGTCGCTGAGGAACTTGGCAAGACCGAATGGGTGCACTTTGCATGTCATGGCCTTCCCAACCGAACACGACCATTTGAATCGGCGTTTGCTCTTCATGACGGTCACTTCACGATCGAGCGGATCATGCGGTGTGAACCAGAGAATCCCCAGTTTGCGTATCTTTCCGCATGTCATACGACTGTCGGAGACGAGGAGAGTCCTGACGAGGTGATCCACCTCGCATCGGCGATGCAGTTCGCCGGGTTCCGCTCTGTGATTGGTACGATGTGGGCGGTAGACGATGCAGAGACGGACAAGATCACGTCGACGTTTTACAAACATATGGTGGATGAGTCTGGTTTTCTGGATCATACCCGCGCAGCATTCGCACTGCACAAGACGATGAGATCGGTCAATGTACCACTCGATCAACGGCTTCTCTATATACATCTAGGTGCCTAGTTTTATGTCCTCGTTTACTGTCGAACTTGTTCTGCTTTACTTTGCTTTGCTTGTCCTCAAGCTCCAATATGTGAAATGTTATATCGTGCCACTTATATTTAGCCTGGCTGCCTGACCATGACGCTCTGCCAGGTGTCGATTCACAATGTATGGCGAACGTATGGTAGGGGATATAGATAACGTTCAGGCCACGGGGTGAACGACACAGGATTGAGTGGACGCGTTCTCAGCTTGTCTCCGTCACCACCACCCTCCTGTGACGCCAAGTATACCAAGATCTGAGGCACACATCACGATGCACGCGTGTCGATTAGAACAAGAATCGTAACTAATGAAGCTTTACTATTTCTTTTTGCCTTCTTCTTCTTCTCTCTCAACACGCATTCGAAAAAAAAACCGAAGCGGACGAACAAGACGGAAAGAAAAAAAAGGGGGGTGTACCTGTCGATCGTATACACAAAAGTGGTCACCTTAAGGTAATGGTATCATCATTCATGGAATTGCAAATGTCAATGTGTACTATGAGAGACGCGGATGTGGGTATGCCTAGGCGTAACAAAAAAAAGAACAAAAAAGACAGCTATCAAAACAAGAACAAGAACAAGAATAAAGAGGTAGTAAACACGATCGTCCGTAAACGTCACCAGCAACCAATGAATGCTAACAAAAAAAACGATGCCTTTTTTTTGCGGGGAGAGATATTTGGACAACATACAGAGCAAAACAAACACATAAACATACGAGCAAGGCAAGGCGTCATGTCCTTGGGAGTGATATTGCAGCGGCGTGCACGTTCGACATCCCATTCGGAGGTCGCACTTGCGTCGTCCGCTTGAGTTGTTGTTCCATTTTGATCCGCTGTTTCCGGATGTCGTCGTCCTTGAGCTTCACGTTCGCAGCGAGCACAAGCAACTCGGTCGCAGAAGGTAGACATGCCGGAGGCGGATGAGCGAGGTGTGCCAAAGCAGCTTCTTCCGTTTGTGCTTGTAGTAAAAGATGGCGCACGCAGTTGACCACGACGAGAGCCACGCGGAACAAGTATGATACGCCTACAACATTGACCCCGTCCATCTCGACAACGCTTCAAGATGAACAAGAGTGGACTCACCGTCGTATAGAAATAAGTCCCACACTCGATGCAAAAGGTCCACAGAAAGGCTTCCGACGAACAATGTGGAAAACCTGCACAACATGAACACCGCGTCCCAGCCACGTTAATGACAGAAAGCACTCACCACGGCCGTGTGATGCTCGCAGGGGCTATCGACAGCTGCACGTACAGTTTCTTCGTGAGCACGGGATCGATGGCTTCGAGCGCCTTGCTAAACAAAGATGCATCGATCTCGATCTGAACAGTGTTGGTCGCAAAGTAAGTACGCAAGTGCGCATCCATCATCGAAGCAAATATCCAAAAGGCGTCTTCTTCAGGTGCGAGCAGCAACAAGTGACCAGCGATAAACGTCAGCCCTGGAAACCAAAATCAATGTCAGACTTGAGGTATCGCAGCATCAGCGTGGGACAAGAACGTTACCACTATTATATTGAATGTCAGGCACCATGCTGAGATATGCTTGCAAAAGTGAGACGAGCGGCCCTTGCGCCGTATGCAATTGAGGCTGCTCAGGAAAACTCCGTTCGGCATCCTTTTCAATCTCTGCAAACACAGGTACGCGCGGTCTCTTTCCCAACTTGGCATACACCCCTGGCAAGGCCCGCGCTTTACTGTCTGTGAGATGACACCAAACAAGGTACCGAACGGACGAGGGCACGCCGTCTTGCAGCAGCTTTCTGACTTTCTTGTTCTTGCGGGCTTGTGACGGAGGGACGGTAGGAAACACTGCCATCCATTTCAATTCGCGTTGTCGATGCGCATCAATAGACTCGGCAGATTCCGTGGAGGCGGCAACATGTGTAGGGGCCAACGGCGACCTTGGCGCGCTCGAATACATCGACGCCCCATCGCCCAGGATAGGAGATGCGTCCGGCTTTGCCGAGTCGACTTCACGACTGGTCAACGTCGAGTCTTGACTAGCCCTACCCGTCACCGGAGGAAGAGAAGGCTTGACGAGCTCAAAGTCCATGTCTAGCACTTGTACCGTCTCGTTCTCCCCACTGACCGCCAACGACATCACGCTGACAGCATCATCGACCTTGGGTCGTACGTTTGCCTTGATTCGGAGAGCTGGAAGACTGAGCTTGGTCCTCAGGGTGACCTCCTGCGCGAGGGGCGAAGAACGCGCGCTTTGTGAAGCCGCCTCTGGTATTGGGGGTGGCGACGCCAACGAACGCGAGTCGCTCGAATCAGAGCTTTGTCGTGGCACTCCCTCTACCGAGCTACCCCGAGGAGGCACATCCGACGATCCCTGCCGCCCTGGCATCAACGGGGATGGTGTCGTTGCACTATGAGGATCCGACGAGGACACCGACATTCTACCAGTCACTCCAGAGGGTCCCGGCATGGGTGATCCATCCTTGTCCCTGTCTGGACTATTCGCCAAGGGAGAGCTCACAATCGGGCTGGCTAATACTCCATTCGCGTTTGCCACCTGCATCGTGTCGATAAACTGTGGGGATCGCGCCAGAGGCTCTTGTGTAAACGGACTAGGCGGCATTTTGTACTGCATGCTCAGTGCAGGCGATTGTACGACAGGAGAGGTAAGAGCACTGTTCTGCCCATAGTCCTTGTTATTGTTTTGTAGGACAAGCGGAGATGGAGCATGTCGAGCCATCAACGCAGGTGGGAGAAACGCATTGCGTGGAGGCGCAACCGCACCATTCACGATATCCTGCCTCCTCATCATGGGTTCCTCTCGACTACATGAGCGACTCTCATGAGTATCGAAACAAACGCACGAGGACTGGACTGACCTTCGCTCCTGTGGCATAGCAGTAGGTACACGGGCACCAAACGCAGAAAACGACCTCGACCGCGGACGTGCAGCGCCAACTTGAGGCACAAATCCTTCCCTCGGTATCGGTAAAGACGGCGACGACGGACCGGGATCTATTCTTCGTGGACCACCCACGGTCGTCACCAACCGTGTCGGCAGTCGCCGCAAAGACGCGTCCCCAACACCCAAACCACCCTCGTTCAAAGATACACCCTCACCCCCACCACCTCTACGTACAGGCACAGAAACAGTTGCTGCTCTCGTGGGTGTCGCACTCGCCGCGTAAGGCATCCCCTTGCCACCTCCCATTTGCGTTTGCGCTCTTCCCGGCGGCGTAGGCAACGGGGGCAACGGGTCCAGCGAAAACAGGATCGGTACGGGCACCATGCTCGCGTTCAACTCGGGTTGACATCGCGCGAACAGCGTCATCGGTGGTCTCCTGGCTGGGCCTTGACATGCCGCGATCGACAGACTGCGAAGCTGGTGAAGGATGTGTGTTGAATAAAACGTCGTGCCGGGCGGCGTAGGCTGATGCGTCGTGTTCCCCGCGCCAGGTTCTGACAGTACCGGAAAAATGTACGGTTGAGGGATCGTCCGTCCGTACATGGGTCCTTGCGATTGATGGGCTACCTTGGGAGCGTTCGGGTGTGGAAGGAACATGGACGTCCGGGCGAAAGGGTGCGGTGAATGGCTGGGTTGGGGACGCGGTCTTAAAAAAGGGCTCTTCTCTGCGTCATCTGGTCGGTCCGCTGAGAACGAGGCTTCTCTGGGGTCCGTAGCGACCGTCGTCTGAGCCACGTTCGGAGTCTGCGACGACGGCAGTAAGGGAGGTGCTGCCTCCATTGCCAAAACAGGATTATTGATTGAAATATTGATGCCGGTGACATGCCCTTCGTCATCATCTACGACGATCGTACGCACTGCTGTATGATCGCTCGATGAAGGATTGGCCAGGGCCAGCGCAGGTACAACAAGGAATGGCGCAGTGTCAGACGACAAAGTACGTTCGGCCTCCACCTTGGCCCTCAGTGTAGACGCCATTCCTCCACCGTCAATCGGCGACTTGGGCGGCCCTTCAACGGACGACATAGTCGACTGGCCCGATTTGTTGCTGTATCTCCGCCCATGATCTTGATCTGATCCGTCCTCCAAGTCCGTGAACCTCGACGAATGTGGCGATCCAAATGTCGTATGCAACAGCGGCGAGAGCGCCATATGGTTCAGAGACGTAAGCGGTCTTGCTACATGGACTTCCTGACCTTGCGCATCGTCTTCTTCCGCCACCCCAATCACCTCAATATTCAAGCCAATCACGCCAGTATGATCATCCTCCGTGGATCCATGCAAGACTCGCTGCTCTCTCTCCCCGTGGTCATCACCACCTTGCATATACCCATCGTGAACGATCTTCAGTCGCGATTCCGTCCGCACGGGAACGTGCACCGGGACAGCAGGGAACTGGGCTGTTAGCGGTAAGTCGTGTGTTGATTCATCCGATGCAGACCGTCTCAACGAAGGACGCGTGAATGGCATCGAGGAAGACATGGAGCTCGACGAGCTCTCAAGGCTGGGCCTCGGGTAGCCATTCGTCCCATCGCTACCAATGCTCGGTCGAGGCGCATCGACACCTCGCTGATCAGGTGGAACAGGCATGGGAGGTGCGTTCGCCCGTGCTTTGGACGACGCTTTGGACGCGCCAGAAGCTTTGGAAGCAACCGAAAACCGCTTGGATGCGAGGGAATAGCGCGAGTACCGATAGTTGTCATAGATATCGTCCCAATAAGCACCGTCGTCTTCGTCTTCCTCCTCATTTCCGCCTTCATCTTCCTCTTCGCCATTTCGGGGATCTCCGTTGAAACCATGGACACTGATAGGTGAAGTTGGGGTATACCGTGTCCATGCCATGGGTGTCGTACCACGGTTCTCACCAGAGACACGGGAGGCGTTCCCATTGGCACCCCCACCCACATGGCCCCTCTTCTCCGCCGGCGTCGCATCATCCTCATCGTCCTCGCCACCCAACGCACCCATCAACGACAATCCAATGCCCACTTCTCCATCCGAATGCGCTTCTTCTTCTTCTTCCTTCTCACTCCCACTCGCTCTTGTCTCCTTCTCGTCCTTGGTCTCACTCTCATCCAAACCAAGTGTACGCTCCCCTTCATCATCCGAAAGCCCATACGCAATCTCATCTCCATCTTCAGGATCCTCCAAGTGTCGACGGAACGCGTCGAACGTCGACAAACGCGTCGTATCTCCTTCTTCCACCTCGTCCCATATCTCTTCCACGCGCTCGTCCCCAATCGTATCTCCATCGCGTCGTCCATGTCGGTCATCCACGTGCACCGTCCCCGACATCGATGATGGTAAAGACGACGACAACGCTACCAATGGGGACATTCGCCCACTTGCAGCAGCCGTCGCAGCCGTTCCCATTGATGGGCCAGTCCCTGCCTTGGGAAGAGACGCTACAGGAAACGTAGGCGAAGGCAACGATGTCGAGGGCAAAGGTGGTAGTGGCGAAGTTGGGGGCGGTGAAAGAGGTGCACTAATTGGTTGACCTACACCGAAAGGAGACGAAGACGTTGGCGGCGTGCGTACGATGGGCGGAGTAGGCGCGTTATTGCAGTTGGTATTGGTACCCATATATGGACTGGGCAGGGAGGAAGGTGGGGGTGAACCATAGGGACTCGAGCTATGAGAACTCAATCCAGACGAGAACGTGTACTGGGACTGAGCATTCGACCCATGTTGTGGGAACGCGGGTGAACGAAAACCAGGAGACAGAGAACCTGAGCGTGCGAGTACGGGCAAGTTCAGTGATGACGGCAGATTACGACATAAAACGGAACGGACCTGGAAGACCAGGGGAACGTAGCCCAGGTGTCAACGAACCTGGTAAACCAGGTGACAGCGACCCAGGGAAGCCGGGAGACTTTGGCGACAGTGGTCCAGGGGACAACGCACTTGGCAACGCGGGAGAAGCGGACGTAGACCGCGGGGTTTCCCCAGATGGCGTGGGAGGTGCAGGGAGCGGCGATGATGGAGGGAGACCAGGCGATGGAGTCAGTCTAGGCGACTTGGCCAGTCGTAGGGGCGCAACGGGCGAGGCCAGGCCTTTTCTGTCATCACCTATTCCCAAAGGTGGCGGAACGAGTACGAAGCCAGTTTCATGCATGCCAAACTTGCTCAGGTCGAATTGCCTTGCCTCCAGTTCTGAGATGGACCCGACTGATCCAAACGAACCATTGACCGTTTCGGGACCGTACGTCGACGACGATGCAAAGGATGTAGAAGTAGACGCTGATATTGAAGACGAAGTCGAGAGCGAAGTTGAAAGCATCGCATTCAACGTCGACGGAGCAATAGAGAGCGTTGTGTCGGACATCGAAAGTGGCACGGAGGCACCATTCGCTTGGTCAACGTTGCCGTACTCAGCAGCCTCGTCGCCCGAACTAATGGAATACAATGACCCATTTCTGGATCTCGCCCTCTCGGAAGCCGAGAAAACTGTCGTAGCTGTCGACGCTTCCGAGTATATTGATGCCGACCCTACGGAAAAAACGGAAGCACCTGAAATCGATGTAGCCATCTGCGGCGATTTGGCATGCCCAGATATCATACTGGAAGCACGCGAATCTTTGACAGTGGCGGTATGCGACGTGCCGACCATGGTAGTACTGCGAGAGTCGGGCCAAGCGGCTGGTGACTGATCCTCGGATGAGGTCGAATAGGACTGCATAGGTCCATGGGACTTGGAATGGGTGGGCGAAGGTGTTTGCTTTGCCCTTGATCCTGGCCTCGAATTTGATGGTGACTCTGAGGCATGCCGTGACCTCTCTCCAGAGAGATCCGTTCTTGAACCGTTTCCCTGAACCACAGAGATGGACATCCTACTGTCGACACCGGGGCCGACGCTACTCCTCTTTGCCATGACGGGCTTCTTCAGCTTGCCATGAAACCGCACATCATGGCCAGAAAATCGACCAACGACACCTTCGCAATGACCCTATGTTCCAAAAACACAGTACGTCAGGCGTGAACACGAAAACGACATGGACAACACACCAGATAAATGCCGGGCTCGGGTAGTTGCATCAACACGGTGATCGCGTCGTCCTACAAGAGAGCGTCATGTCAGTACCGCGCAAAGACAAGTCCAATACCACGCGCATTCTCAAGCACGGGTAACCATCCCACCCAACATGACGACCATCATCGTCCAATGACCCATGGTCCGGGCTCGATCGCGGCCACCAACACCATTCCCAAACCCCATCCATCCATGGACCCACAAACGAACCAGACTTGCCTTGAGAAACATCAAATCCTCACCCATCTCCTGAGCGATACAATCCACAATGGCAGTACACTTGCCGATACCACCCTTGGCTGCAAACCGCGTCCACCGTGCGAGCTCGTGTGCGTCCATGCCAAACGTGTATGCTTGAGTGAGAGGTGGAGATGGCGACGGGAAGCGCGGGCTGAGTGGGTGGATGACGCGCGGTGGGTAGTAGAAAGTGGAAAGCGCAATGCGCGGACAACGTTGCGTTCAATGATTTCGCGGGTGACCGGTGACCAAAAGACGGAAGGGAGGTATTGGGCAAGGAGAGTCTGCTGAGAGCAAACGATGAGACCACGTCACGACTCGGGTGACGATGACGGAGACGATGGGAGAAGCTGCACAATGATGGCATACGCGGTCCCGCTGCTATAGCTCCGACCGTAATAAAAGTCGCCTAAGGAGAATGAGAAACGGTTTCGCCCTGTCCCGGGTGTCACAAGATTCCAGGCCCACGGTAAAAAAAAGGAGAAAAAAAAAAAGGACCGAGTCGAGTCTAGACCCTGCCCGGATCATCATACTGGTGCTAAGCGACGACGCAAAGAAAACCCCAAATGACCAAGGCACAGAACTCACCTACACCTGGCAGACCTCGTCAATTGTACGACGCTTGGAAAAGAAACGCCGACTTGCTGAAACATTTTGACAGCTGCAAAGTGCCGTAGGTGACGCACGTGCTACACGTCACCCGCGACCCTCCAACTCTAACTTTCACCATCATCCCCACCCCAGGACAGAGTGATCGATCTGAAACTTTGACAGATCAATTCATCTCGAGCGTTTCACTTCTCAATTTGGAGCGCTGGGGCGTGGATCACTTCAGGACATTTATGAAGATGATGGGAGACATGTGCTATGTATAGAATGACTTTTCTCAGTAGAAAACGTGAACTCGAAAATGACATGTAGTAAATACTGCAGGATCCATGATACATACATTGGATTACTCGTACGTGCAAATCGTGACAGAAAAAAGTGCCTAGTGGAAATGACATGACCAAAGTATAGTGTGAAGAGAGTGAGAGATATGGATGGCTTGCCTATGCATTCTTCATCAACGACTGAAAAGACTAAATCCAAACTCGTGTTCCTCATCCACCGGGATCCGGTTCGCCACACTCATCGGCCGAGGTTGTATCCCAGACATCGATGATGACGACGACGACGACGAGCGCGACGTCTCCACATGAATCAGCCCATCATACGCGCGAGTGCTCCGCCAATCCCTCGAAGACTCGTTCGAATTCGAAATCACCATCGTCGGTGAACGCCCATCGAAACTCGACTGCTGCTGTTGTGGGAGAGGCGGCAGCGGCGGCGGCGCGGAAGAACTAGTAAACGTCCCAGAAGACGGTAGCACAAACGGAAACACGCTTTCTCTTCGCGGCATCGTCGGTGCGTCCAGAAACAACGACCCAGATCCAGATCCGGGCCCTCCACTCGCCATCGATCGACGATTACCCTCATCAACAACCATACCCGTACTCATGCTCGAATCCGATCCTTGGCCACGCAACACCGACACGAACCCAAACGGACGCACACCAGTCCCGTCATTCCTGCCAGCCGTCGGTCGAGCCGCCGACGTCCTAGGTTGACTCGAAGGTGGTACACGGTGATGATAGTGTGGCGGTTGTGGCTCTACAAACATGTCGTGATAATCGTGCGTACGTGCTGGTTCGTGTGGATGTTGCTGTTGCTGTTGCATTTGAGTCCGTAAGCGCTCCAGGTAAATATTCCGCGTGTCGCGTGTCGCTGGCGGGACCGGAGATGAAGACGACGACCACGAGTCCGCATTCGTCTCTCTTCCATCGTTCATCAACCGGTCAAACACCATCGACGCAAACGAAGCCGGTCTTCCATTGTTCGTCTGCGGATTTGCGTGCGGTGGTCTGCTACTCCCAGATACGGAGCTGCTCGCGCCATGGTTCGTCTCCGACGTCACAGGATTTTCCCGATATGGATATGGACGTCTCCGAGCAGGCGCAGGTTTTGGAGACGCCTTGACTTTTTCGCGACATACAGGACACGTATTGGCTGTCCTCAACCATTGCTGTACGTAGACAACGTCATCAGTACAACCGAAGAAGGCAAATCTTCAATGACACCCACCTCCAAACAATTCTTGTGCAACCAGTGCGTACACTCTATTAGCTTCGTCACCGCGTCCAAGGGCTCGTACTAGCAGTTGTCAGCCAATACGTCTCTAGAGAGAATAACAGATGGCACTCACGTCGTCCAAGCAGATGGGACACCTCGTTTCACTATCTTCCCTTCTCCACTCTTTAAACGTCCCAGTCGGAAGAGACGCGATCACCTCTTCCGGCGTCGCTTTAGAACGAACCTCACCCAACATGCTCGACAACGACAACAGTGCCTCATAGGAATCATCAAACATCTCGTCCGGCTAGCATATCGCCCATCAGTCCCCACGCATACACGAAGGGAAAACACACGCACCATGTAATCACCAAAATTACCCCTCCGCCCCATTGCAGCTCTCAACATGCCAGGTCTAAAGACACGCATACCTTCACTACCCCTATCCAACTGCAACCTCTGCCGTAGTGTCCGTAAACGTGAGCGCTGCTCTTCCGCACGACTCACCACCACCTCGGAACTGTCGGGTCGCGAAGAGCCGCTTGTGGACGGAGGCGGCGGGAACGCGCCGTTGCGAGGAGCACGCCATGGCGCATCGCGCGTCATCACCGACGACTCTGCAGCACCGGCACTGACAGCCCATGGTGGCGGGCCCGGCACACTGCGCGCGTCCGCACGAGCCTCGTGCTCGAACGCGTTCGCACTCCCAAAGACCAATGACGTCCTCCGACGTTGTTCCGCCATTTGCGGACGAGCCCCAAGCGGTCGGGGAGGCGATCGTTGTCGCGATGACGACGACATCTCCGTCCCACTCGAAGACGATTGGGGATTCGCAAGTCGCGCCAGCCGAGAACGTATCGAACCTCCCAAGCTGAGCGAACTTCTCCTATTCTCTCCCGCAACTTCGGGCCCGGGACGATTGCCACTTCCATTGCCACTCGCACTCCGAGGTCCAAGGACCTCGTTTCGGGAAACGACGCTGGAACCCGATGCCAGCGCACGATTTTGGTTCAGGGGATGGGGTGGGTGGTATGGCTGCCCAGTCCCAGGTGGCGCGTTTCGTCGCCCGTCCTCATGTGAGCGATAGAATGTCTCGAGAATTCTTGCTGGCAGGAACCGATCGCGCTCTGTTCTTTCCGGAGGCGCAGGCTGGTTGTTACTTTCGTACGAGGTTCTTGTTGGTCCAGGAGGTGCCGATGGTATAGACCGGGGGAACACCGTCGAATTTCGATTCGGGAGCGGAGGGAGTGGGGGAGGATCGTAGTTGACGTTATTATCTCTACGCAAACCAGCGAAACTGGGTCGAAAACTGAAGTTACGGGGCGGTGGAGAATAGTCGGGTGGAGGGGTGTTGCTAGGAGAGACAAAGTCAGCACATCATAATATTACCGCACTGTAGACCCCTTACCCAGCATAAGGTTGTCGCCGAAGCCACTCTGGGGAAGGTGGACGCTACGTGGTATCGCAGTCAGATCAGGGTCACCATGTCAAAATAATACATACTGTACGCACGATATCATCCATATCCATCTCGCTTCCACTGTCCTCGAAACCGAGTCGTGACGCAGAACGTGACTCCCCAGGGATCAGCGGAGGTACCACAGGTCCGCTCGTAGAGAAAGAAGTTTGATCCACTTCGGCGTTCCTCCTCAGCGAGTCCCTAAACATCCCGGATTGGAAAGAAGACAGATTCAAGTTGCTGTACGAATACTGTTGGCTGCTGTTCGTCGTCGTAGCCAATGAGCTCGCATTCGGTGTTACAGTGCTCGACCCAGCCCCAACTTGACCCAAGGACGGTCGAGGCGGTGCCAACGAAGTGGGCACAGGAGGGTGCGACGACTCTTCTCTCGCAGAACTCGTCGAGGTGATGCTTGAACCAGAAGTGAAACTCCTACCTCGGACATCTTGACTCAACCGGTCTCTCAGGCGCTCTCTCTCCCTCTCCCATTCCCACACTCTTTCTCGCTGGCGTTCCCGATCTAGCTGCCTTTCTCGTTCTCGTTCTCTTTCGCGTTCGCGTTCTCGTCTTTCTCTTTCTGCCGCACTCGGTGCATCCCAGTCAAGCAACCAAGCCTCAGCCCCTTCCTCCCTCGCGATCCTCTGCGTCTCCGCAAACAACTCCGAGAACGACCGTTGGAGAGACGTCGACGTCGACGTCACCGGTTCTGTCCTGTTCGTCGTCGACAATGGCACATGCGTAGCACCAAGCGGGGGGAAATGCATGCTCGTTCCAGTCCCTGGCGCGCTCTCCACAGGACTCGGTGGTACCGGCGATGGAACACCTCGATCGCTATTCTCGCGCTCACGCTCGCCCCGCGAGCTACTCGACCACCGACTGTCCGACTCGTCGTCCGCATCAAAGCTCGATCGAGGGAATCGCGCGCGAAACCGCTCAAGCGCAAGCGCGTGTCGTCGCTCGGACGCACTTTCAGACATGAGGGAGTTGGAAGATGGGATGGACGTCCACGAGGAATGCAAGCGAGCGTGGTCTTGTGAAGAGACTTGGTTGGCGACTGTGGTGGTGGTAGGTGCAGGTCCCCTCGACCTCTCGGTGTGGGTTCCATGTCCACGTGGGGGCACGAGTTCTATTTGTCAGTCGTATTACTCAGTTTACAAACACAAACATCATTACGATGTACATACCTTCGATAGAAGTATATCGCGACGCAACAGGTTCTCGGACTGGTGCTGGCCTGTTTCGATCCTGGGAGGACTCGCCGATGTTGAAGACATCGAAGACAGAGGGGACAGGTTCCGGCTCTACAGAGTGCTCCCTAATGACTCTAACGCGGTTGCAAAGGCGAGTTTGTGACACCCCTGCTACTCAAAATTGAGTAGATATCCGAGTGGGAAAAAGCGACTACTTTACCTGGTTGCTCGCTTGGATGATCCAGACGGGATGGGACCTCGCGATCTGAACTCGGCACTGGGCTATCGCCTCGTCTATGCGATCGGCCATTGACAGAGTCCCCACCGCCGTATAATGTACGATACCTGAGTAGGACATCATCAGTAAAAGTGGATGGCGGTGATGACGACGACGGATTGGGTGGAAAGACTAGCGGGGACAAGCTCCTGGGTGCGTGTCTGATGTGGAAAGTGGAAGGGTGTGCAGACAACTCGACAGAGGCCGACGATCGGGTGCCCAGTCGCGTAGTATTTTCGGTGGACGACGGTCGGATGAAGGCGGGCGTAGAACTGGAAGAAACGACATCTCCCACGCGATCATGTGTGGTAAGCGATGAGCCGCCAACAGAGGGGCGATAAGAAGGATAGGGTGGATAGCGAGGGACATTACTATAAGTGGGAGGGAACGACGCAGAGGGGCCGCTACCGGATGCAGTTGAGGCTGCCGCTGCAATATTAGCACTATCTGAAAAGGACGGAACAAGGGAGGAGCGTTAATTGATTCAAGCTGGTCTAGATGTGTGGCGTACTGACCATTGGAAGACGCAAAGGTGGATAATGAATTGAGGGTTTCGCTGGGTGCAACAGCCACGGCGGATGAGGCAGGGTTTGACGTAGTGGAAGGTGGTAGGCTAGAACTGCTATTTGAAAGAAAGTTCGGTGGATCAGAACGCCAATAGTCATTTAAAGGGTTTGGATCTCCGTCAACGGAAGGACCCAGAGATGGCAATGGTGAGGAACGTGTAGCTGCTAGGGAAGTTCGGAGAGCCGCGATTTGGCGGTCAAACTCTGCGAAACGCTGTAAAGAAGTACGAAGGGTATCTTCTGGGATTGAAGGAGTGGGAACATGGGGACGTTGGGGCTGGGTAGGTGGGATTGGAAGATGTAGATCGGACATGTGGACATCATGGGTAGCGACAAAGGAAGGGGGCGAGGCCACAGGATGGATTGGGCAATCTACTGCGTTCGTAGGCAAGGCAGACGGGCCATCGGAGAAGATATCGCTACGTGAGCTGGATTGTGCGGTGTTGTAACCACTCAAAGAGGATGGATTGGACGAAGAGTCATCTATGCTGGAAGAACTTGTACTCCGCGCTCTCTTGTTTCTCGCTTCTGGGTTGTGCGGGCCCGTCGAGGACGTTGTAGTGGGGAAGCGGTTGTTGGAGGAGGATGAGGATGTGCCACTGGTGGTGGGCTGGATGGGCATGGAAGTGTCAGGGTCTGAATCATACCCGCCACACTCCTCGAACGGGCGCTTTCCATGCGCATGGATATTGACACGGTGTAGACGAGTCGACGGATGGTAGCCCGAGGACGACATCTAGCAACGGGCTCGACGCGGACGATGATAGTGGAAGGGAAAGAAGGAGAATCGGCGCTGAGCCTGGTTTTCTATTCTTTTTTATTTTTTTTTCCTTCTCTTATTGAACCAGAGAATGAAAAGGGCGACGGTCTCGTCCGAGTTACGGGTTACCGGCTGCGCGGCTCCTGGATCGCTCCCACTGCCACCACTCTCGCAGGGACCTGTGGTCTTGGTAAGTTCTAGCTCGGTGACCAAGCCCATTGAACAATCCATTCAAACCAGGATTTATTTCACAAGCAATGTTATTGTATGAGAATCCCGGGCCGTTCCCCCCCCTGGTGCGAGAATCTCACTGGTACTATGCTACATGTGGACATCACGCTGGTTATGGCGTGCGCCATGGGCATGCATGTATCGTCCCACTGCGGTGGACAGGGCTATAACCATCGTCTGACGCCGCGCGAGGCAGTGGCGAGAGGGGCATTGTCCACATCTCACCCGGTTTCACTGGCACAGTCCATTGTGATGGACTTGAAACCCCGGCATGCCCCTTCTGCACCCGTTCCACGGCATTCTCGAATGACTCCCTCATTCTCTGTGACATGCCGACGTCAGCGAGCGTTTCGTCAAAGCTGGCATCGATCGACTCGCTCTCAAACACCATAGTGACGTGCAGCAGCACAACAGCACAGCTATCAACGCTATGGCCACCATGACACCCACCACCAACCCACTTTCCCTCCCAAGTGCCCACACAGTAATACCCACCACCACATTCTCGCTCCCAAAGTTGTGCATCCGGGTACAAGGTTTCGTGTCGGTTACTGTGGTCGTATTCCCGGCTGAGCTCACTGTGATGAGCCGAGTCCATATGATCCGACCAACATTTCGATCCGGAACCCCAACTTACCCTGCATGTTCTGAACCATTACCACAGCCCATTTCGATCCGCTCCCAGCCGGTACCTCTGCTCCTATCCTTGCACCCAACGTTTCAACTGCTCTTGCCGCGGTCGGCAAGGTCATCTCGTCAGGACCGACGTTTTGTGCTCTGTAACGGTGTGTAGGATGGCATTTCAGTGTTCCTTCAAACCTGTCAGCGTTGCACACCACGTACAATCTAGCATTCAAGCGTCCGCCCTCTAATGGCCGTGTCCTCGTGGCATCCAAATATGTATCGTCCCTGGCCCTATGTAACTCCGTCGGCATCGGTCTCCCCGTGTTGTCCGACTTCGCTTCGGATGTAGGTGCAGCATTCGTCCCCATGAGTCCAGCAATGGCCAGAACGGACGCCGATAACCGGGTTATTCTCATGATGGCAAGGCTTCAGGTTGAAATCCGGGGCAACTACGTCTTTGGCGTTGGCTCGTGGGCTTCAGAGGCATCTTGACGCCCATCTTTTGTCCCTAATAACCTCGGTGACACAAGTACTCGGGACTAGGGGTATGTGCACGACAGCCTGCCAGCTCGCATCCTAGGATGGCACTATGCTAGTACTAACACGTGTCACATTTCGTACAGCAAGTTCTCTGGATCGGAGGCCGCGATTTAATTGGACTAATTTTTGCGCCGCGACGGGCAACGCTCCCTTTCATATCGATGCCTTGATCATGCAAGAGGGGAAAGGAACTTGAAACCTTGCGCATCATGTGTGATGATGACATCGTCATTTCGGATCTGTCTGACGCCATAAAGCTGTGCAGCGCACCGATCCACAAATCCTCGTACCAGCTTTTGTGATTCTTCGTAGCTCCAAGTACGTCGGGATACACGATCATGATGCTGTAGCACTGTATGCTAGTGAACAGGCTTACTATGTATTCGCGCATCGAACGGAACAATATACAGCAGTTTACGCTCATGTGGCAAAGGGCACCCGAGACGCCCATATCTTTTTGGGGTCCTTGTGTGCATGTGCCTCTTATCTTTCTGGGTCGTACGTACGCCAAGGAGCCTAGATCCTCCATGACCCACATACAGTCAGGAAGCACATGATATGAGTGTGTCATGCAGTGAGGTACCAAGCTCCGGTCGTGCCCTAAGTATCTGCCGTTGGAGCACATCCGGAGAGTGCTAGTCCCATTCCCCGCTGAGCTGAATGAGACATTGTTCATCAATTGTCTATCGTTTACTATGTCAGGGTACAGTTTGTAAGCCTCAGATTATAAAGTAATCAATTTACTCATACTCTCATAGCCATGATATAAGCAACAGACGCCAATGACAAACTCACTGCCCTCTTCCGTATTGGCGGTCTCCGACTATGCGACAAAGACTCGGTGGTCAATGGACTGGCCGCGTCACGGGTATGATGATGATATACTTACGAATGGTGCACAACAAAAGCTGTCCATACCCGTGACAACGAGCATTACCCGACGGCTTCAGGTCATTGTGCTCCTTGAAACGTTGTTGAAACGCGCCCATAACCTTCCGACGGAAAAAAAAAGGACATCGAGCCCAATAACTAATATAACCTGCCATGTCAACAGGAGAGCTCTCCTCCATTGAACACGGTCCGTCGGGGAAACGGCGATCAACAACAACGTTTCTACCCACAACCATGTCTGAGATCATACTACTCATTATTAATAAGAATGCCTCGCCTTGTGAAGGGCACTGTCATGTAAGCACCACCTCCGAGGTGCTGAACCACCATGGTTGCGTCTTGGAGTCGTCAAAGAACAGATACATCAACATGATAATCTAGACGGGATCAAACAATATGATTGACACATACCTTCGAGACACGGCAGATGGGTGGGCACTGTGGACTACCAACTGGGGAGATTCATTGTCGGCGAACAATATTGACCTTCTGGTTTCAACCAAGCGAGCGTTGCTTGGCTGACCACTCTCTGACGCAGTCTCGCAGTCCGAACGTAGTGGCTAGTACTAGAGTTCTTTGAGAAAAGGAGTGCAATGTGTTTGGTCCATTGAGAGGAACCGATAGAAATGACACCTTGCCAGGGACCTGCCATTTCCTGGATGGCGGCCGCGATCGCAGTGGGAAAGAAGCGTTGTTAGGTGGACGCGATGGTTTACCTTGTGCAACCTCTTTAGACGGGGTCACATTGGTGGTATGCCGTACAGCATGCCGGCCGTTGCCGGTGCGAAAGACGGACTCTAGTCCATGCCCTCGCCTCGGTCTGCCCCGGGGGAAAGGAGCCTGAGTGTATCGTGCCTTGCTCGTCACCACGCCCTTTCACTTTCAAGAAACCAGATTTTGGACTTCGCATTATACATGCATGATGGACAATGTGCCCGACCCCGACACCGAGCGTGATCTGTTCGTTCGCTTCTCAGCCTACACACAGCGAGTACGAGTAATGCAAAGCGAGCGGAACGAACGAAGACTAGGCACCGAGATGGATTTATTGATCGAGGGGTGCAGATTTCATCGTCTTGTTCAGCGCAAACGCTGCGCGGGTATGATCAAGACGTCCAGACTCGTCCACCACATGTTTATAAAACGTCGACGTGATCATGTTCGTCTCGCCATCATCCACTGTCCACAGCGTCCCAATCACGGAATAACTGCATCGCCGACGCGAGATGAATCTCCTCGTCTGGACTCTCCTCGTCTCCGACAGTCGTATGGCACTCCGAGAGATACGCGAATTCGGGTGGGGTACCAAAAAAATTGGGTGTCAGGGGTCTTAAGAGTACTTTTACCCCGATGGGAGGTACTAGCACAACGACTTTCCGCGACAAGTCTGATACCTATTCTATAGCTAGTGAGTGTTAATTCCTTTGGTTTGCCTGCACTCACTCCCCATGTCAAGTAGTCTTTTGAAGATGGGAATCGCGCAGACTCAGAGTGTTGAGCAACTTGAACCTCAAGTACTCCTGCCGAACAACCCCTTCGTTCCTCCAAAAGGAGCGATTTGCCTCATCAACAATCTGCCTCCTGAGCTCCTTTCGCACATATTCGAGCTTGGCCTCGCGGATGATGTTATTGAAGACGAAGAAGATATAGCGGACTCCTACTACAACCATCTCGACGCAACGATGGCCCATGAAAAGGATATCCATGATCGTGACGTCGAAATGAAGGAAGACGAAGTTGAAGGAGGTGACTCAGAGGACGAGGGTGACGAGAGTGCCTCGGATGAAACCGAATCTCGTCACGCCTTCACGCTCGCTGTTTCCCATGTCTGCCGGCACTGGCGCAACGTCGCACTCTCGACGCCATCTCTCTGGACGGCTATTGTAGTCACTCCGGAGGAACGTCCACCGTACGAGCTCGTATCGACGCTATTGGAACGGAGTAAAAGTCTCTCCATAGACATCACTGTCAGTTATGATGACCTGGACGAGTACGAGGATGATTTTGAACCCCCTTCCGATGCCGACCTCGAGATCCTGTTCGCTATGCTCATTCCCCACATCCATCGCTGGCGAACAATAGAAGTCTCGGTCTCCGAGTACCACCACATGTATGCGTTTCTCAGCGCAATCTCTGACCCTTCCGTTCCCGCAGCTCCACAACTCACGACCCTTGAACTCTATCACTACGAAGACACAGAAAGCTCTGTCACGTTTCAGCATCCCAGGATGGCGAAGCATCTCACCCTTTTCGCTGGTTCGGCCCCTTTGCTTACCAAGATAGTCCTCTGGGGAGTGCATGTCGATTGGGATCAACCATGGGTCGCCTCTGCGTCGAATCTCACAGATCTCGAGCTTGCCTATCATGCTGAAGACGTCCGTCCATCTTGGGCCCAGTTTTCCACCATCCTGCGTAGTGCCTCTGTCCTCCAGAAGCTCAGTCTACGCCAATCAGGACCGTCTGGGGAACCCCCAGTATGGTCCATCGAGCCAACCCCTGGAAGTCCCGTGGATGTCAATGCTCCTATTCAACTGGTTCGGGTCACAGATTTCATCCTCGTGTTCCATACACAGGCGCGTTCCATCGGCTTGCTCCGCAAGTTTTACCTGCCCGCACTCAAACACCTAACTCTGGACCCTGATCACATTGATGATGATTTCGGCGACTTTTTCCGTGAACTCGCCAGACCAGTATCTCCAGGCCAAGAACAGGCGCGCAGCTTGGCGAGTCGCCTTGAAAGTCTCAAAATATCCGGACTTCCATGTCACATGGAATGCATCGAGACGCTCTACAGCGAGCTTCAGAACCTTAGGCAGCTCAACATTTCACTGTATTTCCTCGATCCTTTCTTCCTCGATATCATTTCCACACCCTGCACGTTACCCGGGCGTGGTGATATTTGGCTCCCTCGACTCGTGACACTCTACGTTTCTGGGGGATCCGGGATTGCTCTCCGCAAGCTTGTTTTGCAGAGAAAGGAAGCAGGGGTACCTCTTAGCTCTCTCTACGTGGATCGAGATTGCGAACTGGACGACGAGGATGTGAATTGGTTGAAGGTGAATGTCGAGACATTTGAGTTTTTCGAGGACAGTGATGTCGAAGATGATGTCGTCGATTCCGATGAGGACGTGGATGAAGATGAGTGGTCGGATTCGGACTAGCAAGGTCTGGACTTGCTTGGCGGGGAGTCTTTGGATAGACGTCATCTAGATGCAGATGTCGAGACGATCGCACTGTAAGCATATTCCTTGCAACATAACTCCTGGAATTGTTGTGTGATTCACGTATATCACATAGTCTCTAGCTGTCTGGGTCTTACGAGTTCTTCCAGAACCCGTGTACACAGTACAGTGTGTACCATGTCAAGATGGTTGTGAAATACTTCAATATGACTATTGCCGAACTTGAGTTTGAACATGCTGGCGCTGGCGATAAGGCCCACTCGACGCGTGTCTGTACGTGCCCATAATCTATCAACCATGACGTTTTCATCCCCCAAACGCATGCGATATATCCCTTGGCACAGTAGTCTGAGACTCTCAGTGGGTACTTCAACTGCGTCGCACAGTCTCCATCAATAGTACAGTATCATGGTACTGACAACATCCTCCCTCTTCTTGCACACTCTGACGCAGGTCGGCCCTGATCTGGCTGTATCGGGTGGAGAAATCAACTGCAAGGTTGTTCGACGACAATTCCCGATTACGGGTGTGCTATCGGTCGAAGGTTAAGAGCTCCTCGCTCGAGGACAACAGGCAGATCGAGGGCCTCCGTGACCCTAAGCTACTTGTACCGACCGGAGAGATGAACCGCAAGATTGTTCAACGACATTGGCTGATCAGGGTGTCCTTGTGGGCGAAGATGAAGTGCTTCTCGGCTGAGGGCAATAGCTTCATCAAGATCCTCCATGACTCCGAGCTCGCTGTATCGAGTGGAGAGATGAACTGCAAGATTGTCCAACGATATTGACCGATGAGGATCGAGTGCTTCTTGGCCGAGGGAAATGGCCATGTCAAGGTCCCTCTAACGGATCGCTCAGGATGGTTGGTTGGACAAAGTTGCAGTGCTTCACGATCGAGGTCGATCGCCTCGTCAATGCAACTTGAATCCCCTCCTCGCTGAAACTTGGCTGCGAGAGAATCTGCTTGCGAATGCAACTGTTCAATCGCTAGGTATGTTATTTTTTAGTGACTGTGCACGTCGCCAGAAAGACACAAGTACCTTCTGAATCCATGTTGGCTCACCGAAATCGTGCAGGAAGAACAGGTCTCTGTGCGGCACAAGGGGAGTCATTAGGCTATTTGCACCCTCCGACGAACTATTCCGCACCGTCAGAATCGTCCCTTTTCTCGTCCATCACACCTAGCTGCCCGCAGCTATCGTTACGGGAGGACGAACAGCAAGATGGAATGCCTTTATTACAGTAAGTTCTCCACTCCAGACACACGACAATGTAGATCATGGTCGTTTCCTTCAGGCACACGCATCTCCTGAATTCCGCGCCTTTTCGATTTTCATCGCCTCCTCGTGCATCAGATGTCTGAATATCCTCCAGGACACCATTATGAGTGCACCCATCGTGTGCCGAGTACACTTTATGCTTGTAGTTCATTCCGAGTGATGCGGAGGGGACCCGAGTGCAAAAAGAAACAAGGCCAGCTGACGCCAAGTCACGGGTGGAGGAAAGGCATGGCAGAGAAGTGGGCAGGATGCGGATAAGCACTGGCAAGGTGAATAAGCAATGGCGAAACTTGCTGGAAGAAAACCTACATAGAAGAGGAGGGGAGGCAACCCATATGTTCATCCATACGGCCTTGTTTGCCCCAATAAATCACTCCACACTCGGCTCTTGCCCCTTTATCTCCAACCACCGTCTCACAGAATCTCAAGAGTCAGTCTACCTCAACCTCGTACCAGTAACCCCGTTCAGCGGACCATTCCAACGCAAGAATCAAGACTCAGGGTATCCGTGCAGTAACTGGCGTGTTGTCGCTGCCAATGTCTGGTTCGGTGCGCGCTGCGCACATAGGCTACTTTTGAGGTTCGGTGATCTCTCAGCATTCTCAGTGACAACATCGACGACACACCCTTGCCCACCCTTCCTCTTGATCCCCTTAGGCACATCCTGACAACGACGCGACAACAATGATGCCGACGACGACACTGACGACGCATTGTCGTCGACGGGCCATCTCCCTCTTCCTCGTCCTCACCCACCTCGCCACAATGAGGTTGCACCCTCGCCCGCCTTTCCTCCGACCCTCGTCCTGATGACAACATGACGACTGTGACGACGCCGATAACGCGATAACGACAACGCGTCCTCTCCTACCTTGCGACAACAAGGTGCCTTCGCCCACCCTTCCTCCTCCCCTCGTCCTGACAACGATACGACACTGACGACGCGTTGTCGCCGACGTCACCCTTGCCTTTACTACCACACTCGCCCTAAGAGGGGTGAAAGAAGCGATGATACGATGCACCATCACCGTCGCGTCCTTGCGCTGTCGCCATCACCCTCGCCGTTGCTTCGCCCCCCCTCCCTGCTCATCCTCACGGGTAAACACGCCACGGGTACGGGGTATGGGTACAATTCCTGCTCTTGCCTGTCCGAAATCGACCTTACTCCAACCATCTGAACGACCTTCCTCCCCAGAGTCATCGCTCGCATCACTCCACCGAAACGAAGCGAGACTCAACGTCGACACATCCCATCAGCCCATCTGTGAACGATCCCACCAAAAGATATGCTGATGCTGGTATACGCAATGTCCGATCAACCCACGAAGCAACAACTATTTGGTGGTCGGTTTACTGGAAAGACGGATCCGCTGTCGGTCCTCTTGGTGTTTTCCGCGCGTGCTGTGATGACGATGAGCCCCACTCGACAGGAAGCACATCTTCAATCAATCGCTCCGATATGACCAACGCATGCACACCGCGAATATCCACGGTTCCATCGCCTACGCCAAGGGTCTCGCGCGCGTGGGGATCTTGCCAGTGACGGGCGAAGAAGAGGTCAAGATCGTCGAGGGGTTGCAGGCTGTTGAGAGGGAACGGCAGAGTGGGCAGGTACGCGTGGTGGTCTCCTCCTCCTCTCTTGAAGTGCACACTCATTGGCTCATTTCTAGTTTGTACCCACACCTGACGATGAAGACATCCATACCGCCAACGAATGCAGGTTGACCGAGTTGATTGGACCGCTTGGAGGCAAGCTGAAGAGGTTGTTGGATCAAGTGGTGGACGTGCAGATTTAATTCATGGACATTGGATTATATGACCCCCCACCTCTTGTGTAAAACTGATTCCACGATGTGTGATGGCTTGCGAGCAGCACGTAGGATGATCGTGGATAAAAAAAGCCGGACTTTGGGTCATCTTGACGAACGTGGCAGCCTCAGGTTCACTGCCTTGCCTCAAGCGCCAGCATTTTCCCCAAACAACAGCGTCGAATCAAGTTCTACGAGCCAGTATGAAACCCAAAGGTATGTTTCTCTTCCCTCTCAGCATGAACAGTAGTGAAATAATCTTGTATATTCAAGTTTGCAGGGTACATTCAAGGGCAAAACCTGTCGTCGCCAGGTTTAAACAGATTTCGGCAGCCCGCAGGCGTTCAAAATGTACCCGTTTCATCCTGTCCGTGTACAAAGCAGTGAATTGATGTGTCTACTAGTTGAGCAGCTGCGTTTACTAGGAGAATCCCTTCTTGCAAGGTTTAAGCGAGAAGGCGGGACAAGTGACACCAAGGAGGCAATCATCATAGATCGTCAAATACCAGAACCTCCTTATCTACCCGGTGACTCTAATCGATCGGCCTCTTTGGTCGACGTTCCACTTCCTCTCCCGGGCCGGTGTTGGTACAACCTGCTCAGAGAAACAACGGACCTTCAGGAGGGCATTGTTCTTGCCCGAGAAGGGCTCGAACTTTACCCACACGAGCACCTCAGTCAATGGATCGTTTTGGCAATGACTGCGCTTTGGCTCGGCACTCAGCATAGACGAGTCAGTAGAGTGGGATCCATCATCTTCGAGCAAGAAGCAGTGAAACTTTGCACGCAAAGGCACCGTGATCGTTGGGTTGCTTTGAACAAAATTGCATCCCGTCTCTTGACACGCTACAAGCTGCTCGGGAGAGTGGTGGACCTCGATGATGCCATTGCTCTCCGTCGAGAAGGACTCGAGCGTCTCCCGCAAGGACACCTTGATCGCTCCATGTCTTTGAACAACCTTGGAGCATGTCTTTTGACTCGCTACAACCAGCTCGGCGTGATGGCGGACCTCGATGAGGCCATTGTCCTTGCCCGAGAAGCACTCGAACTTCGCCCACAAGGACACCCTGATCGCTCCATGTCTTTGGACAACCTTGCAGTTCATCTTTCGACTCGCTACGACTAGCTCGGGGCCATGGCGGACCTCGATGAGGCCAATGTCCTTGCCCGAGAAGCACTCGAGCTTCGCCCACAATGACACCCTCGTCGTTCCATGGCTTTGAACATCCTTGGAGGTGTCTCTCTACTCGCTACCACCAGCTCGGGGCGATGGCGGACCTCGATGAGGCCATTGTCCTTGCCCGAGAAGCACTCGAGCTTCGCCCGCAAGGACACCCTGATCGCTCCATGTCTTTGAACAACCTTGCAGTTGATCTCTCGACTCGCTACAATCAGCTCGGGGCGATGGCGGACCTCGATGAGGCCATTGTCCTTGACCGAGAAGCACTCGAGCTTCGCCCGCAAGGACACCCTGATCGCTCCATGTCTTTGAACAACCTTGCAGTTGATCTTTCGACTCGCTACCACCAGCTCGGGGCCATGGCGGACCTCGATGAGGCCATTGTCCTTGACCGAGAAGCACTCGAGCTTCGCCCACAAGGACACCCTGATCGCTCCATGTCTTTGAACAACCTTGCAGTTCATCTTTCGACTCGCTACAACCAGCTCGGGGCCATGGCGGACCTCGATGAGGCCAATGTCCTTGCCCGAGAAGCACTCGAGCTTCGCCCACAAGGACACCCTCGTCGTTCCATGGCTTTGAACAGCCTTGGAGTGTGTCTCTCTACTCGCTACCACCAGCTCGGGGCGATGGCGGACCTCGATGAGGCCATTGTCCTTGACCGAGAAGCACTCGAGCTTCGCCCGCAAGGACACCCTGATCGCTCCATATCTTTGAACAACCTTGCAGTTCATCTCTCGACTCGCTACAATCAGCTCGGGGCGATGGCGGACCTCGATGAGGCCATTGTCCTTGACCGAGAAGCACTCGAACTTCGCCCACAAGGACACCCTGATCGCTCCATGTCTTTGGACAACCTTGCAGTTCGTCTTTCGACTCGCTACAATCAGCTCGGGGCCATGGCGGACCTCGATGAGGTCATTGTCCTTGGCCGAGAAGCACTCGAACTTCGCACGCGAGGACACCCTGATCGCTCCATGTCTTTGAACAACCTTGCAATACATCTCTCTACTCGCTACCACCTGCTCGGGGCGATGGCGGACTTCGATGAGGCCATTGACCTCGGCCGAGAAGCACTCGAACTTCGCCCACAAGGACACCCTTGTCGCTCCATAGCTTTGAACAACCTTGTAGTTCGTCTCTCGACTCGCTACAACCAGCTCGGGGCAATGGCGGACCTCGATGAGGCCATTGTCCTTGGCCGAGAAGCACTCGAACTTCGCCCACGAGGACACCCTGATCGCTCCATGTCTTTGGACAACCTTGCAGTTCGTCTCTCGACTCGCTACAACCAGCTCGGGGCAATGGTGGACCTCGATGAGGCCATTGTCCTCGGTCGAGAAGCACTCGAGCTTCGCCTGCAAGGACACCCTCATCGCTCCGTGGTTTTGAACAACCTTGTATTTCATCTCTCAACTCGCTACCACCAGCTCGGGGCAATGGTGGACCTTGATGAGGCCATTGACCTCGGCCGAGATGCAGTCGACCTTCCCCTTCCGGGTCATATAGTTCGGTCCAGCTCATTGGAGAACCTTGCAAGCGCCCTCTATACTCGGTTCATGCAGCTGAGACAAGCAGACGATGAGAAATCCCTATTCACTCTCTATGCTCAATTGGTTGATGCACCTCAATTGGTGTCTTCAAATAATCTGTCTGCCGCTCGATCATGGATCCGGGTGGCCGAAGAGTTCCAGCACCCCTCAACACTCCTTGCATTTGAAACATCACTGCGATTACTCATTCATCATCTTGCTGCCCTGCCACTCTTACCCCAATATCTTATCATTCTCAAAGAGCGTTCAGCTTCGCTCGCAGTGGACGCGTTTTCAGCATGTCTTCGTAGAGGTGCTCGTGTACGTGCTGTTGAGCTTCTCGAACAAGGTCGCAGCATCTTTTGGAGCCAACTCAGTCGCCTTCGTTTCCCGCTTGACGATGTCATGGCATCTGGTCCAGTAGGAAGGCTGTTGGCAGACGAGTTCATGCATGTGGCCTCGCTTATTCGCATTGCCCTCAATTCACCTGGTGCAGATCAGCATGGACGGCTGTGTCATCTCAATTTTGAGATCCAGAGACTTATCATCAATATCCGCGAGCTACCTGGCCTCTCCCGTTTCCTTCTTCCCTCGCTCTTCTCAGATATTCGCCACGCCGCCAGTGGAGGACCTGTTATCATCGTGAATGCGAGCCAGTATAGCTGTGATGCGCTCGTCATCTTACTCGATCGAGATCCCATCCACATTCCATTACAGATCACACAAGAGAGTGTTCGCGACCTCTCAGAGGAACTCCATGCTTCGACTGAGCGTGCAAAGAAGGTCGATGTGACAAGGGAGCTCGGGTCCGTCTTGCGCAATCTCTGGGATCAGGTTGTTTCGCCCGTCGTGGATTTTCTCTTGACGACACTTCCACTTCAATCGCGTATCTGGTGGTGCCCGACCGCTGATTTCTCTGTTCTGCCTTTGCATGCCGCTGGTCCGTATAGGAAGGGTGAACGGAACCTCAGTGATCTTTATATCTCGTCGTACACCCCCACCTTGAGCGCTCTCATTCGTGCTAGACGGTCCTCTCCATCGAATACAGCCGGTGGTGGGAAACGCTTCATTGCCATTGGTCAGGCGAATGCTATCGGCCAGGTTGAACTGCTCAGCGTCGGCACCGAATTGGCCAATATTGGTCACCGCATCGGTGGTCCTGCTAGTTTCAAACAAATCGAGGGTCCCGAATCCTGCATTTCACGTGTTGCCGAGGAGCTTTGCAAGACCGAATGGGTGCACCTTGCATGTCATGGCCTTCCCAACCGAACACGACCATTTGAATCTGCGTTTGCTCTCCATGACGGCCACTTCACGATCGAGCGGATCATGCGGTGTGAACCAGAGAATCCCCAGTTTGCGTATCTCTCTGCATGTCATACGACTGTCGGAGACGAGGTGAGTCCTGACGAGGTGATTCATCTCGCATCGGCGATGCAGTTCGCCGGGTTCCGTTCTGTGATTGGCACGATGTGGGCGGTCGACGATGCAGAGACGGACAAGATCACGTCGACGTTTTACAAACATATGGTGGACGAGTCTGGTTGTCTGGATTATACCCGCGCAGCATTCGCACTGCACAAGACGATGAGATCGGTCAATGTACCACTTGATCAACGGATTCTCTATATACATCTAGGTGCCTAGTTATATGTCCTTGTTTGCTGTCGAACTTGTTACTTTGCTTTGCTTGTCCTCGTTCGCGGTAATTGATGTCGAACGCATTGTTGAATAAATTTGTTATATTCAGCCTGGCTGCCTGACCATGATGTATGTACCAGACGCGGCAGCGCCATGTACACACGACTGCTTTGGACTAGACTGGTGACCAGTCGTCTAACTCGACCGTCCTATGAGACAAGCCATGTTTCATAGGACGGTCTGGTTACCTGAATAGGTTGAAGGATGAATATTAGTAGACTACGAAATGGTATGGGCGAAAGCCCGGGCTTTCCGGCCCGAAGCGCTGTCTTGGCCGCTAGAGTGAGCTGCGAGGGTGGGATGGGCACCGAACAGGTCATGAAACGAGGCTAAGACCGAGTGGCGATGGGATATCTCCCGAGATGCGGACCTGAAGAGGGAGTGGTGCGTGCGTGCGTTGAAAAACGGCACGATGCAGGAGCTAGGACGCTCCGAGTCCTCAGCGCTCAGCGCTCAGCTGAGAGCTGCAGCGGGGCGGCGTCGCGGCGAGAGGCAAAGAGCCGCACCGCTCGCTTACTCGTGCACGGACTCTATTCTAGGAAGGTCCCACGTGACCGACCTAGACTGCCACGCGTGAGCAATTTGCCTCACAGAACCTATGCTACGTCGACGCGCATCTACCCCGCTCGTTCTGCGGCAACCAACTCGCGCGTAGCAAAAGCACCAGCGTACATAAATGCCCCATTTCCGAGATTGAGCCTGTGGAGACGTTCTCGAGATCGTTGTTCATATGAGTGAAACTGGCCCGCGACGTGTAGTCCGAGACACATACCGAACTAGTTGTACAGTTGTTGAATGGCTTTGCCACCACTCCAGCGGCGCTCTCCATGCATTCGCTGTTTTGACCTTTGTGTGGAAAGTCGGCCTGAACCAATATAACGTGTCAAAACACGAATGCCAGGGCATCAAATAGAGAAGGCACGTCAAAAGCAAGATCGCTGAGGCCACGTAGCGTGGAGAACAAGGCGGGTAGGCATCCTTTGTTCTGAGAGAAGAACCGGAAGAACAACCTGCATAATACATATTCACAATCGCTCTCGAGCGAAATGCTAGCATAGACGCACGAAATCAGCTGTGACTGTGCGCTGAAAGCCTCTCCTGGTCGTTTCCGTGCGACGTGTGATGTTACCATCACGTATCGAATAGCAATTTCGTCCCATGGGTTATCTACTATGCATCCACCGTACTGTAACACTAGTGTGTCGCGCTAGATGGTTGAAGACGCTCAGAAGATGCGTAATTTGGCGCGTTGCCGGCTACATACCGATGGATTTTGATTAGATCCTTCCGGTGAGGGCTTGTCGGTCGAAGCAAGTACGCTAGACACTGTCCATTAGGGTTCGGTTGAAAAGTCAGCCAGACTTATCCACAGTAGTGAATAAGTCCGGGTGCTCGTCGCATTTTTCCACTGCTGTTATTAACCAATCTGTTATTAACTAGTGTAAAAGTACTATTCAGCTCTGTGAATAAATGTTTTGCAGTGAAAAACTGTGAAAAATTAAAAATCCCAGTTGATCTCTGTAGTAGACATGTCAACAACTGTCTTCACTACCATACGAGGCTTCGAATGGGAAGCAACACTGGTGACGGGCTCAATAGCCAGCAAATCACGCAACGCCCCGTTGTCAAGTGACACATCTTCGTCCGTCAGCAGGTTCGTCTCGACCGACCCATCATGCCATTGGTCTTTGTCAATGCATCTGCAAAAAGGAAAAGTAGCAGTTGCACATGCCATAATTACATTGTTGCTGTCGTCACCTGTAGTCAGTAGTGCCTATTTACATACGGACCATTGCCGATATCAGCTACCATAGCCTCCTGCCATTGCGCCAACGTGTACATAGTCTACTCGAAAGTTGAATTGATCAATGTCGACTACCATTAATGAGTGTCCACAACCAATACATTCAAAACACGTGCACTCTGTACTGTTCAAATGTACGCATATTAATATATCTATTCAAAAAGAAGGTATCCACGACACTCATACTGTTCCCATGACGCCAGCGAGTGTTGAGAATGCCACTTGGAAACCGGGGGACCAGGTGACAGTAGGGAATAACATAGGTGTACCCGTACCGGTACCCGGCGAAAACCCATACCCAGCGAAAACCTCAGGCTGTACCCGCACCTGTCACGGGTTTACTTGTGGGTGCTGGCACAACGTCGTCGTGTGGTGTTGTCGTCATGCACTGGTGATGGTGCAGCCATAGTGCCAGCGTCGAACCCGCCAGAGCGTCAACTTGAGGGGGAGAAAGGAAAAAAAAAAAAGAGCTGTGACGACGTACCTACCGGCGACCAAACGGGCACAGCGGGACCATCTAGCCACCACAAGGACACTAGGGACGATCCAAACGAGCTGCAGAACGCGTCAGAACGCGAACACGAACGCTGAGAGACAAGGGAGCAGGAGGACATACCTGGAGAAGCTCAAAATGAGCCAGATGAGCCGGAAACTAAAGCGGCCGCACTAGACAATCCCCAGAGCACCCAAGAACGTCCAGAGAGCAGGGAAACGAGCGCTGCGTCGATGCAAACGTGCTACATCGAGGTATAGGCCCAGGAAGCCACATAGGTCCACTGGAGGTGTCGAAAGTCGTCGAGGGCGATTGGAACCGCCAAACCATTGTCGAAGGCGGCGGATACGATGGGATAGGTCCTGAGAGTGACAGGAACGAGCGCAACGTCGAAACGATCGCGCAAACTCGAGGTACAGGGCCAGGAGGCCACATACAGATCCAAGAGGCGAGGAGAGACGTTGAGTGCGATTGGAAGCGCGGGATCGATGGATATGGCGTCCAAATTGATGGGAATGGTGACGGTACAGGCGTCGCAACGAGCGCAGCACGCCGCGACTCAAAACGAGTCGAACGAAAGGGTTGGCAGTGCAGTGATGGTGGCATGTATGTATGTAAGTTGACCTGGGCCGCGTCAGCAGTGTGGTGTGAACTGATTGAGTAAGCAACTGTTGGTGTGCTTGAAATTTTTCAAAGTCCCAACAACACGATACGATACGACAACGCCAACTCACCAAGGCGGGGTGCTGACCTACTACTCGCCTCACTCCAACCATGTCTTTTCGAGCCCGACCGCTCATCCCCCACCCCTCCGAGTCAGCCGTGTCAATTCGAGCGCCGCCCATGTCCCACCCTCCACCAGGTCTTTTCGAGCCTGAACATTCGTCTCTGACCCAACCGCGTCCATTCAGCACATCCTCTTGTCTCCCGCCTCCACCATGCCCAAATTTCGTGCCCGGCTGCTTGTCTCCCACCCAACCGTGTCAATCCGAGCACTGCTTGTGTCTCACCTCCTTTTGAGCCCGAATGCTCGTCTCCGACCCAACCGTGTCCTTTTGAGCCCGAACGCTCATCTCCAACCTAACCGCGTCCATTCAACACATCCGCTTGTCTCCCGCCTCCACCATGCCCTTTCGAGCCTGGCTGCTTGTCTCCCACCCCACTGTGTCAATTCGAGCGCTGCTCGTGTCCCACCTCCACCAAGTCCTTTTGAGCCCGATCGCTCGTCTCCGACCCAACCGCATCTATTTGAGTGCAACCACTCGTCTTCCACCCAACTGACGACTGTGTCAACTCGAGCCCCAATCGCTCGTCCCCTGGTGACCGCATGGTTTCAAGCCCAACAGCTCGTCTCCTGCCCCCACCATGCCATTTTGAGCCCGACTGTGTCCATTTAAGTGTGACTGCTTGTCTCCCACCTTGGACTGTATCTACTCGAGCCCGAACGCTCTCCTTTTCCCTGCTGCAGCTTTTTTTATATTTCTATCCCTTTTCCCCCTGAAATGCAATTTTTTTGTCGCTCCTTGCTACATTTTCTTGTCACCACTTTTCCGCTTACTTACAATACTTGGAATGTAGTATGTATGCTACGGTAAATAAGTAATGTGGTGTGTAGTGTTTTTGCCTATTCATTTGGTTCAACCAATGGTTATCACAACTATAGATTGAATGGAACTAAATGGCAAATCACAACAACAGACTACAGTGAGCTATGTCGATGCTGAGCCTTATGTAACAGCATGCTACTGTAGTACGACATAGAAATTATGTACGTTACATCATACTATGTTACAGGGGGATGTTAATGGGTGCAACAGGTGTTATATATGCAACATAGGTGAGGATAGACTTTGGAATTTTTGCTGATGTGGGGATGAGAAGCATATCAGCGTCGAAGTCTTCGGGTTGGCTGATGACCTCGTCTTCACTTTCTCCGTCGCTTTCAGGGTCACCCGGTGGGTAGTAATCTGGGCCACTACTATTACTGTTCCCAGGTGTTGTACTTTCATTCCCGAGCACGGTCGCCTGTAGTAGCTCCTTGTCCATATCACGAAATTTGACAACAGGCCGGTAGCATTCCTTTCGGCGCACAGCCTTTTTCTGTGTCAGAAGTGAGTGAGCTGTTGTTCACCCAGACTGAAATAAGTGAAGACGGACAGAGTCAGTCCTGTAGTACTGTCCAATTTGAATCATGTCGATTAGCGTACGGGCGTTCTGATTTGCACGCAGAGGTGAGTTCAGCCACGTAAGCGTTGAGCCAGTCCGCTCGTCAGGCATGGAGTTGACGAGCACCGCAAAGATTTTGGTCGCGAGAATCTACAAATGACTCAATTACAAAGGAAATTCCTATCAAGAATGCAGCGCACACTGAGCACCCGGGCGTTACGATTAGGTTTGAGTGTTTCCCACCACGTGTAGGGGTCGTTGTTCACTACAGGATCATCAAAGGGCCACTCGCCGAGCCAGTACGTTTGGAGTTGATGGCGAAATTCTTCTACAACAGAAACAGGGCCAATCTTCTGAACAATGACTGCAAGTTCATCTGTGTGGTCTAGATTACTAGCTTGAACAGAGTCAAGCATGATCTTCAGGCGATTCTTGAGGAACTCTTTGACCCGTTCGTATGCACGGGGATGTGGCATGGGGTGGTCCGATGTCGAAGCCTGCTTGTTGGAAGGGTTTCGAGGCGGGATTCGGATGCTAGTTGCTGATGCGAGAGTTGGTTTCATGAGGAAATCAGATAGCGGATAGCCTATCATGACCGTTCAGAAGGTTTGTGACCAATAGAAGATACAAATACTACATACGAGGATCCAATGCAAATGCCGTGAAGTAGATGTCGTTTGTAAAGAATTGCTTCCACCGCGTGTTGTAAGTCACTGTGACGTGTTTCACAAGTGACAGAGGGATGCCTGTCTTGTCTTGACCTTGCGCGAACAGGTCTTTCAGCGTGGCCCCAATGGCTAGCGAAAATACAAAGACATCTGAGGCATTAGCATGAGCAGCCTCAAGAGCCCAGACTGATCGAATCAATGGAGCAACAATAGTAGTGTACATGTTCATATCGTGCTCCATCTTCATAGACTGGCTTCGACTAGTGAACATTTCCTGAACCTTTTTGTTCTAGAATTCAAGGAAGTTCAAGTTAGTAAGCTTGGCCATTCTGCCATGACTCGAAGTGATAGAATGGTACCCGAAATTTGATTGCTTTGCTCTCGACAAGGTTTCGGACATTCAGAAAGCACTGTTCAAGTGAACTAGCAGCCAACCAATGAGTCCCGAAACGTGTCTTTCCAATTTTTTGTAACATATTAACTTTCTCGTCGTCATTGCCAATCCGTCGCTCTTTGCGGAGAAGAGCAACCGACTTCGTCGACTTGCTAAAATGCCTAATAATTGGCTTGAGCATGGATATCATCTAGCCATTCATATTAGTACACATTTTGACATATTATATGATTCGTACATGTTGAAACTCCTCCGCAACAGTCAAGTCTTTAATGGTATTATGGAGGTGATGGCAGATATCGTTCAGATCTATGATGGTAGGAATTGACATGACAATATCACGACGGGCATTCTTGGTAACTGCAGTGCTATCCGAGCAGATACCAGCCCATCTGTCTTCGCCTACTTCACGGATTGTCTGAATAATATTAATATGTAGCCTGTCAGAATGTTCACCATGACAATATATGAGCACACCTTCAAGAGCTTGTCTTTGACCCATGCAGTGGTATGCCGAACATCTGACTCCTCGTAGCCTTCTAAAAAATATGTTTGACGGTCGGGAGTGGTTGCATGGACCGTGTAGATGGAATGGGGCTTGCGAGTACTTGTTCCGTTGAAGGTGAGCGTGAGGTCATTCCGTCGTCGCAACCTCTCAATCTGTTGTTCCCGAATTGCAACCGCCTCCTTGGGAATGAAATCATGAGTGAAGGAGCTAGAAGAGGTTGGTGTGTATGACAGATTCAAGGTACAGACGAAACCTTTCCATTCCTGCGAGTCAAGCATGAATGGAACGAGTCCACGGACACAGATCAGCTTCAGGATACAGAGGTTGACGTTGTTCTGAAACTCGATATTCTGCTCGTGTTTCTTTCGCTTTGCAGCTTGGTGGAAGGGCGTAATGTCTAGTTTTGACTGGGAACTTTTCAGTTTCTTGACTGCGGGTTCATCCAACATTGATTCAGCTTTCAAACATAGAGACTTGGGTGTGGACTCAGCGGAAACAGCTGCCTGGACCCGCACACCAAGCGAAGCACTTCTCGATGCCTCTATCGCCTCCCGCTTCAGATCCAGGTCAAGATGTGCACATGTCGACGCGTGCTTCAGTACCCGATCCTCCTGCGGGCTCCCCTTGCGTATATGATCGCATTTGGAAGCAATACACCGCCAGCTTTTGCCCTCGTCAAGCCTGATGATCAGCTTGTTCATCAGTGGCTTTAGAGGGCGACCTTTCGAAGTGTTGGTGTGCGTAACCAATCGAGCGGATGCTTCGCTATGTTTGAGGGTGTCCTGCAAGTCTCCGGAGAGCGCCTGAATGAAGACGATCAGTCCAAGTCTGTAATCATTGCATTTGTGAACTCAAATGTACCATCTCTAGTGTTATTTGCTGTGATGAGTCAGGGTCCTCGAAGTTCATCGCCATCTGCTGTGCAGGCTGTCGAGACAGAAGTAAGACTGAGCATGGTGGGCAATGGGCATCCTGAGCTGGTCAACATACCATTCGTTTATACTGTCCATAGACCTTGTATACACCTGCTACAATGTCTATCCCCCACTTTTTGAGGACATTATCATTTGGAAATCTAAGGTGGTACTTTTCGAGGACATCAACGACTGCTTGAATGGGGTCCCCTCGTTCCTCAATGGACAACAGTTGGTCGCCAGATGTCCGTGTCTTCCATCCGAAGACCTGCTTGAATTGCTCGTTTAGAGCCCCTATGTCACTTCCAGTGCGATCGACCAACTCGTCATCGAGCTGAAATGATAAGAATGCTGAATATTTTGATGTGGCCGGGTCTCCGACAGGCAGTTCGCTAGGTAGATCATCGATTATCTTGCGGAGGTGTTCGAGGAGATGCTGGAACTGATGTGACGTGAGAGTCTCGGCTGCTGGTAATGATAAGTCCATGGGAATTGGGTGGTGATAGACAACCACCAGTTGGAACAGCTCGGACGGGGCAAATTTGCCCCTGGTTGGGCCCGATTTGTCAAGCACTGGCGGCGGTACCTATCCACACTGTGTCGAAATTATTCACACTTTCCAACAGGTGAGATACCACTTCGACTTTCCAACCAGTTAATAAACAGTTAACAACAGTACTTATTCACAGGTGTGTAAAAGTATCGACTTTTCAACCGAACCCTACTGTCCATCCTCAGTGTGTACGCTCTCCGATAGTTGAACTAGGAAGGTGGTGAACGGGACCGCCATGTGTCAGGCTCGGAGCTTGGAAATGACTTTGCTTTTCGCGTTGTCGAGCTAGCAAAAGTCTGTATAGCGCCAAGTAGCAGAGATGTGCACCTTACTTCAGGTGTAATATGGTCGTATGCAGAGACTGTGGGCGTGTGTTCGGCGAACGAATGGTGAACCGAACTCGACAAGGCGCCTTGATCGCGTATTCCAGGTTTTTGGACATGAAATCCACGGCTGTGTGAAAGTTTTCGTCGTCCGTCTGGAGACTATCCGGTTACTTGGGTGACAAGCGACTGGCATAGTGGTAAAAGGCGCGTGGTTTGTCAAGTGGGGGGTCGAGATAGGACGCGTTGAGATGCAGGACTGTGGTCAGCGCTCGAGGCTGGCCATGTGTAAGACAAGCTCGATGGTGGCCTCTGCACTCCTTTTTTTTTTTTTTTTTTTGGACAAGCGGTGATATTATGCAGCGACTGACTAATCTAGTCCTACATAACGCGCTAAGGCAGGTATCTGCGATACCTGGTCCGAGGGAAAATGCTCTTACGCACGCCCTGGCGTGCCAGGGGGTGTGGGGCTCCGTACACTATCTGGTTACCTCGGTAAGTAAGAGGGCCGAGATAGATTGATACACACTAGCTAAAACCTCTACGTTTGTCACCCAGTCTGGGTGTGAGTCGTGGTTTACCACTGTTTGCCACGTATTTTCAATCTTATTTGTGAAGGCCGAGTTTCGCTTAGATTTGGCCATTTGTTGGTCGATTGCTAGTCTTGCATTGATCTTGCGTGCCCATCGTGTTCGTATGGTTTGAGTGGTTTTTCCCGCCAATGATTCTTTCACATCTCAGCGCCCAGATCATGTGTGCCGATTCGGAGACGAGGATTCGTTGGAGTCTGTTTGTTCCTTGTTGTCTTGTGTTAGGGTCTTCTGAGTCAGTCGTTGGTGGTGTGGCTGTTGTGATGTTCCCGTAACCCAGGATGTGCCCAAAGGATCTCGGGAACTGGTTATTGTTGTTGCTTGGCCATAGTTGCTTGGTGAGGTTCCAGATCTGTTGTCGTTCAGGTACGTCGCATTCGAAGAGGATGTGTTCTAGGGATTCGGTCTGATCTCTGCAGTGTAATTTGTCTGAGCCTCTGAGGTGAGGTCTGCTTCAGACGCAGAGGGGGCAACCGTTAAAGCCCTGGGCCATGAACGGTCCCTTGGTCACTTCATTGAATGTCATTCAGCTTCCATCCGATCGCTCTGTGTTCAGTCGTCTGGCGTCCTCACATACATGCAGACAAGCTAGCATATACGACCGTCCCACTACTTTGAACGCAGGGACAAATCATGTGTTCTGTCGAAAGAAATTAATTTCAACCATTCACCGTTGCTGTCTCCCTGTTCCGGTATCTTGTGAGCTGTCGCTTGTCTGTCCCTATAAAATAGAGGAGTCGATCCTTCATTGCTCTTGGCATGGCGGATGTCTGACTCATTTCCCGTAGCGGGTGTGTTGCCACAGATGTGGCCTGTCGTTGGTTATAGACACTCAGCTTGAGGTGCTCGTGGACTGAGTTGGGGTAGCCGGATGCTTGAGCATGTGCATTAGTGGACACTAAAAGTACATGCTACTACACTCGGTTATCCATGTCATCCATAGGAACACGGTCATCTCCTTACAAGGGTGTCGGCCTGGAGCATTAGCGCAACACATCATATCCTCTGCGACATCTCATCAGCTTATAGATCTTGAAGATCGGACCCGCCCGATCATGTTTCCCCGTGGCGACCGCAATCATGGTCACATACGGGATGTCAACCACGACAAGTATAAGCATAGCGATGGCGAGGAAGATGCCACGGCCAAAGAAGTCATGTGGTAAGCCAGAGTCTGCAAACCCTGCCAGTGCACGTCAATGACACAAGTTTTTAAAAATTTGACAGGCACACATATGATAATGGCACTTACAGTCGGGAAACACCGCCTGCAAGGTGATGCGCCACGCATAGAAGAAGCTTGCCGAGTAAGAGACGTGATACAGGATGTGCCAACAGACCTGGATCCAACGTGGCTTTCGCTGGACAGTGGCATAGAGGCCGCCCGAGAGCATCAGCGCTATGATGCCTGTTAGGAGCCCGAAGTGGCTGGCGAGATGTTGGGGAAATGGGATTTGTTGGGCAAGGAGGAAGACAGTGGGGAAAAGGATGAGTTCGATGTTGACCCATGTGGTCATGACAATTGCCTCAAGGAGGAGGACGATGTGATAGGTTCGGAAAGTGAGAGGTTGATTAGACGGGGACATGGATGGGTCCTTCTGGGGAGGAGTGCAAGCCGAGTCACTCGGATGCGAGATAGGAGACTAGACTAGACTCCTATCTCTTTTGCTACCATGTTTCGCGACTCATTGGAGACTGCTTGGTGTTTTATGCTCCCGAGATCCATGCACATGCACGGCCAACGTGATTTCGTACAGCCTGCACGATCATGTTGCCTGTAGCTTAGTGGAATCGTTGTGTCATCCTGGCCGTCTGCTGCAACTTCTCACACATATCAGGGCTTCTACTACTTTTCCAAAGTACAACTACTTGTCCAAGTTCGTGACAGTCTCTGAACATTGATGTACCAACCGGAATGACCCTGAGTCAAGTGGGCAAATCCTCCCATATTCATTCCACGCCTGAATCACCAAACTCGGAAGCTTCATGCCAACGATGCCTATATTCCTCCACGTTCAGGGGTTCCACCATATACAGACCATTCCAATGAATGAATGAAAACTCCACACATGCTTCTGCGAGACCACGGAAGAGAGATGCAATGGCCGGAACAGACTCTGCTTCAATGGTAGAGTCGAGGACATCGATGGAAAACTTGGGTGGCAATATCAATCCGAGACTTGCCGGCGTTTGACTGGGTGGACATCGAGTGTAACCTCGGGTGTCAAGGAGGATGGCAATGTGAGTGAGTGATCGGCATGTCTGCAGAAGTCGTAGAAGTCCACCAGGGGTGAGTCCACCCTGTGAGTTCCAGCCCCAATCTTCATTTATTTGGAGATGTTGCAACTGGGGCCATGACGATGCCAACGTTAGCACATCGCTATTTGTCAGTTGCACGTCGCACTCCAGATTGAGGTGTATGTCACGAATGTTGCGGAACGCCATGAAAGGCCGCAAGTCTTCCAAGCCAAGTAAAAGAGCTTCTGAGCGGAGAATGTCACTTGTAGGGGAGGAGTTTTGCATCAACCACAGGCTCCGGACGGTATGTCCAGCACCCGATGTCTGAACACTGGCCATGAAGAAGGAGAGACTCTGCCTGGAAGGACAGTTGTCAAAGAAGACCATAAAATATGTCATAGCAACGAGTCGGATCAAAGAGAGTAACTGCGAAACTGGGTCCAAGGAATGAGAATATAGTGTCAAGTCGTGCAAGTTGGAAAAGAAAAGGGGTGATTCGGAAGCTTGCAATGTAGCGCTGGGCGTGAACCCGAGCCGAGTCAACGCAGGCATGCGGGACAGATGGACAAGAACATCTACGTCCAAGGGGACTCCAGGACAATGCACAGACCAGAGGCTTTGCCAGCGGCAGATATAATTGAGTTCCATTTTGTTCACCATGCCTCGAGGCTCATGGATGCTAATGCTAAGCTTCCCAATACTTGGGGAGCACCTGGGAAACGAGTGGAGAGCATTCTGGAACAGTTGTGGACTTCCGAACTCGACATAGAGGAAAACCAAGGATGGGAGGGGCAGGTGTAACAAAGGCATGGTTTTCTTTGTATATGTACAATGCAGCTCGCGGAGGCTCGGGAAAAGTGGCCCAGTAGTAGGAGGATTCGAGAGGATCTTGATGGACTTCCGGTCGAGTCCAAATTTGAACTTTTGTATGGATCTAATGCGACGCGTATAGCTTTGAAGGATATCCCAATCGGTCTGCACAAGTGGCCTGCTGAATGAATACTACTCCATAAAATGGCAGAAGACAGTCGGAAGACGTTCAATATGCAATGTGTGACGAACATGAAATGGCTCTCACCGAGTTTGCTTGGGGTGTTCGATGAGATGCCCCAGGAAGACACCGTGCCAGCGGGGACAGGTCGAAGATGACACTCCAGAGTACATCGAGTGCTGGTTCCTTGAACGCGCGACATGTTCTGGCCAGAGCAGCTAGATCGGGAGTGGCCGTTTTGAGCTGATCCGAGCTCAGACCCAGCGGACAAGCTGCCAGTGAGTGATGGAAAATATTGAGAAGTATCTCTTCTATCTGAGGTTCTTGGGTGCGTGACTCGGCAGTTGAAGGTAACAAACAAAGATTGGCTCAGGCGTCGCCGACTCGCCGCGTCGCATGCCAAGTGCCAAAAACTTTTCAACCCACATTATGTTAGTGCGTTCTAACACAAAAATGGAACCAAATTGGTTTTCTGACAATGTGGTAGGGTCCAGCGCGCGTCTCACTCCTTCCCAAGCCGGCACCATAGCTAATAGACCATAGATATTCCGTGTGACTGACGTCCTCGGACTGGTCTGCCTTATTCTTCGGCGATGCAGACATCGATCATCCATGTAGGACAAACATACTGATTGTGGCCAAGTCGTCTCCAGTGCTTTCGTCGCAAATCTTGAGGTACACTTTTAGTCTCACTCCAAAGCACTCCCCATCTGGGGTCCGAACAGCCCGTTGCTTGCTGAGCTGGCTTTGCGATGACTCAACGTATCCTTTGAACGTTACTCACGAAAACGGAGTGCAAGGTGAGCGGCTGTGAATGGTCAACTCATGACTCATGGTTGTTCAACCTTTCCTAGGCTCACGTTTCCGAGCGCACAACTCCCCATTCAAAGCTGTAGCTGGCGTCAGGGGAAGCATATCATTTTGCACGAGAGTGGTATAGGTACTATTGCAGAGCAAGAACGATTTCATACACAATATACACATCATCATCATTGTAATGGACTGAAAGGTATCAAGCTACACCATCAAGATCAAGCAGTACTATGCGGTCTGGAAACTCTACCACTGAGGCGCATCCCATAACTCATAACCGTGCAAGTCGTCCTCGGAAAAGTACGTGTCGAAACCATTCGTAGTAGCAAGGGTGTCTGCATCTGACTCGTTGTAGCCGTAAGTTTCGGTCGTGAACGACGCAGTGTACATCTCAACGCCAAATGTTGACCAGGGGCCTTGGAAATTTGTGGCGGTGTTAAATGGGACGTGTCCTTGTGGTTGGCGAGGGGTAATCGGCGTATGCTGCTTCCAGCCTGAGTGTAAGAGCCTGTCGCGTGCAGTGATCCTACGTAGGTCGACTGCCAATGTGTGTCCATGAGATCGGGAGCAATCCATGTGTTGCTGTTGGGTCCAGCCGCTCTGCGTAGGCCTGTTTGTGTGCATGGATGGGCACGGAGTTTGTGAACCTTGCTGCAAAGTGCGGGGCAAGCAACTTTCTGGTGCCGTGCCCACAACATGACCACTAGAATCATCGGCGTTTTCAGATGAACTAGAACGCTGAAAAGTGGGGTTTCGTTTCCGGGCCCGCTTTGGCTTTCCAGCACGGGAAGTAGCATCGTCAGTGGCTATGGACGCAGTAGTGCTGCCGGAGGATGGCGGAGGATTGTAATGGACGAATTGGAGGGTATCAGTAAGTGTAGGACGAGCGCGCGGTAGCGGCTTGTAGTTGTGGGCTCTCTGTCGATGCCTCGAGTGTAATGGTATCCGGACATTCCTCAGTCTGCTCGCCCGTGCTGAACGGGAGCAAGTGAGCATCTCGTTGTGGGTAGAATTACTCCGAAGAGTAGACTTACTGTGTCCTAAGGTGGATCTTGAAATTATTTGGACTTAAAGTGTAGAACTCGCAGTCCTCCCACTCGCAGTAGAACATCCTACCGATAGTTGTCAGCTTCCACGCGGTCATGGTCACCAAGCTCGCGTACGTTTTTTTTGCCTTCGTGCATGGCCTTGTGCTTCCTGAGCTCATATTCTCTCGAGAACTCCATCCCACAGCCGGCCACGTCGCAGGGGAACAGGCTCTGGAATTAATTGGTTAATTCCATCCCGAATGAGATAATTAGAAAACGTACTTTGGGCATTTTCTATGTAATCGCTACATACACAGAATGTACGTGTGGATGACCAGATTCTCTAAGACAGTTGGGGATTTGAAGTGTCGATAACGTCCCAACTTTGTATGCATGAACTGTGGATATATTCCCTTGACCTTGTCGAGCCCAAATTGTTATGCGATCGCCTTCCAAACATCACGTATGTTCCGCTCTGCCGACACAACAAGCCTGCTGCTTTGTGCAAGCGATAAATTGAACGTCCACACCAGAAGCTTCTGTGAAATGTGAAATGAAGAGTTGGTGTGTGACTTTCACAAAGGGGGGTGTACGCTTGTCCGTTTCGGGTTGGAACGTGATCCGGATCCGCGCTTAAGGCACCATAGACTCCTTGCCCTTTGTATATATAAAAACATCAACAGACCTCTCGTGTCTATTTCTGGATTACCCGACAGAGCACTCAATGTAGTTGACCTGGTGTGTAGCACACTAGCAACAGGGTGCAATTGCTCTACTTGCCAATGTCAGGATGAAATCCATTGACGACTCACGAGCGTAACCACTGACCAAAGACTTCATCTTCCGAAGCCAGAGGCAAGAGCGGATCTCATGGAAATAATGGGAATTGTGTCGGTGCCAAACAACTCGCCGTGTTAGTTTGTGTACTTTTCGGCGCATGTGATTTGTCCACATCTGTGGCGACTACTGATAAAGCGGGTAGTAAGGGAACCCGACATAGTTACCGGCGTTCCTTTGTACGACTCGAACGACACAATCCAAATGTGTCTCAGTTCCCGATCGGTGACGTAATCACCGCCACCACATCGGTAAGATTGTCAAAGCGTACGCATTCTGGACGTGACTCACCTACAGACATTCAAGTGCGCACCCTTGTTCTTCACAATTCACACTGATTGTCCACAGGGTTCAATCCCGGTCGGCCTCGTGCGCAGATGTCGCGGGGATTTCTTCTGCTTTGTGCCTTCGGGAATCGGCGAGCAAAACGGGCGTACGGCCTGTCCTCGGGGTACGATCCTGATACACATAAAAACCCGTTTATCCCACCTTTCTCGTCATCTGTAACCCTTTGGCTGGTCTCGCAGACTTTCTACCTACTCGACCACCTAGAACGTGTCATGGGAAAAGCAAAAAAAGTACGTTCCCCCCTTTAGTTCACCAGGGCGCTGACCGACCAATTCATCCTAGTCCTTCCCCTGCACCTACGAAAACTGTGGCGCTACCTTTCACAGACGGTATGAACTCAACAAACATCGTGGCGAAATACACGGGGATCCCTCGAAGTTCGTCAGGATGTTACTGTGACACGGCCAGTCGAACTCAACCAAACTTTGATAGGTTACTCGACAAGAAACAACACGGACAAACCCCAGGTCCCGAACGCTCACGGAGATGTACGCGCGCTTCTCGTGGAGTGGATGGCGGAGCAAAGGTGCCTCCACCTGTAGACAAGGAGCACTATCCTGCGCCGGGCGCCCGTCATACCTTCGCCGCGATATCGCGTCAAGAATCATTCTACGATGTTGCAAAAAATGATGCGACTCTTTCAGCTCCTGAACCATCTTACAATTCCTGGTCACAGACAAGCAGCTCTTGGGAAGGGTCGACTGTCTCTTCAATTGCATCTTATACCTCCAGCTATGACAACTCCGAGTCGACAAATACATACGCTACAGTTCAACTTTCGGCCGCGCAACGCCCCCTCGTCAATAGGTTTTCTTCCCAACCGAATATCCTGCATGGAAGGGTACCGAGAGCAAGTTACGCACAGAAATCAACCGATGCAACCGATGCATCCACTTCACAGTACAGTTACGGTGATCGCGGTGTTAATCTCACGGGAAATTATTCAGTTCACACATCCGCCGAGACTCCCGACAATGCCAATGCCTTTACTTGGTTGGGTGGACCCAATCCACCAGGGGTACAATCGAGTACTTGGGGTTCAGTTGCATCTCGCACCACAAACTACGACTCTTCGTCGTACACAACCAACTCCTTCCCACGCGTGGGACCGCCTTTCAAGAACAGTCATTTCGAACAGGCCAGCCAATACGGCAATTCATCGACCAACAATGGATTCGTTGGGGTCCCCGCAGTCCAATCGAATCATGCAAGTTCTACTTCAGTTGCGTCTTATACCGCCAACTACTACAACAGCGAGTCGGAAGATTCATACGCTGCTCCTCAGCCTTTATCCGCGGAAAGGAACTTTGGCAGCGGGGTTTCTTCCAACTTGGACATCACTCGAAGCGAAGCCTCGAACGCACTCGCCTCCATACATGAATCGCCAGCGGTGGAGTCAATTTATTCAAGTTCAGTCGCACTTCACGCGACAAACTCCTACTCCTTGCCGTACCCAATCAACTCCTTTCCACGCGTGGAACCGCCCTCCAACAACGTTCATCTCGAACAGGCCAGCAGTTATGACAATTCAGCCCATAATGGATTTGTTGGGACCCCCGCAGTCCAATCGAACGATACAAACTCTTCTTCGACTGCGGCTTATACGGCCAGCCTCTACAACAGCGAGTCGAGAATATACGCTGTTCCTCAGCTTTTATCCGCTGAATCACACCTTGACAACGGGCTTTCTCCCGACTCGGACATCCCTCCCGCCGAAGCAACCAATGCACTTGCATCCCCACGCGAATTGACTGGTGCGAGTCAATCGATCGTTCCATCTGATCGCGGTGTGACTGGGCGTCACTTCCCTGACATAATGATCTACATGGACGTCGAGGAATGGGACAGCTATATCTTGGACGCGCAACGGAAGTATACCCACCTCTAAACCCCGTCTGGCCTGGTGAACACCTAAAGTGGTCTCCTCCCTAAAGCCCTGGTCCGACCTCACTTTCACGTCTTTTTTTTTCTCGATCATTTTTTCCATTGATGTAGTCCCATTCTATTCAACGTGCTTTCGTGTTTGATATCGTGTCTTTTGCTGTCGTATGTCATTTTGTATCAGTTGGTCACCGTGTAAATGTCATGTTAGCTGGCCTTCTTGATTGCAATCAGAAACTGTTGGTGAAACGTCCCATTACGCATGATGGATTCAGATGTCTGTTCCTTCCTCCCGTGCTAGCGAGCGACAAGGCATGCATCACTTATAATACCCACTCACCGAGTCCACGAAGAGCGGTTCAGTGCGGATCATGACACTTGCCTGATTATGAACGCTCTTGTCAAGATAGAGTCTGGCCTAGTTTGCCTTTTGATCCTCATCGATGCATCCACTGCAATTTTCACAATTATCCAGATGGCCCAGTCTTTCGTGCGCCATGTTGAGCAGTACGCGTGTACCGACATGTTTATTTGCAATAGACAGGATACAAAATGAGAGTGGGAAGTTAACTAGTGATACAACGGAGATAACATCGATGATGATATGTAGGTAATGAACGAGTGAAAAGAGAACCATAGAGCAATTGGCAAATAAAGATGCAGGGAAGGAAAAAAAAAAAAAGGGTGGGACACAACGAGAGTAGACCATGCATGAGCACCTGTGAGCCTACAACATAGACTGGTCCCAACCCTCGACATCAGCTTCGACCATCCATTCGGGGCAGAGACAGCCCTCCCGGTCGGTCCTGACGTCGGATGCCAGATCTAGAGCGGAGCTCTCAGGGAAAGGTGCGGGCTCGTACTTCATGCCAGTCGTGCCAAATGTGCTGTACCCCATCTCGTACCTTGCCATCCACTCGAAACGCAACGAAGGATCGGAAAGAGTGTCTAATCCCATTTCATCATCGGAGCCGACCAAGGTGGCACCGGAATCGCAGTCGAAACACCCGTAACGATACTCGACAACTACCGCGCTTCGAGACACGCCTTCCAGAGGAAGAACGCGTGTGCGGTTGGCAGAGGTGGAGGTATTGCCACGGTCTTTCTTGGGACTCCTGGGTTTGCGTGGTGAGCGAGACGCTTTGCGACGTGGCGATACGGCAGGACGATTGGAACGGGCAAGACGCTTGGAACGCCTGAGACGTCGAGGAGCTTTCTCTTCCTTCTTTTGCCGAGTCTTGAGAGGAGAAGGAGGAGACGCCTTTGGCCGGCCACGGTTGGATGAAGGTACATAAGCGTGAACTTTCTTGCGGTGCTTCGAGAGGGCCGCAGGGTCGTGCGTTTTATAATCGCAGCGCCGTTCACTGTTACCGACGGTAACAATTTCAGGACACTCGAGGTTCTTCTCGCCGGTGCTGGAAATGAAGTATGTTAGCATCCCGGTACTAGAGATAATAATGTAGTGAAATGTTAAACTCACTGGTTTGCGACATGGATCGCGAGGCTCTTCTTTTGAAGAGTGATAAATTTACAGTTCGGGCAATGGTGTACGCTATCGGTGAAGGTCATGTGAGAATATGGTCACGTTGCTGAGGGACCCACGCATACCTGTCGGGGTCGTCGTGAGTGGCTTTGTGCTTCTTCAGCTCATAAGCCTTTGAGAAGACCTGGCCGCAGTCGGCAAATGTGCAGGGAAAAGTCTGGAGTGAACCGGTCAGTTCCAAATCCGATGAGGGGGACGAAAACGTACCTGGGGCATGATTTATAGATTGTCCCGTCGCACGAGAATGGCACGGAGGTATATGCAGAGGGTATGAAGTATGTCCAGGAGAATGACCAGATTCTCGCAGGTAAAAATGCGTTTGAGTGAAGAGATCACCCTACCTATCGCGCTTATATACTTCTCATGTCCCCATTGTTGGAGAGGGGCAAGTCAAAGCGAAGGGCACGGTAAAGTATTGCTACTTTGTGAAGTTTGGACAGAGACGTTCCAAGCGTCACAAAAAGATATTAGTGTGGACCTTTATTTTTACCACATGGACAAAGCAAACACTGCAGCGCTCGGGTGCGACTAGGACACCGCCGACCAGTCTTTCTGATGGCAGCAGCCTTAGGTTGCTCGGCCGCGAATCAGAGCATCGGCGTACTGTAATCAAAGGGCTTAATCGATATGGTTCTGCACTGAATCTTACCGTTCAATACGAGTCCTTGGCGGGGACTAACTTAGCCGCAACAGTACCGTACGCCATGAGCCAGCCGCAGTGGTGGTCATAGCATCCACTGCCAGTGCTGGCAGCCACAGTGGAGTGGTATATCGGCCAAAGCACGATTCCCACGATCCCGCCAGTAGCCGAGGTCGGTAAGTTTCCTTAGGTTATAGACACTCAGTAGTTACAAGGGGCTGCTGCGTTGCTTGAAAATCACCTCAGTGACCGCACAGGAAAGATGCACGCGGGTAATCCAACATATGCACAGCGATAGCATCGTGCGTTACAAGTAGAAAAGGACAAATATCATACTCGTGGAGTCTCGACTCTCTGGGGTGGCGAGCAAAGAAACAGACTCTACGAGGATGAGAATGAAGCTCTAAGCTGTCAAATCGACATCAGGAGAAGAGCTTGGTGGGTCACCATGCACCATGCATCAGACTTCGCATCTCCGATTTGGGCTGTGTGCACACTTGCTATATCAAACAGTTTCTTCGTAGGTGGGCTCTGATGAGGTGGAATTGCAGGCTAAACCGATCCGAATCAAGCTTGCCGAAGGAAGCAACAAAAGACACGTCCACATACAAAGTAGTGATATTTGCGCTATCGTTGGCGTGTCCTGAAAAGCACGGACCAAGGAGGAATCAGTGAACTGCGTAGGGAAAAACGGGGAGGGAAATACACTCAACGATTGCCGACGTGCAATGAAGACGGCGCCACAAAGTGTAATTAGTCCCCAGAGACCCAAGGTGACGTAGTAGCCAACAAAGGTGAAGTGTGATGTGGTACAGGTACATTTAACGACGGATTGAATGTAATTAGGGCGATCCCCGTATGAGGGTACATACTGGTTGACCATGACGCCACTCGCAATTTTGTGTTCCAAGATCCCAATCTTGTTGAGGAAGAGGATGAAAGGCACCCATGCCAGGAGCTTGGATGAACAGACAGCTTTCCATATGGTAAACGAGTCTTCCAACTGGTTCACCATTGGATCTTCGCGTGATTGTTCGTCGAAGCATGATATAGGAGCTACAAAGATGACTACATCCACTGTATCAAGAAACGATAGCCATACGTTATGCTGCGAAACCATAGGCATTTAATGAATTCAATGATGGCGGCGCAGTAGATAACACGCACCTGGGTAAGCGAACCACCAACATTATAAATCTTCCACGTTTGCAATTCCCCGCCTAGAGAGAGGTCTGACACATCAATGTGGAACAAGAACAACTACATACCTTCTACAACGTCCATCTCATATTCTTGAATATCTTGCGTATGTGAGTGTGCACGGACGATGTCATCGTCTGTTGGTTCGTAATCACGAGCGGCGAGACGCTCTGCGTTGTCTAGAAAACTAGGGATCATGTACGACTTGAGAAACGACATGTAAGAGTGAAAGAGTGCATGACATACAAATTGGCAGAATCTTCCGACTGGACCTTGTATCTTTGTAACATTTTGCGAATGAGATGATCCGCCCACAGTTCCAGTATGTCGTTTTTGCAGTTTGCGAGAATCTCGGTAACATCTTGACTGTTCACGCTATCATGTGTGAGCGGCCTGCGGGAGCTCGCCGAGTTATTCGTGCTGGAAGTCTGCCGGATACCTCGCACACCAGGAGATCGAACGAAACCTTTGGAGATCCCAGGCGAGAGGCTGGGTGACGTCTGAGGGGAATGCTTATCCTCAGCAGTTACACCGAGCAGTTGTTCCAAGTCACTCTCGACACCGCGGAGGAGACGAAGCCGAGAGATAGTGTTTGTGACTCAAAGGAAGTGCTTCTTCATCATCATCGTCGCACGCGTTTTTCAGTGCGTCCAGAATCGCATACGAGGCGAAGTTGGAGGATGGCTCTCCAAGAGGCGCGCTCTTTCTTATCCAATGCAGATCGCATTCGAAAATCTGCCTCGCGTTATTAGTACTCGACAAAGGTGCGAACGAAAGTATGGGCATGTCACCGACTCTCAAGAGTGTCAATGGGAGGCCTTCCTGATGACACGAATAACGAGACCGTTAGCTGTGATCATGGCGAAGAACTGGGAAGTAATCCACTGGACTTGCTGCTTTCACTTTGGTCGAGTAGCAGGACTTTCGTGAACCTCCCCTGCTTCTTGAGTGCTGTTGTCTCTGCACGAATTTCGTCGCTGATTCTCTTCGCGTTCTTCCCTCGCGGCCCTCTCTTTTCGGTCTCGTTGGGCGGTGGGGCTGTGACGACGACCAATGGATCTGGGGAATCAGAGTCGTGGAGCATCATTTGTGAAAGGGTCATATTGCCTGGGCCCTGTTACCATTACGGCGCAGGGGTTATTACAGCACAACAAAAGAAGTGATGTAAACTTAGTTAGGACCTTTTAGGTGGGTAGTACTTAGTTGTCCATGCAAGAGGATAGCCATCACATTGAGCAGGTGGTCAGCCAACGCGCGAATTCCCACGCCGACATAGTTGGCTCCTTCCAAGATGCTCCCTCAAACGACGCCATGGTTCAAAGCATCGAGGCTCGAAGTTTTGATCACCAATGCCTGCGATCCCGGTCTACCAGAACCAAACTATGCCCACCACCTCGAAATCGCAGAGTACATGAACACCAAAAAGGCCAATACGTGAGTCATTCACACATACCACGTGTACACTGATGCTCACTCATCCTTACAGGCCTCGTGAAGCCACCATGCTCGTTGCCCGATTAGCAAATAACAGGAATCCCCACATCGCCATTCTCGCTCTTGCCCTACTCGACACACTCGTTCAGTCATGTGGATACCCACTACATCTCCAAATTTCGACCAAAGAGTTTCTAAACGAGCTCGTACGTCGATTCCCAGAACGACCGCCCGCATTCCCCGGTCCCGTCATGTCACGAATATTGGACCTCATCCATGGTTGGAAGGAGGGCATCTGTGTCGAGTCGAGGTGGAAAGACGATCTCGGAAATATCAGGGATATGCATCGTTTGTTGACCTTCAAGGGGTATCGATTTAGAGAACTACACTCGCGGAACATTTCGGAAAACACCACTATGGTAGGCCGTCGACCTCTTTCATCGTCCACGTTGCAAGATACTGACTCGTTTTTAGACTATAAAGTCACCGGAAGAACTCGAGAACGAGGACAGAGAAGCTCAGGCCGCCAAACTACAGGAACTCATTCGACGAGGGACACCGCGCGACCTGGCCGCAGCACAGGAACTGATGAAATCGCTCGCCGGTGCGAACCCGGATGCGAAACCAGACTATCGGAGTCAGTCGCTGGCAGAGCTCGCGAAACTGCAAAGCAAAGTGGTCCTGCTCAACGAGATGTTGGATAACGTAGATGCGCAAAAGGGCGAGCGGTGGGCAAAGGGTGACGTGTATGATCAGGTGGCAGCCCTCCTCAAGGGTGCGCGTCCAAAGTTGCAGAAATGGGTGTCCGATGCAGAGACGGAAGACCCAGAATCTCTGAGTGAGTAGATCCCGCGACAGTCTCCCCACGGTCATTGATCCTCCATGTAGATGCTTTCTTGGAAGCCAACGATCAAATCAACACAGCACTAGCACGGTTCGAGGCATTCCAGACAGGAGACTTTGCAGCAGTAGCGTCGATTCCGACATCGATAGCATCCGGGTCTGGAGTCGACGGCCATGGGTCCTCACTCATTGATTTCGACGACGGATCGGCAGATGCCAACAGCGGAAGCAACCCCGTTGACGATCTGATGAACTTGTTTCCTCGACAACCTCCTGGCCCTCCCCCGATCAATACCGCAACACGACCCTCAGTGATATCCCCACTCCCTACCACCGCTCAACCACAACCGCAGTTTGGATCAATCATGCTCCCCGGGACACCTACGCCTTCGAACGGATCCACCAACGGTGCAACAGGCAGAACAACATCTCCACCCACGAATTTCGGCGGTCTGTCCATGGGCTCAATAATACAACCCCAGTCTTCGTCCCAGCAAACCGTCCCCGTGAGACAAGCGCAGTTTGCAAGCATGACGCAACCCAAACCGCAGCACCAGTCTTGGGGGTCAGCCACTGGCATCCCCGTTTCTGCCCACCCACGAACGTCGTCACTGGGTACTGCCACGCCGCCTTCTGGACCTGCCACGCCGCCCGGTCTAGGCGGATTCCACAACCAGACGGTAGGCGCCACCGCTGGACAACGAACGCAGACACAGTCGAATACGGCCCAAACCAAAGACCCATTCGCTGATCTTGTAAAACTCTTTTGATGACGTGGATCTGGGCGGCGCGGTCGCGTGGAGTGTATCTCTGGGGAACGTTTTTTGGGTTTGGTGAGGATGGACGCTGATTTCCGGAGGGGATCTATGGCTACGGACGGTGGGCCCGGTGGCGACGCAGTATACTTATTTTCGTGATGCAACGCCAATGTCAGTGCAGGGGTCTTTTGGCTTGACGCCATTGTATCCAATCAAACGATGGGGATTCGGACGAACAATATGTACGTTTTGTTTTTGTTTTTTTGGATCAAATCTTGGTTGCAATTTGGAATCCAACGAACTGCAATGAAGTAAGACGCACGACCGAGACAACATGGGTATCATCCAGTTCTATGCCTAACCGATGTGGACTAAATTTGGGACTTGCGAGTACACTGGCAGGCGGGAGGGAGTGACTGGTCACTAGATACCTTGAGCACACTGAGGCTCTGCGCGAGTTGAGCATTTCAATTAGGCGAGAACAGTTCCACAGACGACCTTGCGCGACTCGGTCGATATAACTACAAGGAGAGATCACTTTACTGTCTTATTTTTGGTACAGTAGACTATAGTCCGGGACTCAGCCTACGCCTGAATTCCCCGGTCCCGTCAAGGAATGCAAGGGGGACCTTGGAAATATCAGGTATGTATCGACGATTCAGTCTATCTTCACCGTCCCATGACCTGGATCCACAGCTCGACAAGAATGTGACCCGTTCAGCTCAACCAAGTCGCCCACGGACTGAATTGACCACTCATGACGGTAGCAATCTCACGTGCGAGCACTCTCGCCGTTTGCTGTGAAAAGTGGAGTTCATCGTACCTAGTAGTAACGCGGCGAATGAGATCAAGACATGTCAGGACAGGGCTAGCGTACCACATGAAGCTGTCTTGAGCACTTCCCTCGGCGACAGTACAGTCGCCAGGGTCGCTCGTGCTCTCGTTGAGCGCATACACGCATGAATTGATGCACCCGGTGACATTGAGCGGCGCAGTGCCATTGAGGTAGTTGCCAGGATGATTGTAAACGTCGGTGAAAAAGCCGTACGAATCAAATGACGCTGAATTCATGTCACTTCTGCGTGAGTAGTGTTTTGCACACCGCGGAGAGAGATCCCCTTACCGATGTGAGCCCCAGGTAGGGTGGGAGCGAGCGCCTCGAGCTCTAGTAGGGTAATTTGGTTGCCCGCACGGACGAGCTCACGCATGAAGACGCTCCATTCGGTCGTGTTACGTTGTGCTGTCCAATACCTGCTAGGGTACGAGTTGCTGGAGTAGAGGATGGTGAGGTCGAGTGGGATGATCTGTTATCTAAGGTAAGCTTCCCGATCATCCCAAAAGTAACCTCGCATCTAAAATGAAATGCGTGGTTTAGAATGGCGCTTTCGAACGTACGCTTTGCATGATAAAGTTACGGGCACCGCTCTCGTAAAGGCGCTTCAAGACATCGACGGCACACTGCCTGACGGGGACGATCGACACGCCGGGCGTGTCGCTCCCCGTCAAGAGAGCGCTGACTCCGAGGTCGTTGGTTCCGATCCAGATAGTATATATGGTCTCTTGAGGATTGAGTGCGAGGGTGCCATTATAAGTCTCATTCAAGTATGCGGGGATCTGCCACTCCATGATAGGAGGAAAGGGACGGTATGTGAGCAAGTTGGAGCAGGTCGCACCAGACCTCGCGAGTCCTAAGGCAGGTAGTCAGATCCAGATCATCCAGGTGAATAAGGAACGCGTTGAAGGGCCAGATCTCTCGAGAAGGGGACTCACCGTAGAGGTTGAATGGACCATACTCTGCAGCCCACGTCGGCCACTGGTACCCGCCGTCCGCAGAAGGGTAGTAGGACGAGTCGGTGTACGAGTCCCCGAAGGTGACAAAGTTTTTGATCTGGCCAGGTGCTACACCGAGCGCGATAGAAGACGTGACGAGTGCCAAGAGCGCCGAGGCAACCCGTAAAACTTGGGGAGAAACCATTATGATGGAAGGGTGGGTTCTCTGACGGTGCGATGGTGAGTGTCCAGGAAGAGACGTCGTATGATCCGATATGGTCTGTCAGTCGCACCAAGAGTGAAGCTTGGACCGTTATTATATGCATACTCGGAGAGGATCTCATTTGATGATGGCTGAAGGATCTAAGCCCGCCGAGATTTTTCCAGCGGAACTTGTCGGGAAAATGTCTCGTCACAGGACACACGGTGACTGGGAATCGCGCATGTGCGGTCCGTCGAAAAGTCGCATTCTTCGATGCGCATCAAGTGGTCCCAGTCACGAGTCCATGCTTGTCGAGACGAAGACATGCCCGCTCCTTCTTGAATAGAACGTTCGGAGCCCCGGATCACGGTCATTCCCCAGCTCAAAATATGAAATCACACCACTCACAATCGCACGGCGCCTTGTGACTGGATTGATTGGGGTTCGCCTGGAAAGAACCCACTGCGCCTGAAAATACGCGCTGTAAGGTTTGGGTGATCACCACGATACATAACGCGTACGTACGACGTGGGAGTTGTGCTCCATGGGGGTCCTCCGAAACATAGAAATAGATCAAAACAATTTGACTAAGCCTCGGAAGTCCCAAGGACGGGGGAAAGGGGCCAGGTGGACGGACGATCGATTGAATCGTTCTTGTACACAGACTGTCATAGGCAGGGAACACAAACTAATTGAACCCTTCCGACGGGTCACCGACATATTAGTCTTGTTCACGCGCACCATTATATGCGCACTACTCAGTTGGACCGAAGTGGCGTATTGCGAAACCGGTTCTGTTCTTTATTTCTGCCTCAGAGCATGCTGAACACTCTTTTTCGTTGCTGGTTAGCGAGTCTGTGCGACGGAATGACGATATGCTCTTCCTCCCAAATTGGCGACGCATACGTGTCGAATTCTGTGATTCAAATCAGGTGCGTCCTGGCGCGTGTACACGCTTCAAGTTGTTGAGTTAATTCAGCAGATAATCGTGCTTGCAATCTCCTACGTTCGCTTTCGCTCCATGTCTGTTGACGTGCCATCGACTGGATTCGTTGACTCTTGGATCGTTCCTGATATTCCATTTTCTGGGGGTTAGCAATGGAACGCTTGGGTCGATTTTGATTAAATAGTGTACTTCACTATCATCAGTAAGCAGTTCGTCGCCCCGCTGACATGGAGCACAGCGACTCGAAACTAAAGCTGCGAGGAATGGCTTGTGCTCTTTCGTCATGCGCCGCTCCTTGCAATATGTCCCCAATGTTCTCCTGAGAGTCGGTCTCCCAGACAAAAGCACATGAGGGCCCGGGAACCCACCCGTCCGTCCTGCATGCGGTACACCACAATTGATTGTCAAAGAAAGTTGCGACGGTCACGGGAAGGTCTTACGAACAAGGCGAAGTCAGATGGGCAAGGGCTCGACAAGAGAACGTGGATCGTGTCGGGTCACCACAAAACTCAGGTAGCCATTGGTCAACCTGAGTTCTCCGAAGGCTTGACGTTGTAGTCCGTCTCATATGATGCCTGGCATTTGTCGAGTATTCCGGGTCCAACTCATGTGAGTCTTAGAAAGATTCGTCCTTTCTAAGCTTTGCTAACGCTTGAATTCTTTCCAGCCGTACTCGCTGTGCATAACTGCTTCAGAAACGCTATCCCTTGCTTTCGGGTTCATGTGACACCTGTGTGTGTATGCTATTTGGGTCCGGTCACCGTTCCTGTATCCGCTGGCTCGGAATACTCAATGACAGGAGCCAGTTATCATACGAGAACGCTATGAGAAACCAATTGTCCACGAGCCAATGATGACCTTGTCAAGAGGTCCATTTGGAGAAGTCCAGACAAACAGGAGCTTGTCTACGGGAGTTGACGGTGACGACATGATCCACTACCCCATGTTTTAATTGTCGTTGGACTCTTCCCCAGGTTTGAAAGTTGTTCGTACATAATAGTACGTTTCACGATCGGAGAATGTGGCACGATATGAATGCAGGTTTCTTTGACAACCGGTTCCCTCGGTTCCCCGATGCCTCCTGAAGCACGTAATTAAGAGGGGCGCTGAATAGAAGTAGATCTGATATGTACCAAGACATGACGCATAGCGAGCAAAAAAAAGATCGACTCAAGGCTGACGATAACATCAACTAGAAAACGTCATGATCGAGTGCGTATCGAAAGGTCACACAAACTGGTGTGGTACCACCCCATACCAAGCACAGACTCCCACGTTGGCAACCGACTTGTTACTCGTTCTAGTTCTTTTCAGTTCCAATTCGTCATGCTTACACAACAAAGATGGTGGCTGCAAACAGTGTCAGGCAAATCGTCAATGAAATGGACTGGTGCGCAGCAGATGGGACACAGCGGGAGCAGAGTACAACAACGAACGAGGGGTATACCCAAACTAGTCACTGAGATGGATTGATAGAATCCGTTATCCAAGGGTATAAAGCAGCATGTGACCATGGTTGTCGCAGGCGGTGTCAAGTGATCCGTGGTCGCGAACGGGTGCCCATACAATTGAATCATGTACGTTGACGGCGGTCTGTCTCTAGATGCCCCGTGTAGGTCCGGTGTGCAGCGAAATCGTATCACCTCCGTGTTTTGGCAGTTAGTGATCGGGGTAAACTGAGCCCCGGACCAACCTTCCGTGCGGCACAGAGGTGATCATGACGTGCACCGTAGACATGTCCATGCGGAACCTTTCTATTTGAGAGCTGGAAAATTCACATAAAGTCGTCTCCGAGTCTGACAGGAAGCTTTGAAACAAGGGAATGCCTAGCAATTTGGTGCGCTGAAACAAAATACTACAACTTGGAGTTATCGCATCTCGTCGGGGGGTTTCAGACTTGGGACACCGGTGGGTACAAATACGCACCTCCACTTCTGAACCAGCTCCGAATCTATTCCAACAACATGATCTACGCCACTCGTGTGGTTGGCTTCATTGGTCTGCTTGCACTCGCGACCTCCTTGCCCCTTTCTGACCATGAGCCCGACGTGGGGCTCCCATTACTACTCGTAGTGATTACTTCCCCCACCCTTGGCAATCAAGTGTGTATCGGGAGCGACCTAGATGTCCTATGGCATGTTGACACATTCTTATACCACGTACTCACTTATATCGTGCTCTTTCCAGGGATGTCATAACCTGCCCTCCTACTGCCTATATCACCAATCCCACGGGTACTTTATATTTCGTTCAAAACGAAGTTCTTGATACGGGTAAGTCTCTGACCCAGCTCACTTAGCATCACCACTGAGCGGGCCCATCTAGAAAATCCGCCGGCCAGCGATTTTCTACTTGCCGCGGGGCATGTTAAGATCAGAGCACCTACCAACAAATTCCCTGGGACGTACCAACTTGTCAGTAAGTTATGATGCATGAGCAACACTATCGCACCTGACTTGTTTAAAAAGTGTATGGTGGTTCTGGCAGCTGGAGCTCTCTCTTCGAACTCGTGTATTGTTGAACATAGATATCAGATGTTGAAGCAATAATGGCAGTGCGAAAATGAATGGAACTGAGGAGGGCAGCGAGACTAGATGAGGGGCGAAAAAGAGGCGGCGGTTGTGAGGCTGAAATGGTGACGGCGCACGGGTGAGACAAGGGCGCTGCCCATATTCGGCACTTCAGGACGGGTCCTGAAGGTACGCGAGGCGCAGCCACTCTCCACTGTTGTCGTCGTGGCGGAAAAGGTAACCGCTCGGCGTCCTCGCATCAAGCTCATAGTCGGGGAAGAGTCAGAATCCGATCGCGTTGTCCTGGAACGTGCGGGTACGGGGAGTCGGACAAAGGCCATTGCCTCCATGGTGGGGGTGGGAGTGGGCTCAGCGCTGGGAGTGCAGTAGCGCTCGTATATGTCTTGCAGGGTCATGTAGAAGGCTTGCGGATGGAACGTCTGGCCCGCAGTGAAGACGGCTGAGGCCATGGGGGCACGTCGACCTTCGAAACCTGTCTGACGCCATCGTTACAGTACCCCTTCTTGTGGTTGAGTGAGGAGCCCTCCGTGCCTGGGTACATGATTGTCTGGCAACTGTGCGAGCCAATTTTCGGACGGGGTGAGTCGGTCTCAACCAGACGCGACAGTTTCAGAACTATTCATTCGTCTAACAACTTTGTTCCCATACTCTCCCGCTTTCTTGAACGCCTCCAAATCGAGGGCGCTGAGGAGCGCTAATGGATCATGATGGCGGTCACCAACATCGGCGCCGCATCATGGAATACGGTCGACCCGGCGGCGTCCTGCGCTTTTTGCGAAACGAAACATCCCCGCTCAACCAGAGGAAGACACCGAAGAGAAACGGATGGACGTGGACGACGAAGTATCGACATCCGAGCCTTTGCAAGTTCGAACCTCCCCGTTCAAGTTGTCAAACAGCCCGGTATCCCTCGAACTATCTCAGACATTCAAGTATGCGATGCAACTCTCTTTCTCAATGCTCTCTTTCGTGCTCGGCAACCCAACGCGAAAGGCCTTTTGCAGAGTCGACCTTCAACCCCTACCTCGCTGTCCTCCTCACGTTCCTCCCCACCGTCAGCAAACACGCCAAAACCCTTGTGGAGCGGTTCATTCCGTGGGAGGACCTATCTTTGCTTCGATCATATTCATGTCTCCCAGGGATTACATGTTCCTGTTCCCACAGGTACGGAACGCTGGGTGATGCTCACCAGCTTTTGCGCACCGCCACTTTCCGAGGACTGGTGCACGCGCGGCATGGAATGGGTTGGTCGCAAGGTATTCGAGCGCGCGGGTACTGGAAGAGTGGGGAAGATCGAGTGGGGAAGATCGTCACGCGGAGATTGAACTTGTGTTGGACACCGAGGAAGGTAATCAGTTGACCGACGGCATCATTCAAGACGCGGACGCAGACGAACGTGGTAGTGAACTGAAGGAGACTGCACGGCGGTGGACTAGGATAGCGCGTGCCGCGGTCAACCAAGCCGGACTCGTCGACGGTTTCACGTGGATGGAAGGGGCGCGTGAATGGAAAGTGGATGGCGTGTTGGAGGCAAAGGTACGCCGATGGAGAGGCGAGGATCGCCACGAAATTCGAAGTAAAGGCCGAAGGTGGACCAACGACGCGTTGGAGATTGACGCCGACGGTGTGGAGGCGGAGGCGGATGAATCTTCGGAAAGCGAAGACGACGAAGAGGATTCGGAAGAGGTGAAAGCACTCAAGTTAGACGAAATCTTTTGACCCGTTGACCGCGTTGCTCACATGTTTTCAGGCACGGCGGCGATATCTTCGCTCCCTGTTTGCGTCTGCGCAACGGTTACCCCCTCTCTCTTCGACACAGCGACCGAAACGGCATCCACGCCGGAATACCAGATCCACTCCGATATTCCCGGCTACAGCGTCCTCGTGCTGGACACGGACATTAACTTGTCATCTCTATCCATCGTAGCCTTGATAATCGAGTCATTGCGATGGACCGTCGTTATCCCTGTCCCTGTCATCATGGAGCTCGACGGACTGGGCTCCAACGCGACCCAGCTCGGCGAGGCTGCGCAAGAAACCGTCGCCTACATCACCTCCCACATCCGATCGCACGCCTCAAAGTGCAGACGTCCCTCAGTGTCCTGGGACTGATGCATGGACGATCTCATTCTCAAGGCTACCATCGGGCGAACGAGCACTGGATCGCACGGTCTGCCCTTCTCAAGGTCGTACTGCTGAGAACCGTGAGTCGTATTGTCTCGATCACCCCTTTTTCTCGAAGCTGACCCTACGGGTGCTCGCCGTTGGCCAGTAGGGCCAGCTTCATTTTTAAACATGAGATTGCGGTGCTGAGTCCTCATTTGTGCAATTACCTCGTGTGACTGACAAGCTCTGACAGCCAGGTCAGAGGGCACATACTGGGAGTTCATGGTGACCTGTTATCATTCCGAAACTACTCGGATCCCGTGCTGCCACCGCATTCAAGTCCGTCAGTATGTACGTTAGTAGGACCTCAGTCACTCCGGCGGGATATCCGCACATTTATTCTACCGCAAATTTTTGCTCCGTCCCACCCGCCGTGAGTTCAGCATCCCTGGATGAGCTTGAACAACATCGCATACAACTCGAACACAACTTGCAAAACACCGATCTATCTCTTCATCTATCTTCTGTGCAGGACGACGATGCCGCCGACAATGGGTCTCTGGAGTATCCCAGGCATGGTTCTGCACCCGACCAAATCACTGCCTTCGCCTCATTTGATCGCCATTCCCGAGAAATCCTGGAATTCGTGCATGGTCTATCCACGACGACGAAGGTATCACGCCGTACGATGTCCGGACCATGTCGACCGCTGCTCACCATGCACGCGCCGTTACCATTACTGCAGGGCTCGGCCGCAACGGGAAGAGGGAGCCTAGCATCAGCGGTGCAGAATATGATGCTGATCGCCCCCTCCAAGACATCATTGCTGGTATGGAGCCCCGATTTAAGTGTGTCGACATGTACTAATCTTTTGGCAACATCGTGCTCCCCAGCGCATCACGCAGATTCCGATGCAGAGGATGCAAAGAAGTCGCAGGACATCCCCTGTCCAAAGCTATCGGAAACGCTACAGCGCGTCGGTTTCTCTAGACGTCCCCACGATAACCAGCCTCGAGCCTCGCAACACGCGATGCCAGAGCCGTCGCATCGACACGCAGATCCGAATGTTCTTCAGTGAAATATGACTCCTCGGGCACGAAAAGCTACAGTCGCTTTTGATACCACTGCCACACCAATTCGCAGACACGTCTCTCAACATGTTGTTGTCCAGCCAACGATGCAGAAGGTGTCAGGTCCGCCAATCCCTTCGTCAAGGGGCTTAGGTTGTTCACGGTCAATTCAAGGTAATTTTCTTTGTCGCTGCAAGGGGGTGGTGAAATAGACAAGAGGCAATGGGTGGAGCGTCATGACACGTAGTCTCGCTGGTGCCGGTGATGCACTAGGGGATGGGAAGGTGAAATACTATGACCATCAGGCATGCTAGCTACTACACGTGCTATACTCCTTGTTAGAATACATATTTTCGTAGATACTTTGATGTACTAGACACTATCCACAACAACAATAAAGATCTGTGGTCTGCAATTACCTTTTAGCGGTGCGACGACCAGTGCTATGGGAAATGGAAGGAGGGGAAAGAGGCACGGCGGGCACGGCGGGGAGGGCTAGACCTATATATGATTCCTAAGCGTTCGCTAGTAAATATTCCAATAACGTGAGCGGAGGTGTCCGGAGTCTGACTTCCGTAACCTTCGCCGTACCTTATTCTTCCCACACCCATGAACCGAATACGCTCCGGAATGATAACAGGTCACACAACACTCCATACTGGCGTGTTGACCTCGCTTAGCGCTAGCCGAGGTCAACACGGGGGTCGCGGCTCCCGTTGACACCGGGTGTACCTTATGTACATCAATTGGCTGTCGGTCAAGGCGAGGCACCAGGACGTGAAGCCAGCCAAAACGGGCCACGGGCTGTGACCCTGATTGATTTACAGACGCGAGCGAGCTACGGTACAGAGTGGGACTGGTCACACCTCGCTCATTGCCGAACCTTGCCGCCGAGGATAGGACCCCAGTTGTCCGAATTAGGATAGCTCGACCAAAAAAGGGGCTGGTCCTTCTCGCCAACGGTAGACAGACAGGAAGCTTTGAAACAAGGGAATGCCTAGCAATTTGGTACGCTGAAACAAAAGGGCGGTTTCAGACTTGGGATACAAATACGCTCCTCCACTTCCGAACCAGCTCCGAATCCATTCCAACATCATGATTTACGCCACTCGTGTGATTGCCTTCATTGGTCTGCTTGCACTCGCGACCTCCTTGCCCCTTTCTGAGCGTGCAGAGCCCGACTTGGGGGCCCGACTACTAGTAGTGATTACTTCCCCCACCCTTGGCGATCAAGTGTGTATCGGGAGCGGGCTAGATGTCCGATGGTATGTTGACACATTCTTATACCACGTACTCACTTATGACGTGCTCTTTGCAGGGTTACCACAACCCGCCCGTATACTGCCTATATCACCAATCCCACGGGTAATGTATATTTAGTTCAAAACGGAGTTCTTGATACGGGTAAGTCTCTGACCCAGCTCACTTAGCATCACCACTGAGCGGGCCCATCTAGAAAATCGGCCGGCCAGCAATTTTCCACTTGCCGCGGGGCAGGTTAAGTTCACAGCACCTATCAACAGATTCCCTGGGACGTACCAACTTGCCAGTAAGTTATGATACATGAGCAACACTTATCGCACCTGACTTATTTAAAAAGTGGATCCAGGTGGTTCTGGCAGCTGTAGCCCTCTCTTCGAACTAGATGTTGAGGCAATAATGTCAGAATGAGCTGAGGGAGGATAGCTCGGAGATACTAGGCAACGATATCCAAAGTCTTTCCAATCCAAACATTGTCCAGCAAAAGTCCAATCACTCGTCGCACGGCTACCGGTGCTCTCCGACTCGGAGGAACTCCTTTCCCGCTCTATTGGATTCGTCCTCGTTTCCTCGTTCATCGCACTTGGTTTTCCGCGCCTACCGTTGCAGCATGCAGGAAAAGCGAGATGGAATGTCTTTACGAGGTTCTTCGCATTCTCTCTATGTATGATACCGAGTATGCCTGACACTCGCGACACATTCTGAATGATGCCCGACACATGCGATGTGACCTTTAATGCTGTCCGCGGATCATGAGGCTCTTTTGATCCATACGCTCGACAGCGAATCGCAGAGGATAGAGATGTTGGAGTCGTGGTGAGGATCGCTTCAAGCCCCAGGCGAGGCTGGGGAAAGGCGTGAGTGAAGAAGAGAGACGCGCGCATGAGACGGTCTTGGAAGAAAGAAATCAGACAAGAATAATCAGCGCGCACCCTAAGACTATTCTGCAGAAGCAGATGCTGCAAGGCCCCTCCGAGGGAACATGGTTGATGGAGTTGGCATTTTTCAAACATTCGAACCACACCAAAGGACGCTGGAATCCGTCGAGTTGGTCTCAATCACTGTTGGATGACTTGTCTACATCCCGGATACACGCGTCAGAGTAGCATCTTGAAATAGACCAGAACAAAACACACAAGTTGAACGCGAACACGTGGCCAATGTGGGGCGAAAAAGCACGTCGTCCCGGTGACCTACTGACCTGCAACTGTAGAGCAACGTCCGAAATCGCCAAGGCCGTTGATCGCGTCGTGCATCTCAGAGGCATGCATGTTTAGCAAGGATAGGTCTTTGTCGCGTTGAAGTCACTGCGGGCGTGTTTCTCGTATGATGTCTGAATCGGCTTGGCGTCGTGCAAGGCGCGTTGTGTATTCCCGCTACGTTAGTAGTGGGTTTATGGGGACCAGTTACTACGTTTATGTTTATTTTTACTTGGTTTTGCGTGTTTGACCGACTTCGTTGACAGGTGGCCTTACCGATCGTTTGTCGGGTCATGTGTCTCGACCTGTCGTGGGCGAGACGCTGCAACTTCGCCAGAAAACACCACTTGCTGATTCAATGTCGCGCCTGACAAAGAGTCTCTGGGTTGAGTTGTGGGTGACTCTACCACGACAGCGCATGATGAGAATATCCGTCGGAGTCTATTCAGTGCACGTCGAGTCGTCGATCGATCGATCATTAGTACCCGAAATCGGGCCGATCCAACCACTCGCATCATATCCATCCCAACTTCATACTCTTGAATTAAGTAACGTTAACTCTGACAACAAACAACAAGCTCAAAAGTCCGTGGTAACGAACGAACGAAAAGAAACGCGTCAAACGAAAGTGTGGCCAAGCATCGTGGCAAAGAATACCATTTTACATACCAAGTCATCCTCCTCGACAGCGGTCATTTCAGAATCTTGGTGCGTGGCGCGTTATACATCCGTGGACGACTCCTTGGGCGCTGCCATCTCCTCCCACTCGTCGAGCGCTCCCGCTTCCGAACCGTCTTCGAATCGCCCATATCGAACGCTAATCCGATGACGCAAATGGCACAGACCCTTGACGATGCAAAACACCACACAACACCCGAGCGCTATGCCAACAATATACGCCGCCAACAAGCTACCTTCCTTGCTAGGGTCGAGAAAGGAGTAAACTGACACCCTCCACCGTCATTGTCTGTCCATCGCGTCAAAAACACACGTACCATAAAAGCCCGCGGTCGCGCGCGTAATGTACGCAACAGCGACGTAACATGCCAAGATGACGATAAGCGGTACGAGATGCATCCACGGGCTGGGTCCACCGTGCGATACAATCTCAAAAAGCGCAAAGAACGTATTCATGGCATGTTTGGAGATGTTAGACCAACCTGGTAGGGCGCTCTGCGAATCAGCAATGATACGGCCAGAGGGTGACCAAACGAAACGCACTGCTGAAGCGTGTTGCAAACGTGGTCGAGTTAGCGATCAAGGTCCAATACACAACCGTGACGATGATGGCTGGCACGTTTGTTTTATGTAAATATGAATCTATAGTGACGAGGAACGGAAAAAAAAAACGCACGGAACACGGTGACAGTAGAATACAACACGACATGAAGCAGCTGGAAGAACCGAGGCCAGGTTTGAAGGGGGTAACTTTTCCGCCTGCGGAGGGCGAAAGCAATGGTTTGGACGCCGGCGGCCCAAAAGTAGGCGGTTAGCCCAATGTAAGTGAGGTCTGTGAAATAGGACAGGTATCTGTGATACGCTAAGCGTTTGTCCCACAGCAAGGTGAACGACTGACGAGTTGGGATCATTGGCGAGAGTGACAATGTCGGTGACCAACGTGTAGACCGCAAAAAGCAAACGAAGAGCGCCAAGGACGATGGGTGAGAGAATAGGCGAAGAGACGTAGTGAAAGGTGGGATCGAACGGGGACGAGACGCCAAAAGCCTCGTAGGAGAAAAACCTGGACCGGGTCATGATTCAAGTGGAGAAAGACAAGAGAGAGGAAGGCCCTGGCGCGATTCCCCTCCGGACATGCCGGTCAGGCCTGCGCCGGTGCCATGACGGAGCCGCCCACAAATGTCAGTCGGAGATTCAAATTCATAGAAATCGGTCAGCTGTGCGCGCTCCCATTGGCCGGACGTGACGTTTATCTCTCGCTCGGTAGCCGAACCAGCGCCGTTTCGGTCTGACAAGTGACACTTACTGTAATGCTGTCGCAAAGAGCCTTTTGGCTAGAGATGTCACGGATGTACAGGTGGGTCCATTTCTCACAGTCATACGTGGCATGCTGGACTCTGCGGAAAATAAGATGGCCGGTTCATACACACAATAACAACAGTTCAGTGCTCAACTACTCAACCCCAGATCCTGTACAGCTCATCATCAACATACTGCTGATACATACATACGACCGACATACCTGTTCGATCAGTTTCCGCGCGATCGGGTGGAACAACGTCCGAGCGCTCTCGTACGCAGCGACCGTCTTTTCGCGGTCAACCTTGTTCGCATCCCTAAACAGCGGCCTGCAGAATTTCATCCGCCCTTGGATGACCCCCGTGTCTTTCCCAATGACCCAGTCTAGGACGGGCTGTACGAACAGTTTGGCGACGGTGGACGTCGGCTCTTTGAGCGTCACAAGGTAAAATGCCATGCGAATCTCCGAGTTGGTTGTTTGGGAGAACCGGTACAGTCCGTCGAGATGAAGCACGTGCTTTGTGGGGAGAGCTAGGTAAGTCTCGAGACGTTTCAGGAACACAACTGCCCCACTATTAGCGATGCCAGAAACAATTCGCTATTACAGATCACGTCACCTCGTTGGTTGCTGTCGAGTGGGTCAATGTCAGAAGGCTTAAACTCCAACTGGTCTGGATCATCAACATCGCGAGTGGCGTTCCAGCGGTCCGCAAGGTCATACGCAGCAGTGACGAGCGTCAGATCGTACTCCATCTCAACTGGTAACGTGACCCCTTCGCCATAAAACCATGCCTGCGTGATATACGCATGAGTGTACATCTTGAATAGTACTCAAAACACTTACATTCCAATCGATGCTGTCAAGGTTTTTGATCTTGTCCTCTTGGTTAGCAAAGAAGGAGTACAAATGATCCTTGCACTGCGCAGTGGTAATACTATGCCCCATATAGGTCTTCACATAATCCTTGACGTACGGAAGGATGACATCGATACCTCCCAATGTTCGTTCTGCGAAAGCATTGTTAGTACCCAATGCAACCAGATATACTCGCTCGACGCACCAATATGGAGAAGGAGGTTTGCGCCCTTGTCGTAAGGAACACGACTATAAGCCCCATCTGGATCTTCACCAACCTCGAATGGAATGACGAGTCTTTGGTATTTTGGAGTGGATTGGAACTGTTCCAATGCATCCATAAGGCTTTTGTAACCGATGACATATGATAGACCACGGTGTCCGGATGAGTGTACGAGTCCTTGCACAAGTCGTTCAATATAGGTCGTCCAGCCTTCATTCAACCAAAAGTGAGAAGCATGCGCACTGGACACTGGTCAGTCTTTTGTACAGATAAAGAAACACAGGGACCCACTGCGTAACCCCATTTCCGAACCATGAGTGGGTGAGCTCGTGGATGACCACGGCTGTCAATGACCGATCACCCGTAATGAGTGCTAAAAAGGGATTCAAGAAAGGGATTCTGATCGGCGGTAATGATCTACTTACTAGGCGTAACGAACGATATGCAAGGATTTTCCTATTAAGACGTATGCATCAGATATCTCAGTGCGTACACGTGGGGGAAGAATGCCTTACCATGCCACCATACGGGAAGGAATGGGGAAGTACGAGCAAATCATATACTCCGAATCTGTACGGACCTGCGAGATCCTCGGCAGCAGCAAGGTACCTGAAAAGGATCGTTTCACTAAGTACCGTGTTGCCACGGAATCGAAGAAATTACTTACCTAGGAGTGTCCTCGCAAAACTCATTGTAAGCGTCCTCCAACAGCTTTGGCTCTGTCCATACTCCGCACGACCATGTCCTCCCCTCTGGGACTACAAAAGGACGGTAACGCAAGTCCCCAGCAGCAATCGCTAGAAGATACGAGGGAATAGGCTCAGCCTGACAATAACAGCATTAGCATATATACCCCAGTTGAAGGATTAGAGAGACCGCAGACCTGCCTGTATTCATAAGTGACCGCATCTGTCCCAATGACCTTGCCTCCGTGTGGTGGGCCATCCGAAGGTGGTGATACACGGCGGGCAGAAAGGAGAACTGGGAGAACACAAGTCACCTTTGCATCATAAGTCTACGAAAAAGGTAAACCCGGGCATGGATGTATTCGAATATCATTGTACTTGCCAGCTTCACGGACGGCGTGTCTAGAGCGCGAGCCTATCAGGGGCGATCCATGCGATCGAGTCTGCTCCAAGTGACTTACCTTGCAAGGGAGCCACGCTACGCGCATGGATCGGTTGACATTGACTGAATAGATACGGGAATGCCTTGCCTTCCGTCAGCCTAGATGTCCAAGTCAACACGCATGCGCGGGTGAGATGGATGGTTGACATGCTCTTTGTCGAGCCAAAGCAGAGCGGGCGATTGTTCGGTCGTCTTGTAGGTGATCTTTACTGACACGGTCTCCCCTGCACGCATGCGCGGGAGAGGCACGTGGAGTGCAGTTCCCATGACTGGATGTTCGGGATCGACTTGAGTCTGCCAGTGCGTCGATCATGCATGTGTTGAGATATCGATCAACGAGACGAGACAGAAACGAACCTCGACGACATGCCCGTTCACCTCGACCGATTCAATGTCCAGTACGCGCGTGTCGAAGCTGTCGACTGTTCAAGCTGCTTGTCAAGATGTGTGCAAGATGGACATACATCACCTCGGAGACGTCCTCTTTTGCAGTCACCTGGTGCGTCGCTGATCCATAGATGCACCTCTTGTCGAAATCGACCGTCCAGTCGAGGGACAGGTTCGTCGTCGCGATCTTGGTGTAGTTGGATTGCGTTGTGGGATCTCGGTCGGGAACTTGAGCAGCCATCGCGTCAGAGACGTGATCGATGTCTGGAATCAAGCACTCCCACGTGATCGTCTTCGAACACGCGTTTCCAGCGCGCTCCTCCTCTTTCCGCATCCACGACCATGGCGACGTCGCAAGCACCCACCCGCCAAGCTATCACCCTCAAAGGCTCTACCAACCTCGTCACCGAATTCTTCAAATATGCAGCCAACACGTACGTACCGCCCATCACTCATGGTCGTGGTTACTGATGCGCCGTCAAAACAGGATCTTGTTCCAGAGGGGCGTATACCCTTCAGACGACTTTCACATGGTCAAAAAGTACGGTCAAACAGTCCTCGTCACACAAGACCTCGCACTCGAAAACTACCTCGATCGGTGCGTCTGATCGTTCAGCTCATCCTCGTCTACAGCAACGCACCCGCGACTGATGCCCCCCCCCCCCAAAGCATCCTGACACAGGTCAACAGTGCGTCAGCTGGACAGTCTAACCCGCTTGGACGGCATCATCTCACGCGCACGCACATACAGAATGGCTCTTGACCGGATCCGTCACCCAGCTCGTCCTCGCCATCATCTCCAAAGACACCCGGTTACCCCTCGAACGATGGGTATTCGACATCAACCTCGTCGAACCCCCTGCAGACTCTGCAGAACCGTATGTCCATTGTCCCATCCCATGTATGCGCGCGTCACCTTGCCTTCAGACCACCCCCAAAACCTGAATCAGAGATCCAGGCTGAGATTCGCTACATTTTGAAACAGATCGTCTCCACCGTGACTTTTCTCCCCATCATTGACGACCCTACCGTCTTCAATATATTGGCCTACACGCATGAGTCTGCTGACGTGCCCGCTGACGAGTGGGTCGACACCGATCCGCTGGCGATCGAGGCGAGCAAGAGTCAACAAGTCAAGCTACGCAGCTTCAGTACGGACGTGCACCGGATAGAAGCTATGGTTGCCTATCGATATGAAGGGTAGGATGTTGTATTTGTCGAGTCCAACGCTTGTCATCACATTTGATTGATCCCACGTTTGTAAAGCTAGTTGATAATGTCTGGTGGTGATAGGAAACTGGGGCCCGCCACTATATATAGAGAATCCAGCTGAGACAATCACAGGAGAAGGAACACATGCTTGCACAAGGTCATCATATCACAGTCGTGAAAGGCTGGCCATAAACTCTGTAACCTCGGTCCAATACCCTTGCTGGACGCAAGTATCATCTACAAGCAAACTGAGTTAAAAGGGGTCGAAAGATTTAGAAGAGAGCATACTGTGGCATCCATGCGGAAATTCAACAAAGTTTGACTTGCCGCGTCCAATTTCCGACGTATTTGCCTTGGGCTCACGATCAATCTGGACCATGCTGCCTTGCCGTCGAGTGATAATCTCCCACAGTTCTTGCATATGCTCACGCGGAACCACTTCGTCCTGAACACCACTCAACATCAGAATGGGTGTACTCTTGGGGATGAACGGTATTTTCGACGCCGAGTCCCATTTTTGATGACATAGGAACGTTAGCGGTGAAAGAAAAGGAAGGGCGTGGGGAACTAGTCGTGGAAGGTTTGTGAACGTATTTTCTAGAATTAGTGCAGTAATCTGTCCAAGCAAGATGGGCTCCGCTGTCGAACGCGTTTAGGATGGTGAGAAAGCAGACCTTGGATGGATTTCGGCTAGCGAGGTGAATAGCTACTGCACCTCCGATGGACTGGCCGTATAAGATCTACAAGCAGGAATCCCCTAAATCCCACTAGGACGCAGAATCCGAGGGTGAACCTACCACGGGTGTTTTCTGGAGATAAGGATGGGTTGTAACGTAATCGAGCGCAGTCTGCGCATCTATACATAGACCTGGCGGAGTGAGAGTTAATGTAACCCCTCAGACTATCATGGAACTGACGGAATCATACCAGTCTCCGAAGGCGAGCCCTCGGAAAGGCCATAACTTCAGAGAATGAGAGAACGGAACGACCCAACACGACCGTGTATACTCACCCTCGATACGACAACATGAGTACGTTGCAGCGCATCTTGACGAAAAATATTCTGGCCAGGGGTATCCGATGACCGTGATTACCTCCATTGCCATGAAACATGATGACGGTCGGTCGTGTCGCCGCAAACTATTCGACATCGGGAGATAAGCGTGACGAGCGCAGATACAAAGTGAAGAGGGCGTACGTCTTCGTTGGATTGGTCGTCGGTCCAGTCCACCTGCAAGGCATGCGTGTGGGAGATTTCCTTGCGCTGCATGAGCAGGTAGGAGCGCAGCGTGATACCGTCTTCGGTGCGCAATGCGAGGTCCTCGTAGACCATCCCATACTTGGTGGGCGTGTCGACATCTAGGGGGGATAATAGGGGTGTGTGACTGCAGTGCACAAACGATTCAGAGACGACGGACCTGTACGTGAACCGGGAGGGAACGCGGAAGGGTAGATGAGGTAGTTCTGGCCGTAGTAGAGGAGACCACATCCTGCGTGCAGCGGGTTAAGACAAGATGACATCGTTTCAGGCAACCAAGCGCGGTGTTGCGCGCCATACGAACCTATGGTGGTCACGCCGGCTGTGGTCGCGATGGCACCCTATTATAAGCGTGGTCTAGGATGGGTGTGTGTATGTGGGGGAGGACAAACAGACCTTGGCGAAGCTCTCGAGAGAGGGGAGGTACTTTGACATGCCAGCGACTTGGTCAAAGTGTGTCAACAACGCGACGTGGGCCAATGACAAGATGCGTGTTTGTACTTGTTTTGCCAACACCCGTTTACATTTGGACTATGTAGATGTTCAACAATTCACTGAACTTACTGAACGTTGTAACGTTGAACCATCATTCAAGCCCAAGGCCCGTAGTTCCTCGGACGATCAGGCGACCTTCTGTCACCCATACCATTCGCCGCAAGGTTACAACTTGACGTAGTCCAACACCGGGACATTGCGTTCCGACATGGGGTTTCTGGCCCAAGTAACAGCGCCCTCGCGACCACGAACATTATTGGCGACGAGTTCGCATTCTTGTATACTGGTCCATTACCTAGGACACGGGTGGTAACATTCTGGCAAATGTATACCCTCAGAGTCATCGAACTATTTAGCACTAACTGGTACCGAAGACATTCCAGCTTTCATGCGCTCTACGCGTCGACCAGCTCCACCCCTCATATACGAATGGGACAAAGGTACGTAGTTTTGTGTCGACATTACTTTTCCATTTCTTTGACTATTTGCCAGCTGTCGTTGCCTTTTCGGGGCCCAGCACAGCTTACGGCGTTTTGGCGAAACCACCACGTTGCATGGGTGAACCAGCATGGGTTCAAAAGGTACTCATCTCTTCTGTCGGTGGGCACAGCTGTAAAATGATGTACCTAACAGTTGAACAGTTGCATTCACGCGCAAATTCTCTCGCTGCCGAGTTTAAGCGAGGAGGGGGGACCAGTTGCATTGACGAGGCGATTGAACTTGATCGTGAAGCACTGGAACTGTGCCCATCCGGCCACCCCGACCAATCTGTCTCTTTGACTCGGCTCGCAGCTCACCTCGGTGATCGCTACCGCCAACTCGGAGTGATGAGGGAACTTGAGGAGGCTATTGTCTTCGATCAAGAAGCTCTTGATCTTCGTCCAACGGGACATCCTGATCGGTCGATATCATTAAACAGCCTTGCAATTCGTCTCTCTCTTCGGTACAAGCAGCTCGGGAACATGGAGGACCTTGACGAAGCCATTGTCCTCGACCGGGAAGCCCTTGACCTTCTCCCGCAAGGACATCCTGATCGGTCAGCGTCGTTAAACAACCTTGCACTTTATCTTTCCACCCGTTACAAGCAGCTTGGGTTCATGGAAAATCTCGACGAGGCCATTGCCCTCGGCCGAGAAGCCCTTCACCTTCGGCCGCGAGGACACCCTGATCGGTGGATGTCGTTGAACAACCTTGCACTGCATCTCTCCACCCGGTACAACCAGCTTGGGGTCATGGAGGACCTCGACGACGCCATTGCCCTCGATAGGGAAGCCCTTGACCTTTGCTCCCAACGGCATCATGATCGGTCAATGTCGTTGAACAACCTTGCCGTTGATCTCTCCACCCGGTACAAGCAGCTCGGGGTCATGGAGGACCTCGACGAGGCCATTGTCCTCGACCGAAAAGCCCTTGACCTTCGGCCGGAAGGACACCCTGATCGCTCGATGTCATTAAACAACCTTGCAGTCTGTCTCTCCACCAGATACAACCAACTCGGGGTCATGGAGGACCTCGACGAGGCCATTGCCCTCGACCGACAAGCCCTTTACCTTCGCGCGGAAGGACACCCTGATTGGTCTACGTCACTGAACAACCTTGCACTTGATCTCTCCATCCGATACAAGCAACTCGGGGTCATAGAAGACCTCGACGAGGCCATTATACTCGACCGACAAGCCCTTGACCTTCGCCCGCAAGGACACCCCGATCGATCCATGTCGTTGAACAACCTCGCACTTGATCTCTCTATGCGGTACAAGAGGCTTGAGTTCATGGAAAATCTCGACGAGGCCATTGCCCTCGGCCGCGAAGCCCTTCACCTTCGTCCCAAAGGCCACCCTGATCGGTGGATGTCGTTGAACAACCTTGCACTTCATCTCTCCACCCGGTACAACCAGCTCGAGGTCATGGACAACCTCAACGAAGCCATCTTCCTTAGCCAGGAAGCCCTTGACCTTTGCCCGCGAGGACACCCTGATTGGTCAGCGTCTTTGGACAGCCTTGCATGCTACCTTCGTGATCGGTTCAGAAGGACGAGGCAGTTAGAAGATCAGAACGAGCTGTTCAGCCTCTATGCTCAACTTGTATATGCGCCCCAAGTTGTTTGTTCAGTTGATCTCTCTGTTGCTAGGACATGGATCCGTGTCGCTGAGGATTTCCAGCATCCTACAATACTTCTCGCATATGAAACATCCCTTCAATTACTTATTCAACATCTGGCGACTCTACCGTCATTGCCTCAACATCTTTCTATCCTCAAGAACCTGACATCGTCGCTCGCCGTGGACGCGTTCTCGGCTTGTCTCCGCAACAACTCGCCTGCCAAAGCGGTCGAGCTTCTAGAACAGGGACGGGGTGTTTTTTGGAGCCAACTCACCCGCCTTCGTTCTCCGTTGGATGATGTTATTGCATCTGGGGTGACAGGAAAAGAGTTGGCAGCCGAGTTCACGCGTCTGGCTGTGCTCATTCGCAATACCTTTAATTCACCTGGTGTAGATCAGCACGAACGGGTATGCCGTCTCAACCTAGAGATCCAGAGAGTTGTTACCAGTATTCGCGAGCTCCCTGGTTTCTCCCGTCTCCTTCTTCCCTCGCTCTTCTCGGATCTCCAGCGCGCCGCTAGTGAGGGACCTGTCATCATCGTGAACGCGAGCAAGTACAGCTGTGACGCGCTTGTCATATTGCTAGACCGTGTCCCTGTTCATATCCCATTGCAGATCACCCAGGAGGATGTTCGCGGCCTTTCTGCGGACCTGCGTGCCTTGACGGTGCGTGCCATCAGGGTTAACGTAACGAGAGAACTCGCAGCCTTCCTACGCAAACTCTGGGAACGGATCGTCTTGCCCATCGTTGATTTCCTCTGTACAACATATCCACCCCAATCACGCATTTGGTGGTGTCCCACTGGCGAGTTCTCCGTGTTTCCCTTGCATGCTGCTGGTCCGTTTAGGAAAGGTCAACAGAATCTCCCTGATATCTACCTCTCCTCCTACACCCCAACCCTGACCGCCCTTATTCGTGCCAGACGGTGCGAGCAATCAAGTTCCATTGCTGAACGGAAATGTTTCATCGCCGTTGGTCAGGCCAAATCAGCTGGCGGGAGGGAACTCCTTTCTGTAGGCACGGAACTGGAAAATATTGGCCACCTCGTCAGCAACGTCGCCACATTCACATTCACGCGCATAAGTGGAGAGGAATCATGCACATCTAGGGTCGTTGAAGAGCTTGGCAGAAACCAATGGGTCCACTTTGCGTGCCATGGTCTTCCAAATCGCACACAACCTTTCGAGTCGGCGTTCGCGCTGTACGATGGAGGCTTTACGATTCAACGGATTATCGGGTGCGACTTGAAGAATCCCGAATTCGCGTATCTGTCTGCGTGTCATACCACTGTCGGAGATGAGGAGAGCCCAGACGAGCTGATCCATCTCGCGTCAGCGATGCAGTTCATTGGGTTTCGATCTGTGATTGGGACGATGTGGGCGGTGGACGATGCTGAGACGAACAAGATCACGTCGACGTTTTATAAACATATGGTGGACGGGTCTGGTCGTTTGGATCATACCCGTGCAGCCTTTGCACTGAATAAGACGATGACATCCGTGCGTATACCACTTGATCAGCAGATTCTATATATCCACATCGGTGCCTAGCAGTTGTATTATATGCTCGTTTGTTCTGCTTGCTTTGCATTGCTCGTACTCGCCAGTCATGAATAACCGTTGTCAGATATGATACTCTATACATTATTGCTTCCCGGTTCAAACTCAAGCTCTGCCTTCGAGTGTATCCTGTCTGAAACCCTGAATGGCACTGTTTGCGTTGGCGGAAGTTGCTATTACCTGCTGGCAAGTGTGTCAGTTAGCATCATGTGGCCAACGGTCCAATCGGACTTCAGCCTCAAACCTTCATATTAGTGTATGTATGTATGTAGGATATAGATTAGTGTCTCGAGGATGAGGCTAGATGGCGCGATCGAATAGGGGAGGGAATGTTACCTTGTTTTACAACGATACAACAGATCTCAGGTCTTCCTATTCTCGATAAACAGACGCTTTCCTTGAAAAGGTTCATGTGCATTTCAAGAAGTAAATAAGATGTCGGGGGGGACGGTGTGTGACGTGAAGGAGAGGGATTCCACGACGGAATGGTACAGCGAGTTCGATAGGTAGTTTTCCGTCTCCATTCCGCATCAAAGCGCTGGAGCCAGCCTTGATTAGCAGTTCTGTTATTTTCATGCAATGATCATGAAATCGCATCCGCATTGCTAATCATAAAGTCGTCATGTTGGTACAAGAGGTGGCTACTTCACAAATTCGACGGGCGCCCCTAACGATCTGAGTCAAGTCGTTGCTTCTTCACATTTGGCTCCGTCATTTCTCCGTCGCCTTCCACTCGGTCCCGACGGAGCTGCGAGGTCTTCCTTGCGTCGGAGTCCGAGAACGGTGGAGGTAAATACTTATCCCATTTAAGCAACGATGGCCGCTCCTTGGGATCATGCGCCATCAAGTTCCTCGCAAATCTCTTCAGGGATGTGTCCACTCTGCCGAACACCTCGAGAAAGAACAGAAGAACCAGCCCACAGGACCATCGGTCTGCCTTGATCGGACTGTGCCAAAACTTCTTCTTGACCTCGGGTGCCATCCAACGTTGTGTTCCACACTGGTCGTCGACTTTCTCATCCTCGTCTTTTACTCGCATCGCAACATCAAAATCGATAATTTGTAAGGTGAAGTTCTTGTCGACAACAAGGTTGTCTGGTTTGATATCCCTGTGAGCGATACAGAGCCTGTGAAGATACGCGACACCCTCGATGAGACCCAGGCAGACTTGGGGAACCTTGCTTTGAAATTCTTTACGACTGCAATCAACGTAGTACTCGATGGTGGTCATTCTGGGAAGAATGGCCCACTCGTCGAACGAATCGACCAACGAGATGACATGGTCAGACTTGGGTCGCATAGTATTGAGAAATTTCAAGATCTCGAGCTCGTCTGATTCCTCCCGAACTTTCTTCGCGATGAACATCTTGTTTGGGTTTGTGCGTTTATACACAGTGAGAATATGATCCGGCATCTGATGTTGAGCGTCAGCATGGCAAACAAGTGAAAAGGGATTTCCGGGACCTTGTAAATTGGCTCCAATGTGCCGCCGCTGTCATCCATGATGATTATCGGTTCTAACTCATAGCCATGTGCTCTAAGCGGTGTGTTGTGGCCATTTCCACCCCCTGCACCAGCAGGGTCATTATGATTGCTCTCCGTATGCTTACGATTCTTACCGCGACCAGTCTCGGACTTGGTGTACATCAACTTCATTTTGTGTTCCTTGACCTGGTCAACAAGCGCCTTAACTGCATCCTTCGCATCTTGGTCCTCCTTTTGGTCTAATTCTGCACGAAGGTTGTACAAATGGCGTGCAAACTCGACGCGACCAAGCGGGTCACCGAACAGAAATGCCTTTTTCGTGTAATAAATCTGAAAGGGGTGAGCCTACGTCATTTATACATTAGAAAGTACAACATACCTTTTTATCGTCCGGGATCTGAAATAAGTTATAGCGAGTGGCGGTGCCATCGGCCGCAATAAAGAAAGTGCAGAGGACGAAATCCTTGTGCTGGCTGAACTTGCTCACAAAGTTGTTTGCGAAACGAACGACGAAGGCCCCCGTGGCAAGCATCCGTCGACGATCGGGTGTGGAGTTAACCTGCACAAGCAGCCGAGGAAGAGCCGAGTTTGAGATGAGAAAGTCGCTTCTAGGAGAATACTGGCGTAGAGGTTCGCCTTCACGTTGCACAACAACAGTGAGAGGCCAACGTTTATCTCTGGACAGACCATGAATATGGAGGGGGCTAAGGAAGGGAGCACTCACTTCCAAGCGGTCTTCCTTCCGTCCGCTGGATAAAGGAACGCGTCAAAGAACATCGAGGCCATAATAGGTTTCTTTAAGTCATTATATTTCCAAGAAAGTTGCCAGTTGGGTAGCGCAACGCCACTGATATGGAACACCTCCGATATGTTAGCATGGCGGATTTCCTCCTGAGAGTCCCCGGCGGTCAAGGTCTGGTAAGGCTCAAAATATTGTTCGGGGTCGTCTGACGCCTGGATTCGTAGCTATACTGACGGTCAAAATCGAACGGCATGTACAAATCGAGAACACAGCGTACATCGAGGGGAAGACGTGGCTTCTGGAGCAACTTCTTCTCAAAAGTGATAACAAAGTGTGGGATACCCACGGTTTCCGCTTGCTCTATACCGTTGCTTTCGATGTCGGACACATCCACCGTTCCCCAATCCTCCACTTTAAGAAAGATATCCTTGTATTTTTCCACGCCGTCGACGTGAGGAATTATTTCCTGAACTTCAAAGCGTATTCATCAGACATTCTGAGCCAGAAAAGAGACATGAAAAACACTCACAAAGGGTCGGGCGATGGATTTCTGCAATGTCGATAACAACACGCAAAGGATCGAGAACAGGCACATCCAGGAAGTTGCGTGTTATGGTATCCTCTTGGAGTCGTTCACCACCACCGGTCTCGTTAAGATACTCTTGCAGTTCGCTCTCATCTCCCGATATCTTGTATAGGCGTATCAGGTTGTCGGCTACGTTCTTCAGTTGTTCGTGTGCTTCCTTGACGCGGGGTATAAGAGTCTCGATACCTTCACCCGGGCGGAGTAAAATTGGAAGACGGTCGTTGAGATCGGCTCCTCGTAACCAACAGACAACAAAGTTCGGCGCATCTGGAGAAGAAGAATCAACTGTCGGGGTCAGCCTGGATCGCTTCAGCCACATACCCACTATGAGATGGATGTCGCGCTCGGGTGGTGGTTCCGGGAAAAACGCGGATAACTCATCTCCCCCCTGCAAGAAGTCCCCGTGCTCGGAGAGGGTGAATTTGCTGAGATGCTCTTTATAGGGGTTGGATATTGCAGTCTTGGGCTTGTAAAGAGCGAGAGTGTGTGCAGCGACATTGGAAAAAGTCGCTGGTTTCTGATTCTTGATAGCCTCTTGAAGGTCCAAGACGGTATCCGTCTTCGAGATTTTGACGCGGAAGCATGCTTGAGGATCCAGAGAACGGACCCAACAAGTGAGCGCGAGTTCATCCATACTTATGGTGGCTGGGAAGAATGAAGATTTACACCATGGCTGGTTTTTCCCACGCTCACCCAAAATACAGAACTCAACGAGAAAGTCCATTCTTTGCACCCACGCAAAAGACAACCACCCGAGGAGTAAGAACGCCAAACGCTGCCAACCTTAACACCCCCCCACGTACGCCCAACCCAAAGAGAAAAGAAACCTGACCACCCATTACGCCCGAACCCCGCACCCCCACGGACAAACACCAATCCCCGCTCAACGGCAACACGATGACTTCCTCACACTCGGACGCATGAATGGAAACCATAATAGCCTTTTTTTCATTGGCTAGATCTCACATGACCCTGAGAATCAGCGGATTCTACAGACCGTCGCTGTTCGGAAGAGGGTCGAATCAACCGGTCGGAGCCCGTCCCGAGCGACACAGTGCCAACTCGAAGCAAGCCCTCTCGTTAGCTGATGGTTGGCGGTATGAGTCCCACTTGCAAATGTGATGCGGGGGGGCTGGTGGCATGAAATTTACCAGATCATATCAGGGTCATGCTGGATCATATGTTTGCGTATACGAGTCGCGGTGGCGGCCACGGTACCTGATGGGCCGAGAGCTTCGCGTATCGTCTCGTATCGAAGGCCACATGGCCCGCCGAGAAGGATAAGGCTGATTTACGTATCTGGGGTTGCGGTATAAAAGCGGCCAACACCAAGGTGTACCCTCTGTTATCGCCATGATGTTCTCCCTGAGACGGTTTGGGCTGCATGGTGGTGTTTTGTGCATTGCGTCGATGTCGGCGTCAGTGGCCAATGGTCTGTTTTTTCTGACCCGAATTCGGACTGTGCTTTGTCTGACGACATCTTTCCAGCGTACTCTATGAACGTGGCAAATTGTCCAGGTGCGTCAGGCCACTGACGAGTGCAAATGGCCGATACGCTAAACTAGAACTTTGCAAGGCTACACCTTGGGCTCGTTGGTTGAATCTAGCAACGGGTTGACCGCCCGGCTTACCTTGACAGGTCCTGGTTGCAACGCGTTCGGTCAAGACATCGCAGAGTTGACAATCCAAGTCGCCTACCAATCGTCATCTACGTAGGTCTCTCCTCGCCTACATATCCGTGTAACAGTGGAAGCTCACACGCGATAGACTTCGTGTCAAAATCTTTGACACTGCTCAAGAGCAGTTTACCATCCCAGAATCAGTCATTGCTAGGCCCTCTGCGCCAGCAGAGTCGTACACGGGTATTTCCGATCTGGTGTTCAACTATGACCCATCTCCCTTTGCGTTCTGGATCACGCGTCGGTGCGAGCCAGATGCGATGCCGCTGTTCGACACTAGAATCTCCTCGTTACCGCAAACCCCAATAGCACCGCTCAATTCTTCCGATCCTAGCACGGCTTTTGATGCATTTCCTCTTATATTTGAAGATCAATATCTCCAGGTAAGATTTACATGCACGACGCACATGCGACAGAGTTGAATGATTCCCACATTCCAGGTGGCGTCCGCACTTCCTTATGATACCAACATATACGGTCTCGGAGAGGCAATTGCGAGCAGTGGATTCAGACGTGACATGGGCACTAATGGTGGCACTGGCACTATCCAAACGAACTGGAACCGAGACATCAAAGATCCTATCGACGAAAACATGTTTGTGCTTGCTTGATAGTTGTCTCATCATTTGTTCATCCTCGGATTCAGGTATGGTAGTCATCCGATCTACATGGAGCACCGTTTCAACGAAATTACCAACAAGTCGACATCCTCCGGTGTACTGTTGCTTAGGTATGTGACGCCATTCGAGTACTACGCGAATAGAAAGTTCATCTATCCTAGCTCAGCAGGAGCCGACATCTTTCTCCAGTCTCCACCAGATTCTAACGTGTCGTTCATCGAATATCGCATGATAGGTGGAATCCTGGATTTTTATTTCTTCTCTGGACCGACTCCTTCTGACGTGATCGCACAATATGGAGCTATCATTGGATATCCAATGTGGCAACCTGTCTGGGGCTTTGGATTCCATCTGTGCCGGTGCGTTCTATTCTGTCTCCTCTGCAACAACACGATTGAGGGCATTATTGGTAGTTGGGGTTATAGCAGCATTTGGGACGTGGAAGACGTGGTTGCACGCATGCGTGCAGCCAATATTCCGCTAGAAGGTCCGTAATCGGTTGTGATCATTGGCTCTGAGTTGTCGTTGTCTCACATGTCCGCTGCCTTCACAGTGCAATGGACTGATATCGACTTGTATCATGCACATCGGGATTTCACGACAGACCCTGTGAACTTCCCCGGGGACGAAGTCGCAAGGTTTGTTAGCGAATTGGTGAGTTACACAGTCGTGGTCATCGGTTGTCAACCTTCTGATGGGTAGCATACAGGCTGCGAACAACCAATACTGTGGGTTACGGATTGTTTACCAGAATTTATCGAGTTTTTAGTTCTTTTCTTCCAGACATCCCAATCGTGGATGCAGCGATCGCCGTTGCTGTTAATTCGACAGACATGGTTGGTTTCATGCTTTTCGTCCACGAAGCTTTCAGTGATCCTATGTTCTAGTACGATCCATTCACGAGTGGCGTAGAGCAGTATGCCCTTTTCTCTGGCACCCTTGTCATACCCTCTGATCCGTTGCAGAGACGTTTGGATCAAGAATCCGGATGGCTCACTTTACATAGGTGAAGTGTGGCCAGGGTATACTGTATGTCTAATTGCTCCGTGTTTAATAGTTCTTAAACTCGGGTCCTTGAAGGTATTTCCTGACTGGTTCAGTGCGAACGTTCAGTCGTTCTGGACGGAAGCACTGAAGAACTGGAGCGAACTTGGTGTAGGTTTCTCTGGTATATGGCTTGACATGAACGAGGCAAGCTCCTTTTGCGGTTACTCCTGGTAGGTTATCGTTGGGTTTCAAATATCGCGGTGATAAACCAAGGCGAGTATAGTGGAACCGGTGCCAATTTCTCCGCATTAGTACCCTTGGACGAGTCTGGGAGAGTTTTGACGGCTTGGCCAGAATGGTACAGTCCGCGTATACCTTTACAAGCGAGCTTCTCAGGTCTTCACCAGTTACAACGCGACAAAATGGGGTTCGAGTGGAAATATGGACATTGATGGCGTGTCGACCAATTCGTGTACAACGAACTCGACGACGACGACGACTGTTGTCAAACGAGACATAGCTGCCGGTCAGGAAGCTGGTTTTTACATCAATGATCCACCCTATAAAATCCATAATGGTGACTCAATTCATGACGCTCCAAATTAGGCTCACCAGCACTGTAGGTTTCGGGCCTCTCTCTAACCACACACTCGCGACGAACGCCACTCACCAAGGTGGCTATGTGGAACTTGACGTGCACAACATGTTTGGACTGATGGAGGAGAAAACGACACATCTCGCGCTGAAAGAGCTCTTTCCAAAACAACGCCCCTTCTTAATCAGTCGGTCGACCTTCCCTTCCTCAGGGAAGTGGACTGGTCATTGGGTGAGTCATGTTACATCCGATGCCACTCAACCTGTACGATGCACCCTTCCCAGCTCGGCGACAACTATAGCAAATGGCAATACATGTACCTCAGTATCCAGGGAATTCTTCAGTTCCAGATCTACCAGATCCCGATGGTTGGTGCAGACACCTGTGGCTTCTGTATGTGTCGTCTCTTGTACCACTTGGAGAGCGCCTTTTCACTCTGTATTTCAGACGATAATACGGATGAGGAATTGTGCACTCGCTGGATGCAACTCTCCGCTTTTACGCCATTTTACAGGAACCACAACACCCTCGGTGCGATCCCCCAGGAACCTTACCGCTGGCCCAGTGTCGCGGAGGCGTCACGGACTGTTATCGCGATTCGCTACGCCCTTCTTCCCTACTGGGTGGGTGACGTATGTGCCATCGGTAGAGGTGCCGTAACTGACCACTCCGTACGATAGTACACTCTCTTTGCCAATGCTTCTCTCGCGGGATTACCAACCGTCAGGGCCCTGTTCTACGAGTTCCCGGATGAACCCGAATTGTTCGCAATCGATAGACAGTGGCTAATGGGCAGGGATATTCTAGTCACTCCCGTGTTGACACCAGGCGCAACGACGGTTGAGGGTACGTAACCCGTCCTAGCCTGCAGCCTCATCGACTTCACTGATCGATGCCAGGCATCTTTCCGGGACGAGGGGGCGTTATATGGCGTGATTGGTATACCCATGCTGTCGTGAACGCGACCCCTGGCGACCTCACTACGCTCGATGCCCCGATCGGCCACATCAACGTCCACATTCGCGACAACGCGGCGTTGTTGCTGCACCATTGCCCTGCATACACCATCGCTGAGACGCGGGCAGGGCCGTATGCACTCCTCGTTTCTCTGAGCAAAACAGGGTCTGCGTTGGGCACGGCGTATCTCGACGACGGGATCAGTCCGCCTCCGACGCCGAACCGGACGGTGACGTTTGACGTCGCAAACAGTGTGCTCACGATCAAGACGAGCGGGACGTACGTGGTCGAGTCCAAGTTGGCCATGGTCACCATTCTAGGCGCGGCAGGACCTTGTGTGGTCACGGTGCAGGGACAACTGGTGTCCACATGGAGTTACAGCGCTTCTGCGGAGGAACTCGTGGTGTACGATTTGGCGATTGACCTTGGGGAGGATGGAACAAACATATCGTGGCAGTGAAATATTTGGGAGTGCCGACGGAGGGTCGGGACGAACCTTGCTTGCACGCTAAGAGCTCACAGTTTAGGTTGGCTATCGTTTTTATAAGTTAAGTAGCGTAACAGGATGTTTTTATAAACCCTCCCTCCCACCCAAGTTCCCCACCCGTTCTTTTTTCTTTTTTCTGGGGAGCCAATATAGGGGTGGGGAGTAAATCTGGAGACACAGTACAGAGTGAAACTAGTTACGTCTGACAAGAGGCAGTTAGTGGCGAGAAGAAGACTAGACGAAGTAGATCTGAATTTTGTAGAATCTTTTGCGTTGAGTCGTTTCAAGCAGAAACAGGCAAAGTAAAAGGTGATGAAAAGGTCAAAGAACGAGAAGGGGCGAAACAAGTATACTCGATTGCCCAAGAAAGTTTGAGGTAGTCCGTCGAGACGGCACAGCTAGTGCAACAGAGGCAGAACATCCCCCGACAGAGTCCGGAGTGCGCTGGATGCATCGAACGCGATCGCCCGGTGACGGCGAGTGGATGAAACGGAGGTCATGCAGTTCCTCGATGGCGCGGTGGACTTGATTACACGAGAAAAATCAGCCAAGCCCCAAAACCCCCCTCTCTAAATGCGGTGATGAGTTGAGCGGAAGCGACTGGACGATCCGGGTTTATTCGACCTTATTGTCTCCATGAAACAGGAGCGGAGAGCACCCTGAAAGACCTTGCTGGCCCGATGCAATGATTCCTTCTGCATCTGCCTTGCGCTCGTGCTCGTTGTGGACTTTAACCAGGGGAAACAAATTGAACACGCTCTAAGTAACGTGAAAGTACACTGCCGCTGAGGAGGGCTTCGCCAACTTGAACCTTCAAGTTTGCGAGTCTCTGCGCGCAGGAAACGAGACTATAGTCAAGGCGGTGGGAGGAATCATGATGACCATGAGTGCATGGAACGCAAAGACAAGCTAGTAAGGAAAAAAAAAACCAAAGGGAGGTGCATCATGCAAGAGGAAAACTTCGGACCAGCCTCAAGAACTTGGTGTGACAATTGGAGTCCAACTTCATGGTCATGGTCGCGAGTGGGGACCCGGCCCACTGAACCATCACGTTCGCGCAAGTTCAAGCTCGAGGCTCAGCGCTCAACGTTCAACACACGACCCGGCGGCTCTCTGTTCTCTATTTGCCGCGTCCAACCCGATGTCAGTCCGTCGTGACACAAAATTGAACCACATGCCCCAGCGTTTCTGGCCATGTTCAAGCAGGTTCAAGCACATCTCACGCCAACGAGGCTATATGCGCTCTTACACGATCCCAAGCCGATACAATACGAGAGACATCTGATCCGGAGCGGCCTGCGGTGACACCAGAGGACAACGACCTCATCTCTCCATTCATTTGTGTCTCGATGGGTGCGCGGCGCAGAGAATGGGCAACTCGATTCACTGTTTGCAAGTCAGCAGTCTCCGGAACATTACTTTTTTGCCCTAGACTGGCGACATGTATGCATTCGTTTTGTTTCCTGTTCGATTGATTCTGCTCTGACTCGCGTACCCGGAATCTAAATGTTCGTCACATTTAGATTCCAACGTATCGTGTTTATGATTGTGCCCAGGCTGGGGCGACGGACGATTGGGACGTCAACTCGACCTTACTCCAGCGTTCTTTGACGCGAAAAGGACGCAAACAGTACACAAAGCCGTTCCCTAGGAAGCGTGTTTTGCACCATCTACTGTGGCATCCGCTTTGCCCAGTGGTTACGCGCATTGACTGGCTTCTTTCGCCCACGATGGCATCTGCCTCATCAAGTTCGTCGTCGCCCTGACAGGACGAAACCTTGTATCAAATGATGGACGACGGCCTAATCCTCGTACACGAATGGGACAAGATAGCTACGTGGTGCTCTGTCGACCCCACCCTCCCTTCTCTGATCATAAGGGTGTCTCTTAGCTTTTACTATTTCCATCGTTCGCTCGTATCCTGCCCACCCACCTCACGCCTTTCTCATCGGGTTTCGGAGTCATCATCACCGCGACTCGAACGTCTCCACCTTCTGCCATACATCGTAGGTCCCCGTCCGGCCGAGCGAATGGTCGAAAACCATATCCATCTCATATCGGGATGCGGTGGATACGAAGGCCTTTTTTTTTGCTATTGCACTCGTGTCGTTCAGGGCTCCCCACTCTCTCAAAGCAACTACATTATTCGCTTCATCGGCGTCATCACTCGGAATGACCCACGAATGTACTTAACTGTGCGAGGAGGTGACGGGAATTAGAATGGGGAATGGGAAATCAGGGGGCTTGTGTTCTCCAGGACCAGGACGAGGAGCATGAACTGGCTGTGATGCGTAGGAAAAGCGGTGGACCTCATGACCGCATACCACCTCGCATATCCCCTAACGACAGGCGCGGGAAGCCGAGTGTGATGAAACAGGTAGAACGGAATAGTTCGTCTGAAGGCGTTGGTAGCCTTGCGACAAGTGAATCGCCGAACAAAGAGACAAAGTTTTGATGTGATGGAATCGTCAATGTATCGTTGCCTTTTCGGGACCCGGCGCCCACGCTCACACCATACCAACGTTTACCACTGCTGCATCAGGCTGGGAGTGTTAACATGGATTCAGAAGGTATTTGTCTCTTTTTGTCGGTGTGCACACCCATAGCATGATGAATCTAGCAATCGAACAATTGCATACACGGGCGAAATCTCTTACCGGCGAGTTTAAGCGAGGAAAGGGGATCAGTTACGTCGATGAGGCGATCGAGCTTGATCGTGAAGCACTGGAACTTTGCCCTCCTGGTCACCCCAAACGATCTGTCTCATTGACCCAGCTTGCGGCTCACCTGGGTGACCGCTTTGGCCAGCTCGGAGTGATGAGGGATCTTGAGGAGGCCATTATCCTCGGTCAAGAGGCACTTGACCTTCGTCCTAAGGGACACCCTGATCGGTCGAGATCATTGAACAACCTTGCAATTCGCCTTTTCACCCGGTTCAAGCGACTTGGGGTCATGGAGGACCTCGACAAGGCCATTGTCCTTGACCGAGAAGCTCTTGCCCTTCGGCCAAAGCGGCTGAACTTCTCGAACAGGGACGGGGTGTTTTTTGGAGCCAACTCACCCGCCTCCGTTCGCTGCTGGATGATGTCACTGCGTCTGGCACGATAGGAAAGGAATTGGCAGTCGAGTTCACACGTCTGGCTTTGCTCATTCGCAAAGCCTTTGATTCACCTAGTGGAGATAAGCATGAACGGGTATTCCATCTTAACCTCGAAATGCAGAAAGTTGTCACCAGGATTCGCGAGCTACCTGGCCTCTCCCGTTTCCTTCTCCCCTCCCCCTTCTCTGATCTCCAATATTCCGCCAGTGGGGGACCTGTCATCATCATGAATGCCAGCAAGTACAGCTGTGACGCGCTCATCATCTTGCTCGATCGCGACCCTGTTCACATTCCATTGCAGATCACACAGGAAAGTGTTCGGGGCCTCTCAGCGGAGCTTCGTGCCTTGACTGTGCGCGGAATGAGGACTGACGTGACAAGAACACTTGCGGCGTTCCTACGCAAACTCTGGGATCAGATCGTCTCGCCCGTTGTCGATGTCCTCCGTACGACGCATCCACCCCAATCGCGCATCTGGTGGTGCCCCACCGGCGAGTTCTCTGTACTTCCGTTGCATGCTGCTGGGCCGTTCAGGAAGGACCAACAGAATCTGCCCGATCTCTACATCTCGTCCTACAACTCAACCCTGACCGCCCTCATTCGTGCCAGACGACACGATCCATCGAGTTCTATAACTCAAAGGAAACGTTTTGTTGCCATCGGTCAAGCCAAGGCTACTGGCGAGACTGAACTCCATTCGGTCGGGATGGAACTGGATATCATTGGACAACGCGTCGACGCCGCCGCGACATTAACGCGCATAGACGGGGGGCGTCATGCATATCTAGGGTCGTTGACGAGCTTGGCCAGAACGAATGGGTCCACTTTGCGTGTCATGGTCTTCCAAATCGGACGCAGCCGTTCGAGTCGGCGTTTGCTCTGCACGACGGACACTTTACAATCCAACGGATCATTGGGTGCGATTTGGGGAATCCCGAATTCGCATACCTCTCTGCATGCCATACGACTGTCGGAGATGAGGAGAGTCCGGACGAGGTGATACACCTCGCGTAGGCGATGCAGTTCATTGGGTTTCGTTCTGTGATTGGGACGATGTGGGCGGTGGATGATGCTGAGACGAACAAGATCACGTCGACGTTTTATAAATATATGGCAGACGAGTCTGGTCGTCTCGATCATACCAGGGCAGCGTTTGCACTGAATAAGACGATGAAATCTGTGTGTATACCACTTGACCAACGGATTCTGTACATCCATCTTGGTGCTTAGTTTTCTTATATCCTTGTTCGTTCTGCTGGCTTTGTATTTCTTGTATTCGCTTTGCGCAACTGCTGTCACAAGATATCCGGAAGTGATTTTGACAGCTGATACTACGAGGAAGGGACGAGAATCGGAATAGCGGCATAGACATGACCTTACTTGAGTAATCGATACTAGCAATATTTCGACCTCGTCCAAGGCACTAATGTTTTGCTGGTGCCAGGTAGTGTTGCCTAGTTCGCGTGCTGTCTCCTCGATCTTGAACCACTCAGCGTTGGTTGGGTCATACTGGTCACACGTCGTATTGAGGCATGATGCTATGTATGTCGCGATAGGACCAATCTTACATGGCCACTGCACACGCGATAGTTAACATCCCAGAATGGCCCCTCTCAGGCTCCGAGTATGATATTTGTCAAAAAGACTCACAGTGGTGTCATTGCCATCCAACGACAAAAATTGGAGTTGGCTCCCTGCGTGTGCAGACCGCAATTCAAATGTGAATCGGAGGCACTCTTGATGGTGTGATGCTGTTGCTCTGGCAGACGACAGATGTGGTTTCCGGGGTACAGTCACTACCGTGCTGTCGATGGTGACTTGTGCAACATGACCAGTGGGTGAGCCTGTGGCAGCCATGCGAGAAACAGGACTAGAGGGACGGGATGAAGACCACTATTAAATGGTGTATGAGGTGGCGTTAAACTTACTACCGTATACCGTTACATCACTGGTACCCACGGACCGTGCTATTCGCTTGTGATGAAGGTTCATCGGTACAGGAAATAGATGCATGGTACAAGGAAACTATGTATATATATAATGCCCTTGCAGACCCGCACATTATCCCAGTTGCCCAATAATCCATGGCACATTCACTCCTGGATGACGTTAATTCCCAAACGATTATAATCTAGTTACAATTACAACACAAAGAGCCCGGACGAGCGGAAACTGTGTACATTCGCATTGGTAAGTCGAATGGATTGCATGGTACTGTGCACAACTCATATGATGATGCCTCAAGTGGCATCAATGGCCAATGAGATCCCATTTGCCCACCATATGGCATACTCATCAGCTTATTATAGAGCAACTGCAAGCTCTTACATATCTCGCGAAGGGAGCATCACCCAGAGCGAACTTCCGCATGGGAAGCAAGCTTGTGCATCAATCGTAAAAGTATGGTAGTATCAAGGGAATATTGTGGTGGCCATACGTAGCACTATCCAGCAGTACCACTGATATGACTTCCGAGTTCCGCCGCATCTGCCGAAAAGTAAAGGCATCGGAAATCGGCAACAGAGACACTCAGACAACGGGAACACGGAAGCCTGGGACAAGATAGGCAAGGGATGAATAGACCTGACCAGAGCGTGCTGTGCACTGAATGGAGGGGGGGCGCATGCTGGTGCAAACCACGAACAGCGCGGGGGTCTGAGGGCATGTCAGAGCAATGAATCACGAGAGAAATACTAAGATTTCAGAAGGAGAAAAGATATACATCATTGTCACATGAGTTCTCTTGATCATCCAGGCCGTCCTCATCAATACTCCAATCTGAGTCCTCTCCGTCGTCATCCACAGCATCATCCTCCACCTCGCTTCCTGCATCGTCTGATGTTGGATCCCAAGCCTCCGCCAGTTTGTGGCGTTCTCTGCTCGGGGTCTCGTCATTCTTGTTCTCATGCTGTTTTTCGACCTCGAATTCTTCAGCAGAGTCGTTTGTTGCTCTCTGACTTGAGGGAGGGTTCTGAACATCATGCCCGACCCCCAAAAACGCGAACCGCGCATACATGTCCCGGTCTGCAAATCTACCATAATTTAGGTGAGAATAAGTTCATTCATTGAAAGATGCTTACATGTTAACATAGTATGCAACCCAGTCATCAACATCATTGTTTGTATGTCCGAGTGAGCGCCTGCGGGGAAGAAGCGAGTCTGTTCGACCTTCAGCGAACACAGGTATGAGATGACATGCCCGAATCACAACCCCAGGGTCAATGAAACCAAAAGCTCCTGGGGACTCAGGCACAAAGCCTATCTTCAGAAGGTAGGCCTTCTGAATACTCCAGCGGTGTCCCGGAACCACTCCCAACCAACAAACCCAAAGCACATCCTTGGTATACTCCCGTCCTTCGTAATGTATGTGAAAGACGAAAGCAGTCAATACTTGCGCATACCAGAAAGGATGTGTGTTGTGCCCTTCCTCACAGGAGTGCAGCATCACAACACCACCATGACCGGGGCGTAGAGTATCATATGCGCGCCGTATGTCATATGTAGTGAAGTGGATCTGTAGGCGCCTTGGCATAGGTACTCGACTGAGCCCACCGACAAAGTCGACCATCTGACGCTCCTCTGGTGTGAAGATGTGTTCATCGCCATCATAATCCAGGTTGCGCAGACGGGCAAGCAGGTGACTTTTTAGCTTCGGTATGAAGTCCTACATTTTCTTCAGGTCATGAAAGAACTGTGGTGAAATCAACAGGGACTCACTTTGATTGCGGGATCACCAGAGTGATCGTGCAGGAAGAGAGGTACATTGATGGCGTGACGAATGTCATGGGGCAGGTAGTAACGTTCAGATAGATTCACAGGTCCGTCTTCTGGGCTGACATGCTTGAAGTAAATTCCAGTGGGGTCGATCTCACATCGCGCACGAGTCAGGCGTCTCTCTTGCTTGGCGATTTGCCGCATGGGGTCTTGCTTGTTCGTGCTCCGGTAAAATCTCTTCAACTGCTGGTGAGCAAGTTCTCCCTAGAAAAATGTCAGCCCTATGCCTCTCGATGCCATAGCAGTGCGACTTGCGATCTGAGTAGTGTATGAATCAGTGGTTCCCTTAGTTCGGATGGTCTCCGTGTAGTGACCGAGCGCATGGATCTTGTACGTCGATAAGTTGAACGTTTTCGGTTGTGCTGCACTCTTCATATCAGTACGGGGAGGCTGGGTCATTTTGTCACTTTGGGCCTTCAATTGCGCTCGTCTCCAGCGTGCTGCGGCTTCGGAGGGTAGTTCAGTGGTTGGAACTGACGAACATGTAAACTCTTTAAATTTCCGTAGCTGCTGGCCCAACAGTCTGGTGGCTTGCTCCAGGGAGGCGAGCGATATTTCCGTGTGCATCCGAAGCTTGGCAAGTGCGTGCCATTGTGCCAGACGGAACAATAAAACCTGGACCACTTCATCATGGTCATGCGGGAAAAGGCCCTCAAAAGCTGGGATGGCACACTACAGTTCCCATGAGTGTGAAGTCGAATAAATTATCCAATGTACAAGATGTACTTACCTGCAGTACGTCCTCGAAATACCATGCGGGGCGTTGTCGCAATTCTGAGACGTCGGGAGGAAAGTGTCGAATGGCCTCAAGGCCAAAGGACGGTATTGCATGGTATCTACAAACATTGATGATGGGAATTCAGGGTGGAGGCCGGATGGCTATGTACAAATACTCACCGAGAATTGAGTTCTTCAATGGCCTCATGGCGGATGGCATACAGCAACCGCAGGAGATGTCTCAAGACGGACAAGAAAACTCCCAGCTCGAACTCATGCATGAGATCCACTGTAAATAGCCGGAATACATTGCATCCCAGGGGGGTGAGGAGTTCTGCGAAAGTGTTCTTTGGGTGGGTCTCAGGGTCTCGAGTTCTAGTGAGTGTTCAAGATCACTTACAAATGTAGGTACCAGCGAAAAAGCTTTGAGGTACTGCTCGGGCAATGTACCTTTAATGGGAGTCCCCTGCTTATAGATGGCATCGCGGGCTGCGCTGATGCGGTCACAGAAATAGCTGCGAACGTTGGCCATCCTCGCAGCCAAATCAGACAGCAGCCCAAGACGGGCAAATTCGCTTTTGGGTATGAGACATCTGGGGCAGGGGCAATTTCCCTTATCACGGATTGAGGCTAGAAGTACTCTAACAAGGGACATTAGTAGGCGGTGTGTACATAGAAGAACACACTCACTTTTCTGGGTAGTCTGCAGAATAGGTGAAGATGCGGGGGAATACACGGCGAGTTATGCCGTCATGACATTTGACTACGATGCCATTCTTGTAGGCGTCCAAGAACTCAGTGTCCAATAGGATCTTCCATAAAGCGTGTACTAGTTCGCGCTTGCAGTGTGCCAGGATATCTGACCGATTCTTCTTGTTCGTTAGTCCAGAGATGAAGCCATGAATGGTTTGCGGAAGCTGCCAGGTGGTCAAACATTGGTGTGAGAATGACAGGATATGAAGTGCCACATTACCTTCGGAATGAGTGCCACAAGGTGGCTTGCACCGGAGGTATTTGGGCTGGCCCGTATATACTTTGACAGGTTGCCAAAGGACAGGTAGAGCGGCCACGCTGATGCGTGTCCGAATTGAGCTAAATGTGTGGAATCCGAAGAAAACATGAGGGCGGCAACCACCCGCTCAAGGGTACATCCATCGGTACGTGGCTGCTTCTGAAGTTCATCATGAGCGTCATTCCACGCATCCGAAGTATATAGTTCATCATATATACGTTGTTCTTCGCCAGTCGATGGCGATTTCCATATCCTTTTGAAAGGAGTGAAGTGAAACGACTTTGATGAAGGGTCTGAAAAGGTGGCGCGCACTACTGCTGTCAAATTGCGATGAAAAAAGCCAGGGACAGAGAACTCTTTTCCATTTCCTTGTGGATTTGGCTCGCGGGTCGGTATGGAGATGGAGACAGAAGATTCAGTCCAGCCATCCTGGCGAAATGGATTTGCTGGACTGAGGTCTTGTTCCGACTGGTCCAGGCGCTTCAGCTCGGTATTGGCATTGAACCCTACAAGCTCGTCTGCAGAGAAATCTTCAGCAGTTAAGACCGTGCTGGCCAGGCGAGTTACTTCCACTGCTGACTTCTGCTTCCCTCCAGATAGCATCCAGCTCATCAAACGCCAAATGGACATTGATTTCCATGGCCATGGTGGAAACAGGGGGCCAGCCAAGGCCTGCGGCGCTTCATCCACACTAATCGCTGAACTTTTGATAGAGAGTTCCTCGAGGGTCAGGAAGAAGTCTGGATCGTATGTCAGACGGTGTCAGTATGCTCAAGCTATGCCAAACAAATTGAAAGCTGTGCGAAAGGAGTCGAAAACATGTAAGATGACACGAGGAATGACTGCCACAGGAGGTAGTGGTGCGAGAACAGGTGGAGGAGCCTCTGGCAGGACATCCCTAAAGCGTGCTGGTAGACGGCGAGTCCGGACTGGACAGTGAGAAGGGGTGACATCGAGACTATCATGGTGTTCTCGAGGATGCAATGCAACTGTAGGGTTGGATGTGGTAGCAACACAACGCGGGTCCGAGTCGTTTGAGTCAGATGGTGTTGCACGAGAGGTTGGCTGGTCGGTGACGACAATCTTGTCTGACTCGCGTGCCTTCTTGGATGGTGGGTCAGAGGCTTCAGGCAAGCTTCGCTTTTCCCGAGGGCGTCTGGCATAGGCCTCATAATGTAGGCATGTCCGGCGATGCAAAGTGACAGCCCGACCACTGTCAAAGGAACGCTGACATGGCTCGGCTCCACACTTAAAACGACCCACCATTAATACCAGCCAAACAGATAATGAGAAGGCCCAAATAAGAACCAGTAGGGTGCGCTGGCAATGCATATGCGACGATGCGAAGAGACCGTCGGGGTTCAGGTGCCACAAGGGTGCGGTGCTTGCTAATCGGCCGAGTGAAAAACCTTCCTGAGTGATACCAGCACAATATGTCTCAGAACACTTGAACACTTGACCATGGCATTCGCCCATGTATCCACAATAAGGTACAATTTCCACTAGTATTACAAGTTCGCATTCCCGGGCGCGTTCTGACACACATCTTCCCTTACAGATCCTGGTTCCCCTCCGTTACAAGTTCGCATTCCCGGGCGCGTTCTGACACACATTCTTCCCTTACAGATCCTGGTTCCCCTCTGAAGACTCCTCGTCTGAATTCTCATCATCGGATTCCTCCCCAGACTGGGATCCCCAGTGACTGGAGTTCACTTCCGTCTCCACATCCCAGTTACTGACGCAATTGGATTCGGTGGCAGCGTGGTCCGTGATGTACTGCTCCATCTCCCTAATGACCACCTCGCATGGTGTAGCTAAGCGATGTGATCAGTTAGGACGTCATAGCATCAGGTACAATTGAGTGCTCACCACTTGTGTGCTCACGCTGATTAACAATACGTTCCACAAATGCCCAAAAGTTGTCGTGTAGAATGTGGGAGCGGAACAAGCCTTCATCCAGAACTACGAGACGCTTGTCGACAAGCTCGTATTCTGTGAGAAACTGGTCCACAACTCGATACGTAACAAAACCTCGCTTCCAAAGAACTAGGACTGCAAGGTTCTGGCGGGAGAGAATCTTCGTCAAGAGAGATGGCAGCGTGTGAATCTTCATCAAGAGAGATGGCAGCGTGCGAACAGTAGAGAGGTAAAGTGAAAGGTGGGTGACCTGATTCAGCTGCTCGAGTCCAATTGAGTCCCCAGCATGGCGCCAAGATGCCCATGCGTTAGACAGGTGAAGATGCGTCACACGGTGAAATATGGAGACTTGCGGTAAGTAGATCCCTTTGTTGTTGAAGATTGACTAGAGGTCGACATAGAGAACTTCCAGATCAGTTAGATCGTTCAGTGGGGCAATGATGGGGTTTGCGCCAATCAGGTTACAAGGAAACCGGATGTTGAGACGCTTGAGCCCCGCGCACAACTCCAGGATTGGGGTAGCTGTCTTCAGGCGGACACTAATATTGAGGCAAAGAGCCTTGACCATGGTCCGAGCAAAGTAGGGACGGTGCCGTATAGACTCCAAGAAACGTTGGGCCTGCGGATCCCCCGCCAGACAAACGGCTCGGTAGATGGTATGCTCGAGCCTGTGCTGGCCCTGTTAGGTGCGTCCCCTTACTTACAAATTTACTACGTACCAATCTTTGACTGGTGCTGCCACCAGCATGCAGGTGAGCGCAGTGTTGCGTGGCACAAACAAGAATATCAATCGTTCAATATCAAGGGGAAACTTCCGAGGCATGGGACGTAGTGACATGGTGAAAAAATATGTGGTAGGAGGGTGTATTCGTTCAATCCCCTTCAGCTTTTTCTATACCACCGTTTGTTGCGATCACTCTGCCTAGCCTTTGGATGCAATCACAAACCATAGTATCCCCTTTAGTATCACTCTGCCATGGAGCAACGGGTGATGTCCCTTGTGCATGTATATTTTCGCCTGCCAATAAAATTATTGCGGGACCAACCAGTTTTTCTGTACTTAACAGCATTCGCCACGATCGCTCAGCCTAGCCTTCGGACATGATGACAAACCGCATCCCCTTTAGTATCACTCTGCCATGGAGCAACGGGTGGTATCCCTTGTACATATATATATTGGAAAATTCTTGTGTGACGGACCACAGGGTAGACGGCCATCAATATATGCTGAAGCATATTTTTTCTTTTTGTCTTCAAGGTCACCGGTGCCCGACTGCCATGTGCCTGTGTAAAATTTCATAAGATTACTTTTTTGTGACGCGAACGACAGGGTAAGCGGCCACAAAGAGATATACTAGTATATCTTTGTACCATCTTCATGATCACCACTGTAGACATCAACACTACACTTGCCTAATTAGACCATGCAGCGCAACGAGCAAAGTTTAAACTCTATAGAAGGAACCTATAAATTTCAGACAGCGATCCGATGGTTGGATAGATGATCACCATCTACCCTGTTGTTGTACCAAACCATTGAAAACGACGCCATCGGGACCTATAAACTCAATGGACCCTTATTGGACCGCTTTCGAAGTTCCGTCCGTCAACTCATGTGGTCAATGTACATTGTTTGGAGGTAGTACAAGCAGCTCGCGCCATGGTCGTGCACCAACCAACTACACTAGATTTCGCTGTTGAAAGAATGATTCTATGTGTAGTGTGAGTGCTAGCGCACTATCATCAACAGGGCCACTAACCATCATGTGACCGTCACACTGAAGACACGGCTGAATTCCGTCTAGGTGCTGCTGGACTGCTTGCACCCTAGCCTGCTCCAAGGCCAGCAAGGTTGCTTCGCAGAAGTCAAGAACCCATGCTGGCGGGATATCAAACACGATGCAAAGGGTTTCAGGCAGGACGGAGTCTAGCCTGTCGATTGTGATGGCATCCAGAGGCCACACATTCCCAAAGAGCCACACGAGCGGCCGTGTGAACTTATTCTCCCAACCAAAGTGTGGCTCGCGAGCCTCAAGTCTCGCAAGCAGCTGAGCGAATGTAGGATAAGGGATGCAACTGTAATGGTAGTCCGTCTCATTGACGACGTAGAAAGGGAAGTAGTCCATCATGGGGCACACTTAGTGATTGCTGAAACACTGACCACCACTTACACAGGATAGCCGCTTCCCTCGTCGCCTCCCTGACTCCAACACATACATCTAGTATGTCCTAGCTCGTCCGACCTTCAGATCTAGGGTCCACAGTCGAGCCGCGACAACCCTGAGTGAGAAGCATTACCCCACTGCTTACGCAGGTGAGTTGCTTCTCTCATCGCCTCCATTCCTACTTCCCTGATTCCAATGCATACAATCTATGCTCCAGCTCGTCCGACCCTCAGATCTAAGGTTCATGATCAAGCCACAACAACGCTGGGCGAGAAGCATTACCCCACCACTTACGCAGGTGAGTTGCTTCTCTCATCGCCTCCATTCCTACTCCCGGACTCCAACGGGCGGAACATCCCTGGAAATCATGATACGGAGTGGCGCCAGAGAGCTAACTCCTCATATTAACAGCTCGGCGACCAAGTTTTGCCCCGCCGGATGCCCCATGTCGTCCACACAGTCTCCCTCAACGAATTTGCCAGCACAGACCACGGTGCCCAACCAATTACTGGCTCAGTCGCAAACCTTGTCTCATTCTGATACGCATTCCGATATACCGGCAGTGGTGACACTCAAAAGGCGTGTTGCTGCACTCGAACTCGAGAATGCACAGTTACTTAGCAAGGTCATCAAAAAACTGTGAGCGACTTTTCTTTGACTTGCGATGCTACATCTGACATGATTCCCAGGATCCATTCATTGGCAAGGGAGGGATGAGCTGTTTGACGGCTCGTCACCCTTGTCGAACCCATCTCGGACATGATTGCTGAGCACGATCGCCGACAGCTATTGCTCACTAGGCAATATCACGGGTATACCCGCGGGTATCACCACTTGTACCCATACCCATACCCGCGGCTACGGGTACGGGTCTGAACGCAGATATGGATTTTCGTACCCGCTGGTCATAGTATATATACTGTAGGTAACGAGAATACAATAAGCATTGTCTTCGGGACGACTGTTGTAGGTCTACTAGTGATTCTCAATGGCATCCCATGTGTCACTGAGCTCTTCCTCGTCACTAACAATATCCGGTAATGCAACGATGCGCTCAACATCTTCTGTCTTGACAAGGTTCAGGTGGCTCCAAAAACTGAGGCAAAGGAGAGCGCACGTTGACTGCGCTGCAAGCCACGAGCGAATGTGAGTGAGGAGCAGCCAACCACGGCTAAAGAGTTGTTCGACATCGACAGAGGTAGCTACAATATCTTTTTAGTGCTGCTTCTGCAAGACGATGCTCAAATCACTCACCCGGAATGGTTAGGTAGTTGAGCGCCATGCGTGATAGGTTAGGATACATTCCGCGGCGCTCGTCCCACCAGAGGATTGGGTCGGTGATGTGTTCAACGTCCGTTGATAGGTATCGATCAAGCTCTGATCGTAGGTCAGCAGGTTTCGGAGGGGCTAGGGCAGTGAGGCTATCAAAAAAGTTGTTGTTCTAGAGGTTATTAGTACGAGCATCGTGTACTATGTCAACGGATCCACACCTTTGCTGCCGACTTCGCATTCTCGACAATGATCTCCTCATTCACCCCAACCTCACCAATGGCCTTATTGTAAGAACGCTCATATTCCTCACGTACCAGGGACTCTGCAGTGTCGATCCATTCTTGTTCCCAGTTAGCATTTTTGAAATATTGCAGCTTGTGGCGGGGATGAAGTACTAGTATCTTGTAGTCAATTTATAAATATTCATCTGTGCTATGCCATGACGTACCCATTGCAACACAATACACCTCTGAGCGATCCGTCAATGTGTAGTACCTATTGAGGACTCTTTTGGCAATGCTGACAGCCACACAGATAGCGGGAGAATATTTCTTGTCGTGAGAATACTTCCTGAAGAGTTTGTCGATGCTGTCCATGGCCGGGATGACCATTGCAAGATTTGGCGTGCCCCGGGAGAAGAATAAAGTGGCATCCTTGAGGATCTGCGGACCATGGTAAGTGTTGTTGATAGTTATTTGGTCCACGTGCCGCAAGGCAACCACATGGTACCCACCTTAAGCACGCTGCAAAGCTGCCCTACTAACTCCCACTCCTCATCAGCCAGCTCGAATTTCCTCAGCCCCAGGTCCCTCCTCTGAGTGATTGCATCCACGGCCTTCCGATGGTCCAATGCATATTCCAGAAGATCAAATGTCGAGTTCCAACGGGTTGCTACATCACGTGGCATGAAGGTGACCGCCAATCGCAACTCCTTCAAGATCTCCTTCCACGCGGGAAGGATTACCGTTGAAGAATTGATGATTTTATAGGCGAGTTTGCAAAGCTGGTTGGATCTTTAGCATTGAAGTGAGTAACCAATCTAACCATACCTTAACGAGCACTAACTTGAGCGGCAGAATGGTAGCATGCCACTCCTTTCGTTCATCCGCGGTCAGCTTAGGCACTTTGTCAATCCACCCCTCGTCATTATCCACTTCCGCCATGTCTTCGTCTTCATCCCCAGGCCTGTCAAGTGTTCCCTCCTCGTCAAGGTCTTCGATGAGTTCTTCCACCCCTTCCAGCGCTGCATCAGCATCTTTTTTTTTCACATCAAACTGACGAATCAGAGATTTTGCCACCAGGTTTATGACGTGCAAAAAGCACCGGGTATAACTCGCAGCCCCACCAAATCCCAAAACCTGGGTCTCAAGTTCATCAATCATGATGCCATTATTCGCGGCATTATCACACGTCACCCCCAATATCTATGCTCATCAGTGCATTGTAAGTGTAAATAAAATATCCACTCATACCTTATTCTCAATCCCGAAATCTTCTAGCACCTGTTGAAATGCACATGCGAGCTCCACTCTGGTGTGTGACTGACATCTACTGGTCAGTCACATACGTCATTGAGCGGTGAGTGTTTTTACCTTGCTGACCTCTACCACGTCGAGCGGAAATGTTAACAATGCCCCCTTGTGTTCTAGATGGGCCGCAAATGCCACAAACGCATGGTGGTTGGGCGACATCCATGCGTCTGTAGTAAAATTGATCCTTCTGCTATATTCCTGGTATGTCTCGTCAAAATGGGATTAACTATAGACATTTGACAACCCACCCTCAACATTTTAGCGATCCGCTGGCGCGTACACACAAACACAAGTTTGACATCACGGGATACTGTTTGAGGTGAGGGTAAGTAATATTCTGGCCTCCCCGTCTTCATAAGTGACTGAAATCCTTGATCGGCAACAATGTTAAATGGCCGCAGGCTCTCGCAAACCCATCGCACGATCTCCACTCTGCAAGACATGTCAACCAACTCAGATGCAATCCGGTAAGCTACCCACTTACCTCATTTCAACATGAGTGTGCTGGCGGTGGCTATAGCTGATTTTACCCTTCCCTTTTTGCTCAAAAGCAGCCGTGATGGAGCCATCACGCAAGATACTGCCAGCTATTTTTGTGCGTGCCTCATCTACGTCCTTTGCACTGTCCACTGCTTCGAGTGCATCAGTTCCCCAACAACCCTTTACATGCTTGCGCATGTTGCTGGTCGACCGCGCATCAAGTGTGTCCAGATATCTCCGCACTTTTACCTTGCAGCCACGTGCAGAGCATGTGAATTCATGAACACGACGACCATTGATCTCGCGAATGGCAGGAGTGGGTTCGAAGAATGCGTAAACAGGTGAAGTCCATTCCTTCTGCAGGCGTGCTGAACACTGACATTAATATAGTTGCTTCATCACTCAATCAGATACGAACCAAGTTCGTCTTTGGGGGTCATAATCTTGGGACCTGGGATCTCTTGGATCTCTTCAACTGCGGGAGAACTGGCGCAACTTGGACTACTGTCCTTTGGCACTGCCCGTGCTCTTTTTGGCTCGGGAGCAGCTGCCAATGGGTTATCGCTGCTTGCTGGCTGTTTTCTTTTGGTTGCTTCCCCTCGTTCCTCTATGGCAAGCTTTGCTTTTTCCGTCAGTTTCACAATTCTCTTCGACATTCTTGTGGGAGTAGGAGTGGGGTCAGAGAGGTTTTCGCCAAGGTTTGGTGGGTGCCCGGGTACTTTTTTCTATATTGCTGTCATGTGTCAAGAGAGTTCCCGGTTGCTGCATAGTAAATGCTATGCTCTCCATTTCACTTTACATTTTATTAGGAATGCTGAGATCATCAAACCTGTGCACCAGTATGGGTACAAGTGTAGTGGTAGACTTGTAGTACCTGTGGCGGGTATGGGGCATACCCGTGCGAAAAACCCGTGTGACGGGTACGGGTACGGGTATGGGTGTTGCAATGGCAGACCCGTACCCGTACCCACTGCGGGTACGGGTACCATACCCGTGCGGGTAACCCATACCCTTGATATTGCCTATTGCTCACTGAGGGTGTCTCCATGGAGACGATCACGGCGGAATCATCCCCTGAGTATGATATAGTTCATCACCCTGACATGAATACTGACTTTGGACCAGGCAGGAGCGGACGAACATCAACTACAGGAAGCTCGTACAATGGTGCCCTACCATCGCGAAATTATTAGATGCGGGGCAGTTCGACTTATGTGCATGCCAGGAGGTGAGTCTGCACTAGAGAAACATGTGGCTCTTTTACATTCCAACTCGCACAGGTCCAGGGAGGTGCTGATGGTGCGAGGGGGAATGATGCTTCCACCCTGAAAAGCGAAGTTATTCACTGGGTGGTGGCGAGTCGTGACCGTATTGACCCACCGTTCTCTCCACGCAGTAAAAGAGGTAGGGATCTGGGCCATGATTTAACCGGAGAGCTCCTCTGTCCTGTCGACTATGACTGGACCGATAGTAGGTGAGTACGATCCCGACTTCCGGGTCACAGCTTTTAGCTGGCCACGATTCCTCTACAAAGGCCACATATACAATCGGAACGAACCCTCCAAGGGTTTATTCCAGAGTGATCTTGTAACGACCCAATATCCGATCTAGGACAATAGGAGGTTCTGGAGGTTGCCTGGTAGATCCTAGAGCGCTTGCAATGAGTAGTCTCGAGTAGGAGAGGAACAGTAGACCACTAGGGTCTTTCTGGTATTACTATCAAGGGAGGAACAATGGGGAAAACAACAAGAGAACTAGACTAGAGACTAACTACTATAACATAGGGGTATTTATAGGGGCTAAGTGCGAGCACAGGCCAAGCTGTGGAAAGGCTGTGGGAATCTAAATAAGGTTAATACCACGGTTACTGGGTACCATGAGGATGCTCTAGATAAGAGCTGTTAATGCTATTGGAGGATAAGGGAAAGTGAGTCAAGAGGAAAGTCATGAGGCAAGCATAAGGATGCAATGTGTATACCATGAGGTGGCATGAGGTGCACAGCCTAGATAAGATCATGTGACTTGGTCATGTGACTAGTAGCGTGTGAAGCATGTGACCTGATAAGGTAAGTCTTGGCAAGTGAAGGAATACTATGGTAGTCTTTTGGTAGTGTTTGTGTGCACTAGTGGGACTAGTGTTAGTGATTAGGAAATGAATGGTAGTGAAATGTAATCGAGAAATGTAGCGTCTGTAACAGATCTACTTGTCAAGGTATGTCGCTATTACATGTTACATTATGACTACTACTGTCTCTGACATCGTGAGAGCTACAGTCGTTTAAATGTATTTTCACCTCACCAAGTTCTGCTTGTCGCCATGAGGGAGGGGAAGAACCCATTCACTTCAAGGGCCCAAGTCCCCGATCTCGGAGTCACGTCGCGGCGCTACTCAGAATGAAATCTGTCCACCCACGAGCGATTGCCTACATTGCTGTTCAGGTATGTCATGGTTGGCTAGACTTATTTTACTTTTGCCCTGATGCAATGACAGGTTCGCTTTGCGTTGTCCAGTGCTGACTCATGGGCACTGGAGGACGAAGACTTCAACTACGAAACATTCTACTACAACATTGTTGATTACTTTGAAGCTCCGGGGTCGCTGGAGAAGGCAGCCGAAATCAAGGCCCTCTTGCTCTGGTGGAACAGGTATGACCGCCACAGATTAGTTAAGTGAATGGGCTGATTATAGAGCTGATGCCCTGCAGGGTAGTGTTTGGTCGTCACAACGTAGCTGACTATCGGCCACTCCATGCAGAGTCGCTTTCTGTGGCGCAATCCCGCAAGTAGTCTCCAACAGCCATACTTTTGTATATAACAACAATGTATTTGATCTGATGCTCGAGAATAAAATACGTGTACACTTTGTGGTAGTGTGACCCATGAAGGCAAGCAATTCCATATAAGGGGATTTATTGGCCACATCAGCAGCAATTGAGAATGCAGTACACAGAGGGGAATCATGGCGCATACATCAGATCATTTGCATCATTCTCGCAGGCACCACAATGGGACTGGCTTGTGGCAATATGCAGCATGACAGGCGCAACTCCCATCTATAGAGATTGCCGAGAGAGCCGGCCAAGATGGTACATTATGACTTACAGGGAGCACTAACCACCATTTGAGTAACCATTTCCAAGTGAGTCAAAATATATGACTCTTGGTAAGGACGACCTTGGATTCGGACCATTGGCATGGTCTGCAAGAGCATAAGCAATAGACGTCTGACATATAAAGGGGCCAAAGGTCCCTTTCACAACGGTTCGTGATTCAAGTGGTAGGGAAGGGTAATTACTAGCATTTACTTGGCATTTGATCTTGCAGTCACAGAACCCACTCAATTGTCAATCTGTGCGTGTCGAACTTAGTTTGCTAGACATGAGTGAGAGGGGGGAAAGAATGTCAACGAGTAGTGTAGACGTAGTTACATGAATGAAATGTGCTAGGATACGAAGGGATGGGCGAAACCGCAGGTTTCCGGCCCGGGACTGTGCCCGATCTGTCGGGAGAAGCGAGCTGTGTGGGTGGGATGGGACACCGAACAGCGATGCTTACGCCTTGACGAGAGTCGAGCGAGCAGCCTCGGACAAAACTACAGGCGATAGGTTTGGACGGGGGGCTGTGAGGGGAGTGGCGGGAGGGTGCGAAGAGAAAGACTAAGCTAGTGAACAGAGCTGCGAGGCAGCGAGACGGGCTAGGGACAGCGAAGTGGAGAAGAGAAAGAAAGATGCAGCGCTACTTCGCTTCTCACGCGCAGACTAAAACCTACGCGCGGCTCGTGCCTCGCCTTGCTTAGGCCCAGGGATGAGCGTGGGTATACCCTGGGGTATCTGCACTGATACCCATACCCATACCCCAGTATATACCCACACCCACCATGTGGGTATGGGTTTTCCCATGGGTAAGCTCAAAATTACCCATGGGTCAACCCACTGTGGGTATACCCGTGGGTTTTCACTGTAGCGACACGGACCAAAAAAATTCATTCAGGATTCAAAAGTACTATACAGTAATACTATCCCACCCATCCTCCAATCCTTGCTCCTCGTCGACATCCGGTAGCTCAGCTGCTGCCTTCAAATCCTCCGCCTTCACCAGGTTGAGTAGGCTCCATGAGCCGAGGCAGACGAGAGCTCGTGTCGACTGAGCTGACAGTCGTGAGCGGACATGGGAAAGGATCAGTCGACCCCGGCTAAATAGCCGTTCGACATCCACAGAGGTTGCTATTAGAAGAAAGTGTCAGTATTGTACAGAGAAAAGAAATTAGTATATAATACTTACCAGGAATGCTGAGGTAGTCAATAGCCATGCGGGACAAACGCGGATAGGTGATGCGACGCTCAAACCACCACATGACCGGGTCAGTGACATGCTCGACATCAGCCAGGAGATACCTATCAAGCTCGCCCCGCAAATCCGCTGGCTTGGGAGGCGCCAGAGACGACATACTATCAAACATATTTCCCTGCTGCCGTTTGTATGTTAGTAAAGAAAGATTGCTAGATATAATTTATTTACCGATGGGGACTCCACTATTTCGACGTCAGTGTTGTGTTCTTCCTCCGTAGCGTAAGTCGATGCGAACCGATCGCGGACGAGTTGTTCCGCGGTTTGAATCCAGTTATCTTCCCATTTGGCAAGTCGGAAATAATTGAGTTTGTGGCGCGGGTGTAGTACTATGAAAATGTTGAGAAATATGGTGGATGAGTGATGAAAACGCACCCATGGCAATGCGATAGACTTCGGAGGCGTCCATCAAAGAGTAATAACGGTTGAGCGTTCGTTTCGCCAAGGTGACACCGGCACGGATCGAAGGTGAGAGTGAGTGGTCGCGAATGAACTTGGTAAGTTGTTCTTCAATAAGATCCATTGCCGGGATCACAGTTGCGAGGCTGGGCGTTGAACGAGAGAAAAACTGCGTCGCATCTTTGAGGACCTAGTGACCGTGGCGTTATCACGGGTGTCACAGCCACAGCACGCGGTTAGCGCACCTTCAGCACATTGCGCAAGTCTTGAAGCATTTTCCACTCGTCCTCCCCCAACTCACATTTCCTCAGTCCTAATTCCTTTCGTTGCGTGATGATGTCGACGGCTTCTTGATGCTTCAAGGCGTATTCCAACATATCGTAAGTTGAATTCCATCTTGTGGCAACATCACGCGGTAAATTTGTGATGTTTAGATCCAAGCGCTCGAGGATTCGGCGCCACTCGGGGAGGAGCTTGGTGGATGAGTTGACGACCTTGTAGCTGAGCTTGCGTATCTGTGACGTTCGAGTCAGTTGGTTGGCGAAGGTGCGTCACAAGATTCCGTCTACCTTAGCCAAAGCTAACTGCACCGGCTGGATAGATTTTTGTAGCTCCTTTACCTCCTCTCGACTCAGCATCGCCATCTCATCTTCCAATCCATCAACATTGTCATCCGTGGTGTCGTCGTCCTCGGTGTTCTCCACCTCGTCCGACTCATTGTCTTCGCGCTCACTCAATTCGCAGATTTCCAATGCAAGCCGCTCTTCATCAACACTCATTCCGCTGTCGCTTGCAACCCTGCTTCCCTTCCGCACCTCAAACGCCCGCAACAACGACTTTGCGACGAGATTCGTCGTGTGAAGGAAGCACCGCGCGTGTCCCGCTTCACCACCATAGTCGGGCAGCTCAAACTCGAGCTCGTGAATCATCGCGAGGTTATTTGAAGCATTGTCGCAAGTTATACACAATAACTTTTGGTGCGTAAGTCTCTCGTTTGACTCCTCTCGTGTTCGGCGCTCACCTTATCTGCGACTCCAAAGGCTTCCAGAACATCCTGTAGGGTCTTTGCAAGGGTCGTGCCAGTGTGCGACTGCGATCTCGATCAGGAACGAGCTCGATCTGGCTCGGGTGAGTCCATCCGTACCTTATCGACTTCAACCAGATCTAACGGCATCATTAGCGCCCCTCCTTTGTTCTCCAAGTGGATGCAAATTGCAACAAAGGCTCGGTGATTGGGTGAGGTCCAAGCGTCGGTCGTGATGCTGAGTTTACCGTTGTATACCTGGTATGTATTGCTCACTTGGTTTCTGCATTCGAGCAGAATGACGAACTTACCTTCAACATCTTAGCAATTCGGGCGCGTGTGCGCGCGAACACATTGCGCACATCCCGCGCAACAGTGAAACGAGACGGTATGTAGTAGTTTGGCCTTCCCGTCCTCATAAGCGAGAGGAAAGCCCGATCGTTGACGATCGTGAATGGCCGCAGGTTCTCTGTCACCCAGCGCACAATCTCCGCGCTATCAATACACGGTCAAGGCTCGTCGGTCACACCAGTCCCAATACAACAAGGCGCACCGGATTTCCAAACGGGTATACGGTATATTCGAGTAAGTCGGTTTATTTTTATTCTTCCTTTCGAATGCCGTCGTGATCTTGCCGTTCTTTAAGATGCCAGCAACTACTTTGGTACGTGCTTCTGTGGCATCTTTTGCATCATCTGCGGCGCTAACGGCATCATCTCCCCAGCATTTCTTCGCATGTTTGCGCATATTACCCGTCGAGCGGGCATCTTTCGTGTCAAGATACCGGCGAATGGTAACCTTGCAACCACGCGACGCACACTTGAAAACATGCGATTGACGTGTACCAACATGCTCGATGGCGGGAATAGCTTCGAAAAAAGCATAGATAGGTGATGTCCATTCCTTTCTGATGCGATCTTTATGTACGTTAGTCATTGCACTTATTAATTAAAGTGTGATAGAACGTACGGAGTTCATCCTCCGGCGTCTCGTCAACATTGTCGTCAGGCCCCTCTTTTGGGGCCCCTCTCTCACTCTCAAGTCGGGCCTCGGGGGTGGCTGATTGTTCATCATGTTCAGAGTTGGAGTGAGGAGGTTCTGAGGCTGGGTTAGGAGAGGACCGGTTACTGGATGTAGCAGTAGATTTAGTTTTTTTGGGCTGGTTGGTTGGCTCCTCGGGTAGATCATCATCAAGCTGGCGCTTTCGTGTAGCTTTGTTAAAAATTTCCTCGCGTGTTGCCTTAGCTTTTTCAGATAGTTTGATGACCCTTTTTGACATGGTGATGAATCTTTGGTGGATAGAAAAGAATTTGAGTTGGCTGGGATGTAGGGGTGAATGCTGCAGTGTCGAGAGGGATTAATCTTAGTTGCTAGGCCAGCTGGGTGTATGCCAAACAATGTATCTACTACTGACAAACAAAGTGTCACATTTGTGGCAATACTAAGTGAAAACCCACCATGTGGGTGTGGGTATGGGTGTGGGTATTGCAAAGGCAGACCCACACCCACACCCACTACATACCCATACCCACAACCCACGTGGGTTACCCATACCCATGCTCATCCCTACTTAGGCCGCCACCTCATGCAAATCGGTGACGATTGGAAACCGAAGGAAGCTATTTAAACCTATATACGACTTTATCATGTGCGTGGCAGATTACGAGAGATTATGTGGAATATCAGGATTGTAATCGGATTATATAGGCTGGTAGCTCGCTTGTTTTTTCTGTGATGTAGTAGTGGCGCAATACGTGCTCTAATTAGTATGTCCCACGCTGACTGCAACTATTAAATGTCCCATCTCGCCATTCGTTTGTGCCTCAGAGGATGTGCGACGCGAGAAATTGGCAACTCGATTCCAACCCTGAGTCTCTGGGACGTGACTTGCTTTTTGTCCTAGTAGATTGGCAACGTCACTGTCGGACGACTTCGCGTCTTTGCAAACTGGCAGGCGTTACGGTCAATCTGCCAACTCATGCATCTGGGATACTGTATCAAGGTAGCCCACCGAACCCAGGTTTCGACATACTGCGTCCAGGGCAACGAAGGGCAGGGAGGATGACATCCTAGCAAGTAGTGTGTACGCTGGAATCTGATTCATCAAAGTGCTTACCACCATTCATCTGCAGATCTATGAAGATTGTGACCGACTCTCTGCCTAATATTTGTTGCGGTGCCCAACTAGCTATGCGCGATTGACTTGTGTCAGGCACGAATGTCTCGGGAGAGGCATCACGCGTCGCAGTGAGGTTCGTCAAAGGGAACCTTTCTTGAAATGATAGACGACAATCTACCGGACCATCGCGCACGAATAGGACAAATGCATGTACATATTCATGTCGACATCACCCCATAGCTTACTCCAATTACTAGGCTTTTAATCAGTTTTCAACATTGCCGTCGCTCACTCGCATTCTGTCCGCTCACCCAGACATTCCCTTGGATACCAAAGTCATTCACCCTGTGACGAGAACGTATCTACCTTCTGCCATACATTATGAATCGACGTTCAGGGGAGCGAATGGTCCATGAGCCTCCTGAGTCGTAAAAAAAAACATCACATACCACGATTTTAATCAGAGAAATGCGACTATAGCCTCTAGGCACCTAGATGTATATACAGCATCCGTTGATCGAGTGGTACATTGACCGATCTCATCGTCTTGTGCAGCGCGAACGCTGCGCGGGTATGGTCCAAACGACCAGACTCGTCCACCACATGTTTATAAAACGTCGACGTGATCTTGTTCGTCTCCGCATCGTCCACCGCCCACATCGTGCCAATCACAGAACGGAACCCTGCGAACTGCATCGCCGATGCCAGGTGGATCACCTCATCAGGACTCTCCTCGTCGCCGACAGTCGTATGACATGCAGAGAGATACGCAAACTGGGGATTTTCTGGTTCGCACCGCATGATCCGCTCGATCGTGAAGCGGCCGTCGTGGAGAGCAAACGCGGATTCAAATGGCTTTTGTCGGTTGGCAAGGCCATGGCATGCAAGGTGCACCCATTCGTTCTTGCCAAGCTCCCCGGCGACACGTGAAATACAGGATTCGGGACCCTCGATTTGCGTGAATCTGGTGAGGTCACCAATGCGCTGACGTATATTGGCCAGTTCGGTGCGGACAGAAAAGAGTTCAGTCTGGCCAATGGCATTCGCTTGACCAATGGCAAGAAAGCGTTTCCCGGCGCTCGCGGGATTTGATGAACTAGGCCGTCTGGCACGAATGAGAGCGCTCAAGGTGGGGGTGTACGACGAGATATAGAGATCACTGAGATTCCGTTCACCCTTCCTATACGGACCAGCAGCGTGCAAGGGTAGGGCAGAGAACTCAGCGGTCGGACACCACCAGATACGGGACCGAAGTGGAAGCATCGTCAGAAGAAATTCCACGATAGGCGAAACAAGTTGATTCCAGAGATCGCGCAAGAGGGACCCGAGCTCCCTCGTCACGTCACCCTTCTTTGTGCGCTCAGTTGAGCTATAGAGTCCCTTACAGAGGTCGCGAACGTTCTCTTGTGTGATCTGCAACGGAATATGAACTGGATCTTGATCAGGTAAGACAACGAGCGCGTCACAGCTATACTTGCTTGCATTCATGATGATAATAGGTCCCTTAATGGCGGCGCATTGCAGCTCCGAGAACAGCGAAGGAAGAAGGAAGTGGAAGAGACCAGGTAGGTCGCGAATATCGGTGATAATTCTCTGCATTTCAAGGTTGAGATGGTACAGACGTTCATGCTGATCTGCACCAGATAAATCGAGGGTAGTGCGAATAAGAGAGGCCAGACGCATGAACTCGTCTGCCAAAAGCCTTCCCGCAGGGCCAGATGCCACGACATCGTCAAGCGGGGAACGGAGACGACTGAGTTGGCTCCAGAAGACTCCGCGCCCTTGTTCGAGAAGCTCGACAGCACGTACAGGAGCACCTCTACGAAGACAAGCTGAAAACGCGTCAACTGCGAGTGAGGATGTACGGGCCTTGAGGATAGTAAGATGTTGGGGTAAGGATGGCAGGGCAGCAAGATGATGAACGAGCAATCGCAATGATGTTTCATATGCAAGGAGTGTTGAGGGGTGCTGGAACTCTTCGGCCATGCGGATCCATGCTCGAGCAGTAGACAGATCCGTTGAAGACACCATCTGAGGTACATCTACCAGCCTAGCATAGAGACTGAATAGAGCCTCCTTGTCCTCTACTTTTCTTGACTGCATGAACCGGGTATAGAGGTCACTTGCAAGATTCTCTAATGAGCCCGACCGATCTGGGTGTCCTTGCGGGCGAAGCTCGAGTACTTCTCGGCCGAGGACAATTGCCTCGTCGAGATCCGCCATCGCCCCGAGATCTTTGTAGCGAGTCGAGAGATAAACTGCGAGACTGTCCAAGGTCGTAGAACGATCAGGCTGCCCTTGGGGAAGAATTTCAAGTGCTTCTCGGCCAAGGACAATGGCCTCATCAAGGTCCGCCATCGTCCTGAGCTGCTTGTAGCGAGCCAAGAGATGAGTTCCAAGGTTGTTCAAAGACACGGAGTGATCAGGGTGTCCTTGCGGGCGAAGCTCGAGCGCTTCTCGGCCGAGGACAATTGCCTCGTCGAGATCCGTCATCGCCCCGAGCTGGTCGTAGCGAGTCGAGAGATAAACTGCAAGACAGTTCGAAGGCGTGGAACGATCAGGATGCCCTTCCGGGAGAAGCTTGAGTGCTTCTCGACCGAGGAAAATGGCCTCATCGAGATCCATCATGGCCCCGAGCTGCTTGTAGCGAGTCCAGAGGTGACCTGCAAGGCTATTCAAAGACACGAAGCGATCAGGGTGTCCTTGCGGGCGAAGTTCGAGTGCTTCTCGACCGAGGACAAGGGCCTCGTCGAGATCCACCACTGTCCCGAGCTGTTTGTGGCGTGTTGAGAGGTGGACTGCAAGGTTGTTCAAAGACACGGAGCGATCAGGATGTCCTCGTGGCATAAGCTCGAGTGCTTCTCGGCCGAGGACCAGGGCCTCATTGAGGTCCGCCATCGCCCCGAGCTGTTTGTAGCGAGTCGAGAGATAATCTGCAAGGTTGACCAAAGACACGGTGCGATCAGGGTGTCCTTGTGGGCAAAGCTCGAGCGCTTCACGGGTGAGGACAATGGCCTCATCAAAGTCCGCCATTGTCCCGAGCTGTTTGTAGCGGGTCGAGAGATAAAATGCGATACTGTTCAAAGACACGGAGCGAGCAGGGTGTCCTTGTGGGCGGAGATCGAGTGCTTCTCGGCTGAGGACAATGGCTACGTCGAGATCCGCCATTGTCCCAAGCTGTTTGTAGCGAGTCGAGAGGTGAGCTGCAAGGTTGTTCAAAGAGACAGAGCGATTAGGCTTTCCTCGTGGCAGAAGCTCGAGTGCCTCTCGGCCGAGGACAATGGCCTCATCGAGGTCCGCCATCACCCTGAGCTGTTTGTAGCGAGTCGAGAGATAATCTGCAAGGTTGATCAAAGACGCTGAGCGACCAGGGTGTCCTTGCGGGGGAAGCTCGAGTGCTTCTCGGCCGAGCGAAATGGCCTCATCAAGGTCCGTCATCGCCCCGAGATGCTTATGACGAGTCGAAAGATCAACTACAAGGTTGTTCAAAGACTTGGAGCGACCAGGGTGTCCTTGCGGGCAAAGCTCGAGTGCTTCTCTACGGAGAGCAATGGACTCGTCGAGATCCACCATTCTCCAGAGCTGTTTGTAGCGGGAAGAGAGATGGAATGCGCTACTTTGCAAAGACACCCAGCGATCAGGGTGTCCTTGCGGACGAAGCTCGAGTGCTTCTCGGCCGAGCAGAATGGCCTCGTCGAGATCCGCCATGGCTCTGAGCTGCTCATAGCGAGCCGAAAGATCGATTGCAAGGCTATTCAAAGACATGGAACGAGCAGGGTCCCCCTGCGGGGAAAGCTCGAGTGCTTCTCGACGGAGAGCAATGGCCTCATCGAGGTCCACCATTCTCCGGAGCTGTTTGTACCGGGAAGAGAGATGGAATACATGACTTTGCAATGACATGGAGCGATCAGGGTGGCCTTGCGGGCGAAGCTCGAGTGCTTCTCGGCCGAGGACAATGGCCTCATCAAGGTCCGTCATTGTCCCGAGTTGATTGAAGCGAGTCGCTAAACAAACTGCAAGGAAGCTCAAAGATGTGGAATAATTAGGGTGTCCTTGCGGGCGAAGCTGGAGTGCTTCTCGGCAGAGCAAAATGGCCTCATTGAGGTCTGCCATCGCCCGGAGCTGCCTGTACCGAGTCGAAAGATCAGCTACAAGGTTATTCAAGGACATGGAACGACCAGGGTGTCCCTGTGGGCAAAGCTCGAGTGTTTCTCGACGGAGAGCAATGGCCTCATCGAGGTCCACCATTCTCCAAAGCTGCTTGTAGCGGGTAGAGAGACGGAATGCCAGACTTTGCAATGATACCCAGCGATCGGGGCGCCCCCGCGGGTGAAGCTTCAGTGCTTCTCGCTCGAGGACAATAGTTTCGTCGAGGTCCTCCATCACATCGAATTGTCCGTACCGAGTGCCAAGTTCATGCGCAATGATTGCTAAAACCATGGATCGACCGGGGTGCCCAGGTGGGCAAATGTTGATTCCTTCTCGTGCGAGAACAATGCGCTCCATGACCGTTGCAGCTCCGACCTGATCGTACCAATTACAAAGATGAACTGCGAAGTTGGCCAAAGAAGGATTAGGGGGACGAGGTTCTGTTACTTGAGGATCAAGAACGATCGCCTCCTCGGTGTCACCAGTCCCGCCTTCTCGCTCACACGTGGGAACAAGGGATTCTGCCAGCGCGCACGGCCGTTCAACTAATAAACACTTTATTCAGTGGTCTGTACACAGGTGTGATAAAACAAGCACCTTTTGAATGCCTGCGAGCTACAAAAAATTGCTTAAACCTGGCGACGACGGATTTTGCCCTTGAGTATATACGGTAAACTTGAATACACATGGTCATCGAGTCACTATTGTGCACGCCGGAATGGAAGACAAAAGTACCTTGAGTCCATTTCATGCTGGCTTGCAGAACTTGATTCGATGTGGTGGTTTGAGAAAAGAGTGGGATGCTGGGCGCCGCGTGCGGGAGGCTGCAGTGACACACGTGTCGAATTGCTATGACCACGGTCAACCCAGCATGTTCAAGACGCAGTCGCTCACGATGTTCACCATTTCCAGCCTGTGTGAAGGATAGGTCATCATTGAGTGTCACCCTGATCCCCAATACCACATCCCTGTTTGATCGTCGATCGATCTCGAAAATATGTACGTACTGGGCGCTCTCCTCTGCCAATCTGCCTCTGATCAATTATTCGAATGATGATTCATGTCGCCCCTTCACACGGCCAGATTGCAGAGTCGAAGCAACAATATTGGTGAGTCGAGTTGAGTGAAGTTGAGCAACGGAATGGATTTGTTGAGTTGACGCTCAAGTGTTGAACTGGCAGGACTCGATCACTTCCTGTCATTCCGCTGCCACATCTAAATCTCAGTCCCGAACAACGAGTGGATAAACGCATCAAACATGAAGCTATGAGTCGGGGGAACTAGTAGTTGGTTGAAGGCTCTCTCACAATCCTGTCAGCGTTTTCCCACGCAAAATTAGACGGCATGACTTGTCGCCATACAGCAGCTGACACAGCCAGCAGCCTAGACACGACAAGGACCAATCTCGCCATTCATATGTGCCTCAGTGGAATGTGCGTCGCGAAAAATCCGGCCAGCAACATGCGCTAATATCCTGCTCTAGATTGACATATGACCCTTCTTCCATGCTGGTTATGGTAGGCGCGTGAGTTTCGTTCTGGTCCATCCCTCACTCGTGTTTCTGGCATCCAGGTGTCCCACGCATCTAGAACCGTGTCCAAGGTGACACGGGGTGACAGAGGATAGGCCATCAACGACGCTCCGTTTTGTACCGTTCACTGCAGCATTCACTTCTTTCCAACATCTGCTGGATGCTCTCTGGTTATGAGTATCGAGTGGTCGACTGGTGTCTTTCCTATGAGCGTCTCTCGCATGACACGTGCGTCATTAGGTTCGTGACCGTCGTCACCCCGGGTAGAGGGAACCACTTATCAAAATGATGGACAACAGTTAATGGTACATTCCTCCCACACGAGTGGGACAAAGGTATGTACATCGTTTTTTGTCGACAATACCTTCCTCACTGAGTCTGCTCATTAGGGTTCCTGCTAGCTTTAAACATTCCCCTCGCTCGTTCACATCCTGCGCGCCGGATTTGCAAATATCCACCACCACCCCGACTCGAACGTTTCAACCCTCAGCCATACGGTGTAAATTAGCATACGGCTGAACGAAATATGTCAGAATGCCTGCTACCTCGTGGAAAATATTGAAGGGACCGCCCTCGTACTTGACTGAGCTTTTATCTCGATTTCTTTACCGCATACTCAGCAAAAGCACAGGACAACGAATCAGTACTGTATCGTGACTCAACATCGTGTTCATCCCTATACAAATCGAGTTAAGAGCCCACGTCGTCTCGTTCAAGCTATGAAGTCATGGAGGACCTTGATGAGGCCATTGTCCTCGGCCGAGAAGCCCTTGACCTTCGCCCGCAAGGGCACCCTCAAACCTTGCACTCGATCTCGCCACGCGGTACAAACAACTCGGGGTCATGGAGGACCTCGATGAGGCTATTGTCCTTGTCCAAGGAGCTTTTGACCTCCGCCCACGAGGACACCCTCATCGGTCTGCATCGTTGATACCCGTTACAACCAACTCGGGGTCACGGAGGACTTGATGAGGCCATTACCCTCGACCGTGAAGCTCTTGACCTTTGCCCGCATGGACATCCTTACCGATCGACATCACTAAGCAACCTTGCAGCTGATCTCTTCACCCGGTGCAAGCAGCTCGGAGTCATGGAGAACCTCCATGTGGCCATTGTCCTCAATCAAGCATCCCTCGACCTTCGCCCACAAGGACACCCTGATCGGTCGATGTTGTTGAACGACCTTGCGCTGTGTCTCTCTACTCGGTACAAGCAGCTCGAGGTCATGCAGGACCTCGATCAGGCCATTGTTCTCGGCCGAGAAGCTTTTCTCCTTCGCCCACAAGGACACCCTGACCGGTCAACATCCTTGGATACCATTGGACGCTACCTCTGCGACCGGTTAGAGGATCAAGAGGAGCTGTTCAGCTTGTATGCTCAACTCGTGCATGCGCCTCAAGTTGTTTCTTCAAGGGACCTTTCTGCCACTAGGCATGGATTCATTTCGCTGAGGATTTGCAGTATCCCTCCATAATTCTCGCATATGAAACCTCCCTTCGTTTACTTATTCAACATGGCCACTGTACCGTCACTTCTTCACCTCTCATCGTCGCTTGCTGTGAATGCATTCTCGGCTTGTATCCGTCACTACTCCCTTGCTAAGGCGGTCGAGCTTCTAGAACAGGGGCGGGGTCTCTTCTGGAGCCAACTCACCCGCCTCCGTTCTCCCCCCGATGTTGTCATTGCATCTGCCACAACAGGAAAGGATTTGGTAGCCAAGTTCACCCGACTGGCTTCGCTCATTCGCGATACGTTTGATTCACCCGATAGAGATCAGCATGAGCAGTTGTGCCATCTGTATCTCAAACTACAGAGTGTTGTCACCAAGATTCGCGAGCTCCCCGGTCTTTCTCGTTTTCTTCTTCCCTCCCTCTTCTCTGATCTCCAACGCGCCGCCGCTGGGAGATCTATCATTATCGTGAATGCGAGCGCACCCGTTGGCGCTTGACAACATCACTGGGTTCTCTGTCGCTGTCGTCCCTAACCAAGGCAAACCCGAGTTTCACACGTGGGGACACCGGAGCGAGGATGGGGATGAGGTGACGCCAGAGGTGCCTCGCTCACTCATGATTCATTCATCTCGAGATCATGCGATGTACGGGGACAGACACGCTTCCATATGGCCTCAGTTCTCCAAGCGTTCTGCGCCACCGCACTCGGTCTACTGATGGACGACTTTGCTAATGGCCGTCATCTGGCATGACCGAGTTGACGTGGCATACGCGTCTGCGGGACGTGTTGCCCGGTGGCTTTGAGTCCGAGCCCGACGCGGATGCGGGGTAGGCGCTCATGGATGTGTGGGCGTCAGAGAGGGCGAATTGAAATGATATTTTTGGGCATGTGTCTGCCAGTGTGCCGCGGTGAGCACGAGGATTTACCACTCGTCATTTGGCTTTGCGATTCACGCGACGTGTGAAGTTGTGTTGTAGGTATGATGCTCCGTATGGACCGTCGGATATGCCGCTGGATATGGTGCGTGCGGTTGAGATACCTGAGACCAGCTTTTGAGCTGCGCGAGCAATGGCTCGTACAATAATATCGTAAGTGCGCTTTTCGAGCCTTGTCTTTTTGAACGAGGAATGATCGATGTGGACGAGCGAGGGGCGGAGTGACAGCTGTTGCGATAGGGGGGATCATACCAAATGCCATTGATATGGTAGGTCTCTATCTGAATAGCACTTTTTGATGTATATTCACGCAGAATTGGGTGACAGGCCAAATGGATCTCGACGATCAACGACTCGGGGTGTTCACGACAACCAGACTGTTATTCCAAAATATGTATCTAGCTAGCAGAAATAAATCATCGAACGCACTCTACAATTTGATCCTAGTGTACAATGAAACCAGACTACCTGTATACCCGTTCTTTCCAAAGCCCCTACATCGCCGCCTAAACCACAATCCTACGCCGTCAGACATGACTCCATGATCCAATGCGCAAACCCGCAGGCATGCCCCTCCGCGCGCCGTCCCCATGCAGGAGATATATTACCAGAGCATAAATAATGACCGTGACCATTTGCCCGTCCCGCATCCACCGTTCAGGAACCAATTGACCGGATCCACGCAGCCATGACACCAGATATACTCCTCCGCTTGTGCACCGCCAACGATTGTTGACGAAGCGCGCACGTCGCACCGCTTGGCGAGGTGAGCGTTGTCGGCGCCGCCGAGGACGTGCTCGACGTCGTGGATGCCGTGCCCGAGCCCGACCCAGAACCAGAACCAGAGTTGGCGCCAGAGCTGCCCGAGACAAACGCTGCGACGGGCGGCCCAGGAAATGTATATTGAACCGGCGTATCAAACACGGTGGGATCGTAGATCCCAGGGTCGTTGTCCGAGTAGCCTCCCGGAAACGTCACCTCTTCGTTGGTGGACGCGATGCCGACTTGGTCGCCGCTGACGTTGACCTGCAATACATCATCCTCATCAACGGACATGATCAAAGGGACTGAATCATGATGATCGAATCGGAAGGGAAAGGGAAGCGTATATCATTTACCTGCGTGCAGGATGGATAAAACTCGGCGCCACCCATGGTGGTAGCGAGATGAAGCGCAATGATCTCGTGTCGGATGAGATATTGTCCGCTTTGCAACGTGGAGGGTAGCGTGACGTTTGCCGGACGACCGTTCACTGACCACGCAATAGGATCACCAAGACGATACGAGTGTTGAACACAGACGTACTGATGTTTTGTTGGTACCACGTATTATTACCCGGTTCAAGGCTCGTCTCTTCGATCTTGAACCACTCGGCGTTGGTAGAGTCGTACTGGTCGCACGTCGTATTGACGCACGGCGCCATGTATGTCATGATAGGACCAATGTCATGCGGCCACTGTACAGGCGCGACGATGAAACCGGGCGGGATACCGACATGAACCAAAAAAACAGACACGCACATGGGTCCCATCACCATCCAACCACAAAAATTGAAGCTGACTACCAGGGTTCGCGTTCGCAACGAGGGCGGCCTTTTGGGCGTCCTGTCCGCAGTTCAGGTAAGGATTCGAAGCATTCTTGACGGGTGCGATATTGTTGATCTGGCGGACGATAGACGGCGTTGGTTCCGCGTTGGGTACATTTCCGGAGTAATCTGTGCCGTCGATGGTGACTTTGGCAACATAACCATGTGCGCAAACGTGCGGTAGCCGTGCAAGAAACGGGAATAACGTCAAGGTGGTGAGACGTAACGACGACGACCGTAGCAAGTGCATAGCGGAATCAGCGGCTGCAGCAGGCTCAGAGAGACGGAACAAGAAGTAGAAACACCAACAAGGAAACAAAGACAATAAGTAGGGTCCGAGAGGCGGGGGAAAAGTTTTCACATGCAAAAAAACTCAACCTTGTGCGCGCACATGTAACACACTGTGGAGGCGTCGGTGATGCGATGTGCGGCGTCATCGGACGGTGACAAGGCGGGCAGTACACGCAAACATCCATAGCAAGCTTCTTTCACGAGGTGAGCGTGCGGTGGTCCTTCCATTTCTTCTCAGAACGTGAGGCCTTGCGGATGTGGTATGTATTGTAAAGGTGGCAGGTTTGAATCTCTTTCAGATTGTCGGTTTCAGTAGAAAACAGCAGGGTCGCGTGTTGTCCTGAGAGATCCGCGTGTGGCCGGCGGAGGCAGTTGCGTTGACGACTAGATAAGATAAAGAACTCGGATGGTCCATCTCACAGACCTCTCCATCGGATATCGAGTACAAGTTGGACGGTGGGGCTCGGATCGTTGGTACTGAGAGCGACCTTCCTCGTCAAGGTTATCTTTCGCGTCATCAAGAGACCCGTCATTCATCGACACGTCACTGGCACGAGGTTCGCGGGGACGCCTCGCGCTGGCCTCGTGTCAACCTCGCTGATGAATCACATCAGGGGTCAAAGGCACGACGTACCTTGCTATGCCAGCACCCGACCGCAGCTTGAATCACTGCATCGCCATACACCCACCCTCCCGGTACGAACCTCACCAAGACCCTGCGCTAGACGATATGATCTGAATCGCGTCCATTCACCGTGAGTCCGTGACCACGCTTCGATCGCACCCAGGTCGCCACTGACGCGTCTTGAAGCAGGCTTGGGCCTTGCTTCTCCCACGAGTGTTTCATTGCTATCGCATCGTCGGCGAACGGGAGTGGTCTAACTTGAAGAAGCAGATGGGCTTCTCGGAAGTTCGAGCGACCACTCTATCATTAGAACTTGAAGCGATGGATGATCGAGCGGAATATTCCTCCATTGGAGATCAGGAGCGCGAGTTTGGTTCCGGCGCAGCAGATTCGTACATACCGAGACGATCGTATGGAACGCGAATCAGCCAAGTGAGACTCGTCGACAAAACCGAGTGTATTCAAGGAGGCCACCATACCAACGTCATCGCCAACACACTGGCAGGCCTTCTTCATCCTGCTATACAGTACGTACCAATGGTTATCGCCAACGTACAATGCCATCCGTTATGAACGCCATCATCGTACACCACGTTCCGCCTATTAATATACACATTCCCTCAGGCGGCATCGAAAGCACCCCATCTCACTCTCCCTATCAAACCCTATCAAACCACACCTCCGCCCGATCGCGCACACCCTCGTACGTCCGTGCCCGTTCCGTCACCTGCCCCACGAACCCACTCAACCCAAACCCCACCACCCTACCCTCTTCCACGACGAATTCCGCCACCCCATCCGCAGTCCCTATCCCCCTCTCTTTGGCAAACGGCGTCGTGTCCTTGCCATACCCGTCAGGGTACAGGGACGTCAAGTACACGTCAAAGACAACATCGTGCTGGTGTCGCATGCGGACGTGTGAGGACCACACGCGGGACCACGCGGCGAGGAGGTCCTTGGAGTTGGACACGCTTGCGCTGGTGCCTTGTGCGTTATCGACGATGGAAAAGTCGGATTGGATCTTGGTGCAATAAGTGGATGGACTCGATGGGCTGCATAGCGTAAAGGGTCCGTATCCAGGATTGGTATACGTCCCAGCAAAGGCGTCCAAAGACAACGATAACGTCGCGTTCCGAGCATCGGGCTCTGTCTGGGTGGCGTTACGAGCTGAGGGAGAACTGGACCACGTCGTTCGTCAGTCGTGTCGAGGGCTCGAAGAAACGCGGACATGCCAACCTTGTATGACTCAGGGAGCTCGTCAGACCCAAGGCAGAATCAAGGATGCGTTTCAAAACCAGCATCAATGGCTCAGCCTTGTCCTCCCCGTTCGCGAACAAAGTCACACCGATCTCGTCGCTCGGCAGGAAAGAGACGAGCGTAGAAAGCCCTGGAAGAGCGCCTGAGTGCCAGACCACCTAAAGTCTCTTTAGCCATCGGACACGAGAGAAAGAGAGATTCAATCCTCACGTCGTGTCCACGATAAGAGGTACGGAACCAACCCATACCATATCCAACGATCGAGTGTTCCGGGTCGGTTGGGTGGTCGATGGCAACAGAGTAAGAATACGATACGTTCTTGTATACGTAGTCTGGAATAACAGTCTGGTTGTCGTAAACGCCCTCGTTGATCCATGTCGAGATCCACTTGGCCTATCCGTGCATCCGGTGAGCAAAAGGATCATTACACATCTGTAAGACCTACCATGTCAATGACATTTGATATGATCCCTCCTGGACCCGCCATCGCAAGCGCCGTCTCTTCATTGAAACACTCGGGTACCCTCCTACCCTCCTTCGTCCACCCATGCGTCATCTTACCACTCGCCTCGGCCTCGGCGGGCGAAAACGTCGTCGACGTCATGCCCAACGGCGCAAATAGCCGTTCTTGCACAAAAGACGTGTACGACTGGCCTGCATACGTCTCGATGACGTGCGCAGCGACCATGTACATCTACTCCGAATCCTTTGATCATGGATCGTTCCACAACACACAAGGCTCCACGCACGTACGATGTTGTTGTACGACCATTGTTCGCGCAGTTCAAACGCCGGTCGTAGATATCTCAACCGCCCAATCATATGCAACGGCTTATCCGACGGTCCATACGCAGCATCATGCCTACACGTCACATGAAAATGAAACAGTGGCATCAGCAACAAGGAACAAGGAACAAGGAATGAGGGAGGAAAGGAGACAAGTCGGTCGAGGACAGTGCATAACGACAAGAGCGCATACACCCCATGATCACAGTGATCACTCACCGCGGTACACCCGACACATGCCCCAAAATATCCTTGAAATTCGCCCTCTCCGACGCCCACGTGTCCATCAGCGCCCATCCCTCATCACCCGGACCGGGCAACACGTCCCGCAAACGCGTATGCCACGTCAACTCGGTCATCCCAGTCGGCAACGCCGTCACATTCCATCCATGCTCAAAGTCATCTATCAGTAAACCAAGGGCGGTGGCGCAGAAGGCTTTGGAGACAGAGGCCATGTGGAAGCGTGTCTGTGTGCCCGTCAGTGCTGAGTGCAATGACGAATGGAATGGACGACGCACCTCTGGCGTCACCTCATCCCCATCCTCGCTCCGGTGTCCCCACGTGTGAAACTCGGGTTCGCCTTGTTTAGGGACGACAGCGACAGAGAGCCCAGTAATGTGTTCGAGCGCCAACGTGTGCTCGATAAACGTCGATAGCTGCGGCGTGATCACTCCCTTGTTTGAGTGTGCATGCCAAAAAGTGCCGCCAAACAGCGGGATCTGGGACAACAATTTGAAGTTGGGGTAGGTGTAGGATATCAGTGGCCAGGCCACCAATCCAACACCGATTGCAAGCACGTTGGATAGCATGGTGGTGGTTTTACCAGTCGTCGCACGGCCAGATAGCACATGAGATCCATCAGGGAGCTGGGAAACAAACAAGGTGCTCACACGGTGACACGGATAAGATGAGGATATTTATAACACGAAGAAATACAATTTCTATAGACTATATGCACAACGACAGTGAGGTAAAAAAAAACATGAGCGACAGATCTACAAAAAGAGTGATGTACAACACGAGCGAGACCGAAAAGCGAGTGCGAATAAAAATGCGAGCGCATAACTTAGTCGAAAGGAAGAAGCGAGTCTGACCGTGCGTTTTACACTCGTGGAGGAAGCGGCATGCAGCACACCTCGCGACTTGCGCGACATGGTTTTCTCGTGTCTTTGAAAAACGGTGCCAGTCCGGCTGGTAGGTACTGGCCCCACTCGAGCACGTAGCGATCGACCGAGTCACTTTCAACGCCGACCTCAGCGATGGCATCAAGCCATGATGATAATCAGGAGCTGCGTCGGATGAGACGACGCTTGTGTACCTCCTTCTTCGAGTGTTCACGCTTGGAGAGGACTTGATCGTTGGAACGAGGCGTCAAATAACACGTTGCACCTGAAGTAGAAGTAGTCGTATTCCCCGATGTAGTTGCAGAAGGAGTGGTTGATGGCGCCATGGTGGTCGTGGGGGAGGAAGAATCAGAGGAAGTGTTAGCGGGCACTGTCGCGTATGGTAAGGAAAGGTATGAAGAACAAGCGGAAAGATCTAGAATGGGATGAAACAAAGGGATGAAACGTACCGCCTGAAGATGTGGATGTGGGTGAGGACGACCCTGACGTCGGGGTAGCAGAAGAACCACCCGAGGAACCAGAGGGTTGAGTGCCACCTTGACTTGCGTCGTTGCCAACAAAGGCCGCCACGAGGGGACCAGGGAAGGTATAGCTCAGAGGTTGGTTGTACACCTGTCACGTGCTTTCAGGTCTCGTTCAAGAAGCAGAAGCAAAGACTCACGTTGGGATCGTAGATACCTGGGTCAGAGTCTGAATAGCCACCGGGAAACTTGCACTCTTCGCTGCTGTTTGGCGCACCCGTGCCTGAGCCTCCAATGGTGAGTTGGATGCAGCCTGGGTAGAATTCGGCTCCGCCCATTGACACGGCAAGCTGAAGGGAAATGAGTTCGGAGCGGAGGAGGTAGTTGCCAGGTGCGATTTTGGAAGGAATAGTCACGTTTGCTGGCATGCCATTCACTGTACATATTGCGTGGATTGACATCATGCTCAGAGACATGAGTTTATAGGTAACGCACTGATGTTGGCCATATACCAAGTAGAGTTGTCTGATTGGACACCAAGCTCTGAGATCTTGAACCACTCTGCGTTGGTAGAGTCATAGGACGAACACGAGCCATCACATTTCGCCATGTAATGCATGATAGGCCCAGCTTCGTGAGGCCACTGTTAAGCAAGATGAGCTTCCACTAAAAGGGGTGGGAACGGGTCGAGGACAGACGTGTGAAGAGCCGGTTTCGCCGCCTACCCAGTAAACCAGGATCTGGCTTCCTGGATTAGCAGTGGCCACGCTGGCCGCCATGGTGGCGTTCAAGCCACAGTTGAGGGATGGATTACTCGCGCCTTTGACGGGGTCGATGTCTGATATCTAGGGCGCAAGTGATGTCAAGCAGAATGTCAAGGTATTGGGATGCGAGAACCCACCTGTCTGATGATACTGGGGGTTGTAGCACTGCCAGTAATAACCGGCTTGTTACCGTTATACACTTTGCCATCGATGGACACCTGTCCGATATATCCATGGGCTGAGACGAGGATAGGTAATAAGCCCACGACAAAGAGGGGAAAGAGAATATGCGTCATGTTGAGTGGAGGTAGACGGGATGCAGCGAGTGAGAATGGGCTCGCTCAACGTGCCACTTAAGTAGGCAGGGCAAGAAAGGAGGGAGTGTGAGTCTACGAGAACACAGACCGCCAAAGGGATTTCACAGGTGACGAAGTAAAGAAGCGACGGATCTTCTTATAACCCTTGCGTTGGTTTGTGCATGGATATGGGGCGGTCGCAGCACAGCGCGGGCCTCTACAAAGGACCAGCAAGCTGTACGGGAAGCCTGTGAGGCCCTGATTAGTGAGAGTGCCCATTTTGTCGGCCTCGAGGCAGAATGGGCGCCTCATGGGCCGAAATGAATCACACGCCAGTAACTTACTGCAACACATTTCTTTTGTTAATGGAATGATGATCCTTTGTGCGGAAAGTAGCTGGGATGAGCTACGAATTAACTCGGGTAGTGGAAGTTGTCGTAGGCATTGTGGTCGGAAAGGAACAAGGTTAGGTTGCCGCATTGTGACCGCGAGGGCCGTGTCTTGACTCTTGCCGGCAGGCATTTGCAGTGAGTATCTAATCGATAGCTTTGAAAATAAGCGGTGGACCCTCGACTCAAAAGTATCGAATCTCCCTCTCCCATTGTCCTCGTGGATGTGGATGCGTTGTCGCCCCACTCGGAAGCGACCGACGGACGAGATCCGTTCAGACAATGAGCGAGATTAAATTTGACAATAAGCGCGTCGTCAAGTCGACTCTTCATTGTTCTCCTCCGAACAGTACACATATAAAAGAATGGTGCGTCTCTTCGCTTCTCTTCAGGCCTTTCTTCCATTCACTCTCACTGTCTTTTGTCGGCCCTCTCTCGCTGCGCGAGCCCTGTCATCATGATCGCATCCACACTTTTCTCCCTCATCCTTCCTGCGCTTGTCTCCGCCCACGGTTATGTCTACAAAGTCTCCATCGACGGAACAGTCTACCAAGGCAATTCGGTTGGCACCACTGCCACTGTCAAGTCTGCCATTCGTCAGGTCAACTCGAATGAACCCGTCAAGGGTGCGACCAACCCCGATATCACATGTGGCCCGGGTTCCCAGCCAGCTGCGCTCGCTGCCAACGCCAACCCCGGCAGCACCGTACAAGTTTACTGGGTCGGTGGCACCACCGGGTCGTCCCCAGTATGTCATGTTCCTTTATGACATGTCGACAATTCATGCTTAGCCATCTGTAGTGGCCACACGACACGGGTCCGGTCATGCACTACATGGCCCAGTGCCAGGGCGATTGCTCAACTTACAACCCGAGCAGTGCCGAGTGGTTCAAGATTTCAGAGCTAGGTCAGCAAAATGGCACCTCAACCTGGTACCAAGCTCAAATCAGTAAGGCGTTGGTCCTGTTGGTCAACCCACCCGCTAACTCGCTTTCCAGAGTCCGGGGGCCCAGTGACGTTCACCATCCCCTCAACGCTTGCGGCTGGCAACTACATGCTTCGTTCTGAAATCATCACGCTCCAACTTGCCATGACCCAGGGCGGTGCAGAGTTTTACCCCTCCTGCATTCAACTGTCCGTCGGTGGCTCTCAAACTGGTCAGCCCACGACCAGCGAAGAAGTCAAATTTCCAGGCGCCTACTCGGATACCGATCCCGGTATCTACACCCCCAACGTGAGTTCACACCTAGACACATCTCGTTCACATCGTTGATGATCCTCTTTCAGGTCTACAACCCTGGGTTTACATACACCTTCCCCGGTCCCCCTGTCGTTAACTTGGCCTCGAATGGTTCCTCGGGTGGTTCAACACCCTCCTCAGCCCCCACTGCACCTTCCCCTTCCCCTTCGGCCGCGTCTCCCTCTTCTATGCCCAGCTCCTCGCCGTCTTCGACACCCTCTATGCCCGGAGGCTACCCTCCGCCTGCTTCAGCTACTTCCTCGACCCCCTACCCCACCCCTACCGGAGGGTCTTCTTCATGCATGCGCAAGCGCTCCCCCGAAGCACACGTTCTCGTCGTGGACAAGAAGCGGATGCACAGACGCCGTAACCGCTCCGCCCACTAAATCATGATCCACACTCGTTCTCAACGGTTTCCCTCTTTCTTTTCTTTTCTTTTTTTTTTTGTTCATGGTCATTACTGAGTGCCTCTGGATGGGGTACAATACTAACAGTGGTCATCGTGTCGATCCGTGACCCCGTCATCGTCCGAGCTTGATGCTCTCACATACACGCGTCTAGCCTGGCGCTGAGATATGCGTCATGTTATAATGTACATAGTCAAATCACTGTAGCCATAGTGCATGATCTCGTTCGTTGCAAAGTGTGCATATTGAATATTGAATATCCACGTGCATTATCTAAAACGTGTCCATATACTAGAGGGTTGTCTACTGTCTTGGCCTGCCTTGGTGCGGAGCGGGCAGGTGATTGCGCGATCGGATACTAGTTTTCGTCATATAGGATCAACTCCAGTCAACAGAGTCAAATCGAAGCTAGCTGACATGACATGTTTTGCAGATATCGATAATCGTTGGATACCCTTGCCCCTACCCGTCAGAGGCAGAATCAGATGCTTGGCATCGTCAATGTCCGACAGGAGGTATCCAGCGGGTGCGGCCGATTGTGGGACGCACTCTGGTCAAACAGACGAGAGACTATCATCACTTGAATTGTTCCGGCATGGCCTACAGTGGCATCAAAAATGACAAGACGTATTGTTCACAGCACGCACATGACACTGATCCAGTGCAACCACCCAGCAACAGCCCCGTCATCCAGACCAATATGCCCCCATCCAAAATCGACAAGTCCCTCGGATGCACACAATCCGGCACATCCGGCGGCAGCGGCCACCAAACATCATCATCATCGTCCCCAGCCACAAAGATCCACGACAGCAGCAACTCGAGCACGTTGGAGACGGGCAAACGCGCGTTGGTGACGTCCTTCGCAGAGACGAGCACATCTCTTGAAAAGATGGGGGGCGCGGAGGTGGCGTATCATCCTCGCGCGGCGCATGTCTGCTCCGAAAAATACAATAACCCTAAACGTGGACAAGTCAATGACGCGAAAATAGCGGGAGGATTTGCACCCACCCGGACTAAAGGTTCCAAAGACCCACTCGTCGTAAGAGGTCAAGACAAAGTAGCAACAATTGTGCTTCGAACAAATGTCCTACATCTGAAAGCGCGACAGTTGGCACACGGTGAAACGATGCACATGGACGTGTGGAAAACTCACGACAGTCTGTAGAATCTTGTACGGAGAGCCAGTGTCTGTGAGCAAATCGAGGTCCTCATCCGGCTATCGATCATTGACGACTCATCGAGGATGCATGGATACGAGTCACGTACCGCGCCTGGACAAGCAAACTCTTCAAAGTCGTTGTGCATGACATCACATGGGGCAACGAGGAGCGTCAAGTCGCCCTCTTGACTCCTTGGCTATCATTCACTTCATCAGTGTCCCCGGGTTGCAAAAACGGAAAGCATGAACAGCTGACCAAGGCGATCAAGTCGAAGCAACCTGCATTCCGAATGGGAGACAGGTGATTCACGTCGTCAAATTTCAAGAGCGCGCTCAACCGGTGGTCGTCGTGAATATCCAAAAAAAGTTTCATGATTTTGATGATGGTACGCAGGGGGTACGCTTTCGTCACGTCCGAGGGGGCATTTAGGCAGCACCGGTCGAAGAACTGCACATCGTGTTCGTCCAACACATAAGACAAGGTATCAGGCAAAGTCAAATCAGCGAGTTTGCCCTCTTTCGCGAGCGCCGAGGTGAGCCGCTTATCGCCCACTACGCCGAACATGATCGTCAACACGACAACGATCATGTCAACAAAGTAGACATGAGTACGCACACAACAAGGCACGACGAAGGTCCCACTCAAACATACGTTGAACCGAGTACAACGTACGAGGAACCTGCGCGAGTGCTCGGAAAAACGGCCATTCGTACCGCACAGACGGATCGGCCTGTGGTCCAAGCACGTACTTGGGCAACCGCGCCTGCGTCAAATACGCCCGCCGTGAATGCGACCACGCGATCTTTGGCGCGCTTTGCAGCCCTTGAGGTGCACCCTGATCCGCGTCGCCAGAGACATCGAGAGGCTGGCGTCTCCAAGGGGCGTTACTACGGGGTCGCCAATTGGGGATACCTGGGTAACCGGGGAGAGGGTATGGGTCGGAAAAAGTGGATTGCGATGCGTGGGTCAGACGGTCCGGGCACGCAGGGTTCCTTGTCCATATTTCCAGCCGGGTGGATAGACCATGGTGTATTTGTACCCGTATCCGTATACCGTACGGGTGAAGCCGTGCGTGGTGTCGGTTCTGGAGTATCGTTACCATAGGTGGGGCAATGGCGATGGTTCGTGTTTTGGTTGGAGTCCATGTCTTGGGGCTTTATGAATATTTCTGTGCCAATGACGTTCATAGACCACTGGGGTGTATTGTTTATTATTATTTGGAGTAACACATGATTCTGATGAAGCTTGAAGCTTGACGAGCACGACTTTTTAAGAACCTTTCCCTTATCATTGTGATTGATACTGGCATTGTAGGAAGCGAAGAGTTCGCGCCAGTCCAACACAATCACTCGGAGGACGACGTCGGTATTCCGCACAAAGACTCCGCGTTGACACTACACGAGACTATCTCCAAGCATGGGCGGGCCGAGTCGTGCTAGAAGACCCTGCTGATACCAGATGAATCATCATGGTCGCGTGAAGCTTCTGCGGGTGGGAGTTGAACGTTGACGTCGCGGTGATCGAGGACCTGTAACTGGCGTCATGCGCGAATGATGTGACAGTACATTTTTGGAAGAACAAGGTGCTCGTTGACATGTTTCGTAAAATTTAATGTGTTGATGGTCATTACTAGTTCACTGGTCAAACCTTCAAAAGTGCCTAGAACTGGTCACTCGACAGTCAGAACTTGCCAGTCAGCCAGCGACATCGAATATAGTACGAACACGAATATCCCGATTGTGAGAACAGATAACTTTTACAGCACATACTCAACGATACTTGGCAACAAGAAAGAGGAAAGAAATACAGAAAGAAAACTGGCATCACGGAGTCAAATGCCATGATTTGGGTATACATAGTCCTAATCCTCGACGATCACTCATAGTTGTCACAGAGTGATGACGGGTATCTCCATTTCATTCTGAAACATTGCAGCTATTAGACCACCGTCAAACGTAAACACGTAGCAAGAAACCGTAAACGCACCACGCATCACTCCAAGAAAGCTTCGCTCTCGGGCACCATGACACGAGAGGCATAAATATCGCCAAGACGAATTGTGAACATCCCTGCCTTTCGTAAGTTATCCAATGATGGCTCTTCAATGTCTGCCATGTGTTCACAGATTGTCTGGGAATGTGCTGCGATCCACAGCATCTCCAGCACACTGACACCTTTGATAGATGGACGGTGACGTGCAAATCTTGGAGGCATCCCGACAAGGAGAAATCCAAGGATCAAAAGTACCAGAGATGCTCCTGAAGCAAAGATGACCTTGAAGTAGATGGGTTATTTTTCAGTAATTGCATTGGTACAATACTCACAGGAACTGCATTGATCTGGTAAGAGTTTCTCTTGAGCAAAAAATTGATGCAAAAATAATCATTTACTGACATTCAATCTCCATTCAGTGATTACCTGTGTAACCGGGCTTTGGCCATTTGTCTGCTGAAATCCCCCTTGGTTTGGTCCAATCTGACCAGCTAAGAGACTGCTGAGGACACAAAATGTAGAATATTTGGGTCAAACCTACACATCCAGATCTTGGCTGCTACTAGCTGCTCAATACTCTGTTCCAACTGGTTTGGGGCAAGCATGTATGGAGATTTATTTTGTGCTGGGACTGACACACTATTCATAATAGTAGGTTAATCTTTTTAAAAAAGCTAATAGTGGAATAAACATACTTGGTTGACATTGAGCATATTCCACCATCTGTTGGACAAGTCATAAATGGAGTAGCATAAATTAGCTCAAAAACCTAAATGAATTTGTTAAAAGTTAACCCCCATACAGGAACAACTTTGTCTTACATCAAGCATGAAATCTGATGATGCTCCTGGATTTGAAGACCACAACTTCCAAGATTGTGAGCTTGTTTGTGTCAGACTAGGAATAAGACTGTTTGTTTGCAGGTCCAATGTGGCATGTGTTGTCTCAGGTATCAGGGAGCATGCTGCAAGATATGCCATTACTGGAGAACTGTCATCTGAGTACAAAAGCTGGATATTAGCACCATGAAATTCATTTGATGCTTAGCATTCACTTTGTGCAATGTTACAACTTAGATTTGTTGCATTGGTAATCACAGATTCATCTATGTCAATATCAGTTGTAATCAAAAAAAAGAGATACTGGTAGCATGATGAGCAATTCTTGAGACCATCCTATATGTGAGTTAGCTTTAGGTGAATCTGAGAATCAATTCCTCACACTATTCCCAAGGGTAGAAAGTTGCAAATTGGCAACTAGATTCTTTTCCCTTGGAACATTCAACACTCTCATTCCCACTAGACATTGAGTTAGCCAATATATTACTCAGTGGTTCAGATCAAGTAGTTCACCACCCATTGTGAGACCAGTTCCCACTAGAAATAAAGTCAGCCAATAAATTACTTAATGCCTTAGATATATAGAATGACTTACCTTCAAATGAACAGCTTCCTTGTCCAAGGCCATCAGTGGAAAAGTTGACATTTCCTAATTCATGAAATGTGGAAGAGGATAGATTTGACAATAGTCCACAACTAGCTTGAAGGGAAGTTGTGTTCACAGTTGCATTTGTAAAACCAGGTTGGATGGTGGTGAGAATATCATAGATAGTATTGTTCTGTAGGCCATTGGTTTGAATGTCATGAATAAGATTGATTGGTGGCATAGTGTGAATTGCATCTGTCCAAGAGATGTTTGAAATGACAGAGTTGTTTGGCCAAGGTACTGTTGTTGGTATGGAGATGGTGGAGGTGCTGTTGTAAGCTGTGAACTGCATGATGGTGGTGGATGAGATATGCATCACAGAGATACATGTCAGATATAGTGCCACTCCAATGATTTCCCAGATAGATGATGGCAGATTGGTTTGTTGCCAAAGTGTAGAAACTGCAGCCCCAACACCAGTCCATGCATTGGCAGCATCATGTACTGTTGTCAGATAGTGCCTTTCAGTAATCAGTTTTGATGTTGCAAGCTGCTGTACAATAAACACCAGCACTGCAGTGTACAGCTTAACAGTGAGTTAGATCAATATGTTGCAAAGACCTACTTTGCAAAAACTCACAACATAGAATGCCTGGAGGCATATACTTAATGCTGTTGCCACCCATGTGTTATACATTGGCATAATAACATCATGCTCAGGATGATGTATCAAGAGGACAATAAGGACTACATGTAGTCCAAAAAGAATGCCATGTAGAACATGGCACCACAGATATATGGAGGATTGTTCTGTAGAACAATATCCAGTAATTATCAGATATACACTGTAAGATATTAATCTGACCTTTTGCAACAAATTGCTGCCAATTAGGGGAATAGCCTAAGGAGCTTGATTGAAGATTGTCCTCCTCTTTATCATGTCTGATCAATCCAGAGTTCATGTTTGAAAGACAAACATGAATTTTGATTCCTTTAGTCCTCAACTGATCAGGTATAGAACTGCCAGCTCTTGTCATGGAATCTTGCAAGGTTGCAGAGTGAGCAGAAATCCACATCAATTCCAGAATGCTAGGACTTGTGACTGTTGTCTTGGGCTCCCTTGGATAATCATGAAGCATCCAAGCAATGATGACAAAAATCAACAATGAAGCAAACAGGCCAAAGGCAACCTACACATTGTTTTAGAATGCTAGATGTATCAATTGCACCATACTAACTGGTGTTATATTTATCTACACTGTATGTTATTAAGTGAAAAGGAAAAAATGTGCATGAATCATACATTCAACCTGAGCTCAAGGACAAGATTTGTTACTGAACTCAACCCTGGAGTCTGCTGGTTTTCTTCAGCTATGTCAAATGTACTTGCTATTTATTTGCACATATAAATAGAATGAATTTCAACATTTCAACATTGACATACCCAACCATATAAATCCAGCAGCCATTTGTGCAGCAGCATTCTTGAATGTCTTGTATTCAACAATTGTGTCTGATGGAAATACTTTTGCTGTTGCAGCTGATCCAAACACCCATGGAATTCCTAGCAGATTATTAAGATATCTAATATTCAGGATAAGCTTATATTGATTTGATAACATATACAACACTAACCCATCAGCTGCAGACATATATAGACATTGTTGATTGTGAGAAAATGACTGAATGTGTAGACAAGCCAAGGATAGTGGCTCAATATGCTGGGGACTACTGAACTAAAGTATTTGTAATCCACATAAACATAGTATATCTCAAAGAGATAATTACTTACTATCTGTGTGAGCTCTGTAGTTGAACCTGGTGACCATATCTTCCATGTTTCTGACTCAGATTCAGACAAAGATTCTTCAGATGACACAACTAGCCCATTCTTCATAGGGAGATATTGTGTAGCATTTGTTGCATTTAATGTGCATGCAACAATAAATGATTTGCTTGGAACAGTCAAGTCTGGATCTGTGCCATCAGCTTTCCAAAAAATAAGTCTAAACATGTGTATCCAATATTCATATTAAATACTAACCTGATGTCCCAATTGGATAACTAGCATCAACTTGAATGATTTGACCAGTCAAGTTGCCCAAATCTATGCCAGTGGAAATCTGGAAGCCAATATAGTTGTGACAGAGTGGACAATGCTAGAAAGCTTGTGTAAACATTCACAAAAGTGTCTAATAAACCCACATGTTCAAGTCCAGGTATAGGGGAATCCAGCACAATAAATGATACCAAGTTTGGCCCTAGTATAAATGAGCATATGTTTAAATATGGAGCAGAATTCATACCTGACACATCCAGTGCAACTTCACCAAGTCCACTCACATTAACATAAAACTCAGTTTCATTCCACATGCCAGCTGAAGAGTTTGAAAGTAGACCACAATCAGCATTGATAGTGGTTGTGTTCACAACAGCTCCAGTATAAGCTAAATTGGACCTTGGCACATCATACAGCATGCTTCCATCTAGTCCTTTTGCAGTTGGTAGCAAAGGCCACAATCCAGTTAAAGGTGAGACACTGGCCCAATCAACATTGGCAAGATTGCTGGATGAGAATGGCCAGGCCAATGTTGATGGAACAACATTTGAGATGGTATTGTTGAATGCTTCGAATTGGATGACAGATGACGAGATGATGTGCAAGCTGGAGATGCAGCTCATGTATGCCAAGATCAAGAATATTGTCAATGGTGATGACACGACCTTGGTTTGCTGCCACAACGTGTGGACCGCAGCCCCGATGCCGTTCCATGCGCCGCATATATCATGGATAGCCGTGAGTTTCTGTCGTTTAGCCATGGCAGTGGATATCGCGAGACGTTGTATCGTGAGGACCAAGACCGCGGTGTATGCCTTTCCGATACAGTTGTCATGTCAGTAGTAGCACAGAGCAAATCCATGCAAGCGCACCGTGTAAAACGCCTGGAGAAAAACCTTTAGTGCAATGGTAGCAGCAGTATTGTTGATCGAGACCGAGAACCGATGTTCAGGATGAGTGAAAAGCATCACAACGAGTCCAGTATGGATGACAATAAGGAATGTATGGAGTCCGTAGCACCAGCAACGGAGGGTACGGTCAGACCTAATCAAGGCGGTTCTCCCGCCATCATGGAGTGCTGTGGTAAAACAAATGTCAGTATCACAGCGGCATTACAGCGGGGTGAGATGCTTGCTCTCGTAATGTAAGTCTCCTTTTTGCATCGTCGTGGACGGTAGATCCTCGTCTGATCTGATCAAGGAGGCCTGGCTGTCATTGTGAAGGGTCGCTGTGGTAAACAGCATGTTAGTATCGCTCTGGCGGGACAGCAGGGCGAGATGCTTGCTCTCGAAGGACAAGTCTCCTTTCCGTGCTGTCATGGACGGTATATCTGTATCCTCATCGTATGGTGATGTCGGCCGGTGGTCGCCACTGTGAGGATATGCCTCCGTCATCTCTGCAGGTCTCTCTGATTGAACGGAAGGATGGGGGAAGAGGAAGAGCTATGCGCAACCTTGCACCCCAAAATAAAATTTCACTCGTTCACGTTATGAGAAGCACGGAATTACGGCGGCGGTGAGAATGCGGGCTTCCGTGGCGAGAAGCAGCCAAGAGAATGCGGGTATGAGTGGCCACTTTTTAATCATTCTATATGGGGGAAACCGCTGATAAGCTGACGGACTTCTCCGAGAGATGATATGCCAGTAGCCGCCGTAGTACAGTCGCAGGAATTCAACTCTATGTCAGTGTTCAAAGCCAGATCCAAGAGAGTAGTCTGCTTCATCGAGAAGTGACAATTCCAAGTTAATGCCCTTCAAAGCTGACCTGAGACACACGAAGAGGGAGGAAATGCGGCGATGTCCTTCGTCACTTCGAAGTCCTCCAAATGCCCAGAAAGGCTCTGCCATAGTACTCGTAATACGAGACGAGCCTGCAGTGGCGTATCCGTCGTAGCAGTCTAAAAGCTTTTGAAGTGTACCCAGGTCTTGTGTCTCATTCTTTGCATCTAACAAGAAAACATCACGTACCACTCTGATATAGCAGACGACGTCATTCGTCGTGTTCTCGCGCATGATGGACAACCGGCACGGTCCATGTTCTGGTAGTCAAGGTTCAATAAATGCCGGATGAAGTCTCCGCGAGCAGAACGAAAGGGCTACTCACATTATAGACCTACCAGTTTATCGTGCAGCCTATCCGATGCAATGTCTGGCCTCGATACTAATGTGGAATAAAAGGGCCCGGTTCGCTTTAAACGGGTTGACTATCGCTAATGGGAAGTACAGCGCGAAGCTCAACACTTTCATTGGTCAACAAGACACCTTAACGGCTACGCAACGACTTCACAATTGTAAAGACAATTGGACCACTCCAGCTAACCACACCGCAGATCAATCCTCCTTCCGCCTCGAGGTAACAGAGGAAGTGACTCACAATATTTCAAACACGCATTTTTTACTCCGATCACCTGGTACGGTAGTACCGCTCTCACCCCGAGCCGACTATCAGACATTTGGGACTCGTCCTCTTTGCAGGTTCCGTGACACTAGCATCTGAAAATGCGGATAGCCTGCGGTCCACGCGTTTGTCATTGTCCCTGTGTCGAAAGAACAGCTTCAGCCATATTGCAAGGACCACTTGAACAACGCACATGCGGCCTAGTGCCCTATCTCATTCTTTTCCCAAGCTTTTCCCAACCGTGTTAGTTGAAATGTGATTGGGTGGGTGGGTGGATCTTCTCGCTGTCGTTTCTTCGAGTAATAAATCAGCATGAGTCAAGGAGGACGACGGCAGGTTCGCTTCCATTGAGTGTCTGCACGACATGGGCAACGTGCATCACCGAATTGAAGTGAACTCCATAGAGAAGTCAGTTGGTATGCAGTGGGATACAGTGAAGCGGCACGCACACGTAATGGAACGAGGAGTAACATGGTGCCACTAACTCCTTGCTAAGAGGGTGAAAAAAACAGTTGCGGACCGGATGATTGGAAGGATTCTCCTCCGCTTCACCAATGAATGTCATGTTTGTAAACGGGAAAGACTTCGTGTAACGTGTTTGACGCGTCTGAGACAGTTTAGTAGATTGTGCAGTCGAGATGCTAGCCGCTCGTGGCTGGACAGTCTAACAGTCCAAAGCCACTTCCGTGGGACATTTTGAAGTGCTCGGTATGATTTCTTGGCAAGAGATTCGCTACCTGGCAGGAAAAGCCGGCCCAGCCCGAAACCTCAAGTCAATATGGGCCTGGCGAGACCCGATTGCCATCAACTACATAAGTATTCCCGACCGAATAGTCTACCCCACGCACTGTCAGAGTCTGGTACTCTGGACTCAACAACACAAGTCCTCTGAAGAGCACGCAAGAAAGTCGTAACAAAGTAAACATTGTCACGAACCTCGAAGTAGATTCTCAGAGTCCTTACACGCAAGGCGTCTTCAAAAAACGTCAATCAAGTCCAGAAACAGAAACTCCCATGTCCCCACCCGTCTTTCAAGTACTCGTTTACCATGGCGACAGGTCAGATCCATCTCCATTTCCATCATTTGCATGTCGGTCGCATAAGGTCTGACTCGCGCCGTGTGAACGAGTGACATCCAACGGGCACGGCAAGGGGGGGTCCTGTATGAAAGATAGCATGAGCGCAGTCATATAAAATGCGCGCAGGTGGAATGCCATTCAAGCCCATGGAAGACATGAAGTGCCGCATACCATCAGTGCACTTGCGATACCCTGCCCCGGTAACTATTCGTTGGCGGTGTCGACGACCATCCAAGCTCGCGCGCGTGGGCGGGAGGTATGAACAATGACGGCGAGAGGGTGCTGTACCATAGTATAAGCACGAATATTTTAAAACGAGCGTGGGGGGAATGCACTTACCGGCTCGAGGATTCATCGCCCGCCGAGCGCGGGACTGACGCTCGTGGTTCGATGGTCGACTGTATGCCCGGGTCCCCCAAAGAGACATCGAAACCCGATCCGATTCAACGAGAACGGGGTGGATGGTAGAACGACATGGCACCATCCGCGTGCTCGCGGTACCCCGACCCGTTAGAGGTGTACCGAAGTGACCAATATCTCAATCTGCCGGAGTAACGTGGCTTGCGTCTGTCGCCTCGAGAGAACTAGGCGCGAGAACCGTCGTCCGCACAAGCGAAGGTCGCTTCTGCACTGTTTGGATCGGAATATTAGCGAAAACGGAACGAGCGAGTGAACTGGCGACGTACTGTGGGGATGTACAGGACTAGGATTAGGAATTAGGACGTCGTCTTCGCTTTTCTGACCCTGCCCTTGTCGCAACTCTGGGACTCTACCGACGACTGGTACAAAAGACACCAGTCGTCGGGTCAAGCGCATTAGGGAGTGCGAAACGGGGAAGGTCGACGTCTGGGGGCATGTGAGACACGAGAAAAACGGGCCCTAGAAACCTGTACGAGGAAGACAAGTGGGTTAATGTAGCTCGCTCGGATTTGCAAAGACGCACCGCGATCAATTGTCGACCAGCATTGCCTATGTCGGAGACCAGTCTGGTGACCAGACCGTCTATGAGGCGACCGTGTGAAGGTGTAGAGTGTCTGGTTGACAAACCATGCGGTGTCGTTCTTGGTGCTATTGATGACGACCATGGGAAAGACCCAAGAACATGTTCATACACTAGCGGTGACCCATACTGAGGCTCGAGGCTTGAGTCTAAGACGTTGGCAGTCTTTGGGTGTATCGTACGGTCAAGTGATGTAGAACGGCCACGAGTAATCCGCGGGCATGTCTCAAAGGGTAGTTGTTGGCTGTGTGAGGGGGAAGCGGGACAGACACGCGATGGAGGTTTTTGACCAAGAAAAGAACCGACCGACATCCGATGATTCATTGAAGTCTCTTTCATAGTTGATCTGTACAAACAGCGATATGACATCTGTCACTTCGCAAGGTGCTACTATGTCTGGAAGGATCATCATCTTTGCCACGCCCAACTGAGTTATACGCTCATCGTGAGCGTCATCGTGTTCGCAATATCGGACGAGCGGTAACATCCGTTGTAGGAACCAAGAGCATCACCCAGCTATCAATACCTTGGTTATGCCTCAGTTTTTTGTATCTGATGACAAAGGATCACGTACCAGGGTCACCTCAGTTGAGGTTGTGATGTTAGCCGTTCGTGGCCGTACGGTCGAGACTAACAGTCCTGGTACAGACAGGATCGTTGGACAGCTCCAAAAATTGGCGGGGAGGGGCTGCCGTCTTCGGAGTTGCCATGAACTGGGTTAACACCGTGATTGAGGAACTTGCAGCGAGAGACTCGCTACCCGGCAGTAAAGCGGTAAAATACAGCCCGGAACCTCAGTCAAAATACTTACGGGCCTGGCGAGACCGCGCAAGTCGCGTGACCGACTGCATCAACTACATACTCCCGATCAATGGATAGTCCTGGCCATGGTACAGTACATACCAACAAAGTAAACATTGTCAAGCACAAGCCTCGAGGTAGATTCTCAGGATTGTTACACGCAAGGCGTCTTCAAAAAACGTTAGTCAAGTCCAGAAACCCCTATGTCCCCAACAAAGACGCACATGCTTAAATTCGCTCCACGCCTTGTTCCCCGTGGCGACAGGTCAGGTCCATCTCCGCCTCCATCATTTGCATGTCGATCGCATAAGGTCTCACTTGCGCCCGTGTGAACGGGTGACATCCAATGAGCACGGCGAGGGAGGTCCTGTATGATAGATAGTATGAGCGCGGTCATATAAAACAGCGCGCAGGTGGAATGCCATTACAAGCCCATGGAAGACATGAAGTGCCGCATACCGTCAATCCTGCTCTTTGTAGTTCTGGTTGACTGAACAAGACCACTGTCTGCAATGCAATCCGCGTCCGTCGCCTCAAGGTGCTTAGGGGCGAGATTGTCCACGAGGGAGGCTGCTGGGTCGGCCAATCAGTTATTCTCAGTACATGGTGCGCCGAGGTCGCCGTCCAATGTCCCTCTTCCGTATTCTCCCTCGCACGAGGATCGAGGGTATTATCGTCTCAAGCGCTTCGAGCGCCTAATGTGAGCAGGACGGGTCAGAGTGGATGTTGCATAACAGTGACAACGGAAACTGGACGCACAAGGCATTGGGTGTGCAGATTGATCGCTACACCTATCTAGCACTGCTTCATCCCCTGCCGTGGCCGACTCCATCGACAACCACACCGTTGAAGATAGGTTGTTTGCACACGATATGATCACCGCTGCACTGCTGGGGTTGAAAGATTGGCAAAAAGGGGAGCGAGTACCGAGGACGTACTATGGGACATACGGGATTAGGATTGGGATGGATGTCACCTTTGCTTTCGGGTCGAGCGCACGGCGGAGCGCACGGTAAGGGAGGGTGATTGAGAGGCACGCCAAGCACGAGGATGAAAGAACGAGCCCCGAGCATATCTGAGAGTGACAAAATGGTTAATTAAACCCACTGGAATCTACAAGTCGCAAGGCGCACCGCGTCCAATCGTCGACCATCGTTGCCACGTCGGACACCCCTCTTCGCTGACCCCTCCAACAGGTGACCCAAGGGGCCACAAAGGACGCCGCGACACCCGTCACCAACGCATCGTCATTAAACAGCACCCAAGCTCATTCCCCATCCGGAACCACTCCCGTCGCACTCGGCGATGGCGGCAATTGCAATGCCCAAAATGCACACTTGGTGCCTTGTCTGAGATGAACGCCTTGAGTCGAAGTATTGCAGAAAGCGCCGCTGAACTAGTGTATCTCTCCTGCGACGTGATGAGCCGTCGATGCATCTCGGACACAGACGCGCTTACCTGGTGGCCTAACTCTCGGCTGATTGTTATACTGTCTGAGTACAGTGAGAGAATGCCCAAATAACTCCTCTGTATCTTGTTGCGGCTCGACGTGACATCTGACCCAGTAAGCTTGAGTCCAGTCTATCAAGACGTGTTTCGGCATGTAGTGTCAGGGAGTGTCGACCGGAAGGATTGACATCGCTTGCGAGTTTTGACATAAACCGGGGCCAGGTAGTGTATAGTTGCGCATCCCCCAATGTACCGCATTGCGACAGATTGGTCGATGGTCGGCGATAATAATGATCATGGAATGCAGGAAGGCAAAATGTTATTTGTACTTAGGACAGAGGCCAAGTAAAAACTGTAAAAAACACATTTGAGCGAACTCGTTTACCACATCAATACAAGTCTTGCGTACCTGTCACCGAATTTACTCATTCCCAGGCAAGAGAGGTTTCAAAACGCTTCCATTTAGCGGCGCGGGAAAAGTCAAACTTCATGGGTTGTGCGGTTTGGCTCAGAAACACGGTGCGCGTCGGGGATCTGGTGTGAACAAGACCGGTCTGACTGGACGTCCTCTGACGATCACGACAAACGAACCTGGGCAGATGAGACCCGACTTGAACACACTGTCTTGAGTGCGCTGACTGTTCTTTGGCACGCTGTGCATGGGCAATGCTAGACTGTAGTCCATGCAGAATAGGGTCGAGGGACTGGGATAGGTCGTCCGCTACTGTTATCCAGCACGCTGTTCGTGGGCATAATGACAGACCAAGCCACGGATCCGACGACGTCCGCCCAAGGGATGGTCACCGCTGCTGTTGGATTAGAATATTGGTGAAAACAGAATGAATGAGTGTACCAGGGACGTACAATGGGTTGTAAGGGAGTAGGATAAGGAATTAGGACCCGCGTACGTTCTGAGGCTCTCTGAAAAACAACGATGGCTGGGTCAAGCGCGCCAAGGAGCAGCAGGGAAAGTTGGCGTCAAAGAGGCTTGTCGGTCAAGAGAAAAAAGGGTCTGAGAGAATGTTGCTGTTGGCGGACATCCAACATCGCCGACTAAAGCCGACGTGCGCACTACATGCTGTACAGCTGTACAGTGTACACTACTCTTCGCTGGCAGACATGTATATATGAATACCAACTTTTTCGACTCTGCAACGCTGTTACTCGTCATTAAACAACACGCATCCATTCCCATATGCTTTCATTTCCATCGCATTCGGTGATTGCACCAACTGTCCATGCTCTCGCTCTTTTGCGAGATGAACGCCTTGAGTCGATACATTGCAAAAGGCGCCGCAGAACCAGTAGACCTCTCCCGTGGCATGATGGGCCGTCGATGCTCCCAGACGCTGAAAAACGCTTACCTGGTGCCCTCCATTGGTATACCATCCGAGCAGTGAGCGAACTCTTCCGCATCTTGTTGCAGTGGTAGCGAATTGAGTGGAATCTTTGCCAACGAGTACCTTGGGTTCAGTAGCCTTGAGCCAGTCTGCCAAAGCGTGTTCAGTACGTGTACCGTGGATTGTTGGCTCTAGCAGTAGGACATTGAATTCGATAAATCCTAGCCAACAGATCGACCCGCGCTCCGTGTTAATACTGAACCAATAACTAAACAAATCACATACTTCGGTACTCAACGCCCCCGGTTAATACGACGACGCAAGTCTTTTGTGCGCACTGTACCCATTGGGCGGTCCACTTGCCCCATACCACTACACGCACCGACAAACCGGAGGCCGTAGTTCAGGGTTACCCATCGGTGAGACTAGAGCATTCGGGACAAGTCTGTGGTCCAGATAAGGTGTTCTCCTCGATGCATGAGTCGGAAACTGCGGAACGGGACAAAGGCGGGGCGTTTGGGACATCCAAGCCTCTGTGCCAACCAGGTTAGACAACGAATATAGTATACAGGTGTTGTCTACACCTTGCTACAGTGTGCAATGACACCGAAAGAAGAGGTACTGGGATATGGGATGGCATGACGAATACGAATTTTCGTGTATGCAGTGGTGTCTTGTCTGGCTACGGTTGGTAGCAGAGTGTGCCAGAGAGAGCTTGACCATACTCCACGAGCACCCTGTTGTGCAATTTGAGCATGAGTATTGTCTCGTCGCCTGGATTTTGGGGATGTCATGTCAATGAGTCCGAGTCAGTTGAGGCTCTCTGCAATGCAGTGCCTGCTGTTGTCGTAAGTGCTTGACATGTCTGGTAAGCGTTGATATCGAGGTGGTCCAAAGCCTGAAGTTCAAATAGTGTAAGAGAGAAGATAGTGGACGCACTTTGTGAAAATCGGAAAATCGGTATCGGTATGGACTCCGACACCCACAACATCCCAAACATCTCGATCATCACACTTCTAATGTAATAGTTGCAGAATCAGCAAACCAAAACACGCGGACACGGCCCACGAACCACCTTCAAGTGGCCAACATAACCAGATCGTAGGTCAACGGAATCATATTCAACACGACTGTGTACTCTCTCAATTCGCTTCACCAGAATGACAAGAAAAACAAGAAAAACAAGAAGAGAATGGAAGAAAATTCAAATGGCACTGGAGTCCCTAACTGTCCGGATGAGGTAGGTATAGTTCCTGAGCTTCGGCGATCACTCGTAACCACCAAACAGCAATTGGCAGGTACCGATGTCCTTCTGGAACACACGACTATTAGGCTCGTCCGACACATACTTCATATTTTGAGAGCGCACCATGCATCATTCCAGGAATGCTTCGCTCTCAGACACAAGGCTTCGGGAGGCATAAACATCGCCCAGCCGAATTGTGAACATGCCCGCCTTTCGTAAGTTATCCAGTGATGGCTCCTCGATGTCTGCCATGTGTTCACGAATTGTGCGTGAATGTGCTGCAATCCACAGGGTCTCCAGCACACTAACACCATTGATAGATGAATGGGGGTGTGCATATTTTGCTGGGATCCCAGCAAGGAGAAATGCAAGTATCAATAGCACCAAGGATGCTCCTGAGGCAAACACAACCTTAAAAAAGATGGTATTATTTTTATGAATGATGCCATAAGTGCAACACTTACAGGAATTGTATTGATCTAGTAAGAGGCTCACTTGAGCCAAGAGTGCTTTGAAATTTATCACAATGCTTACATTCAATCTCCATTCAGTGATCACCTGTGTGACTGGACTTTGACCCTTTGTTTGCATAAATCCTCCTTGGCTTGGTCCAAGTTCACCAGCTAGGAGAGTGATTAGAAGATTTAAAAAAGTACACCATTGGAGTTGAGGATATACCCATCCAAATCATGGCTGCTACCAACTGCTCGAGGCTTTGTTCCAACTGGTTTGGGGGGAGTGTATATAAAGAAGTGTTCTGTACTTGGAGTGCCAGTGGTGGACTGTTTACAATAGCAATTCAATCTATTCAAAAAGGTTGATAATGGAATAAACATACTTGATTGACATTGAACATATTTCACCATTTATAGGGCAGGTCACAAATGGAGTGTTTTCAACAAGGTCATAAACCTAGTCAAATTTGTCACAGGTCAATGTTTATACAATAACAGTTCAAGTTAATCTTACATCTGATGTAAAGTTTAGTGATCCTCCTGCTTCTGGAGACCATAATTTCCAAGGTTGTGAGCTTGTTTGTGGCAAGCTAGGAATAAGACTATTTGTTTGCAGGTCCAAAGTGGCATTTACTGTCTGTGGTATTAAAGAGCATGCTGCAAGATATGCCTTTATTGGTGGACCATCATCTGTATGCAAAAAAGGATGTCAACATCATAGAATCAGGTCAACATTTAGTACTCACCTGGTGCAATGTAGCAACTTAGATTTGTTTGACTGATGGTAGTAACAGACTTATCTATCTCAACATTAGCTGTTATAAGAAATAAAAAGTCCTGGTAACACAATGGGCAATCATCAATACTGCCCTGTACATCATTCAGCTTTACATAGATGAATTTGAAAAACCACTAACCACTAAAACTTTGCCAACATTGACAACTTGATTCACTTCAGTTGGACTGATCACTAAAATAAAGTCAACTACTACTTTACTAGATGTTTGAATACATGCAACTTACCAGGGAAAATGGCTCCATGTCCAAGGCCATCAATAGAAAGGTTGAGTGTTGGTCCAGTAAAAGTAGAATTGTACCACTGGCAGGAGAAATTTGATAATAGCCCACATGCAGCCTGAAGAGAGGTTGCATTCACACTTGCATTTGCAAAATTGGATTGAGTGGTGGGGAGAATATCATAGATTGTATTGTTGAGCAGACCATTTGTCTGGAGGTCATTAACAAGACTGATTGGTGGCACAGTTTGAAATGCATGTGTCCAAGAGCCATTTGCAATAACAGAGCTATTTGGCCAGGCTACCAGTGTTGGAATGGAGATGATGGAAGTGCTGTTGTAAGCTGTGAATTGCATAATGGTGGTAGAGGCAATATGCATCACAGAGACACATCCCAGATATAGTGCCACTCCAATTATTGCCCAAATAGATGATGGTGGGTGGTTTTGCTGCAGAAGTGTTGAAACTGCAGCTCCAATTCCAGTCCATGCATTGGCAATATCATGCACTGTTGTCAGATGCTGCCTTTGAGCAAGGAGTTTTGAAGTTGCAAGCTGCTGCACAATAAACACTAGTACTGCAGCATATAACTTTCAAGCATGTTAAGTTAATATATTGTAGAAAGAACTAAATATGACAAAAACTCACAACATAGAATGCCTGTAGGCATATACTCAGGGTTGTTACTACCTGAGTGTTATACACTGGCATGATGACATGATGTTCTGGATGATGTATCAAGAGTAGGACAAGGACCACATGGAGTGCAAAAAGAATGCTGTGAAGTATATAGCACCACAGATGCATAGTGAATTGTTCTATAAAGAGAGATTTAATGATTGTCGTTCAATCAAAATCTTGTCAAGAATATTAAACAGACCTTTTTTACACAATTGGTTCCAATTATAGATTGTAGAACCTGACTTCAAGTTGAGATTGTTGTCCTCATCCCTATAGAGTTTGGTTGTCCCAACATCCAGATTTAGAAGGCAAACTTCAGTCTTGGTTCCTTCAATCCTCAACTGGTCTGGTATAGAATTACCAATCCTTGTCATGAAGCCTTGGAAGGTTGTAGAATTGGCAGAAATCCACATCAGCTCTAGAATACTGGGACTTGTGATTGCTTTCTTGGACACCCTTGGATATGGGCCATGAAGCATCCAAGCCATAATGACAAAGAGAACAAATGAAGTAAACAAGCCAAGGATAGCCTTCAAATTATTTTAGTACACTATACATACAGTTTATTGCAGAAGACCTACTTGTGTCATGTTTACCTATATTTCATGTTAGAAATAAATAGATAAATTTTGCATCAAGCATACATTCAATCTTAGCTCAAGCACCAGATTTGTTATTGGACTCTTCCCTTCAATTTGCTGAATTCCTTCTCCTGTGGCAAAAGTACTTGCTGTTGGTTATATATAGTACATAAGTATAGTGGATCCCAGGGTTTCATTGTTGACATACCAAACCATATGAATTCTGCAGCAATTTTTGCAACTGAATCTTCAAATTCCTTGGATCCAAGAGCTATTGATGGTAGCACTTCTGCTGTTGTAGCAGATCCTGACACCCATGGAATGCCCAGTAGTTTGTTTAAATATCTATTTATTAAGATGAGTATGTATCAATTTGATATAATGTCCAAAACTCACAAATCAACTACAGACATAAAGTCACATTGTTGACCACTAGGAGACAACTGAGTTTTTAGACAAGCCAAAGATAGTACACGAAGTCTCTGCTGGGCAGTATTGAGCTATATATTGGCAGTTAACCTAAATATAATGTATGGCAGGTAGATTCAAATACCATCTGTGTCAGCTCTGTAGTTGAACCTGGTGACCATATCCTCCAAGGTTCAGGTGTAGATTCCTTGTTTAATATGATTTGTCCATTCTGCATAATAGAGAGGTTCTGTATGGCATTTGTTGTAGTTAGAGTGCATGCAACAAAAAATGATGTGTTTGGAACAGGAATTTCAGAAGATATAGGAGAAGCTTTTCACAAATAAGTGAAAATATATTGGATATTCATATTAAAAACCAACCTGATGTCCTAATAGGAACATCAACATCAAGTTGAATAACTTGGCCAGTCAGGTTTCCCAGGTCAACATTGGTAGAAATTTGGGAGAAGATATAATTGTTGCATAGAGCACAAGGCTAGAAATCTTATATAAATATTCACACAAAATAATATAGAAAACTCACAGATTCAATCCCTGGTGTAAAAGGCACTGAGTCAAAGAGGGACACCATGTTTGGCCCTAGCATGGATGGTGAGCTTAGGGACAAATATAATGCAGCACTAATACCTGGCACAATCAGTGGAACTTCACCAAGGCCACTAACATTAAAAAAATAGACCTCCTGAGTACTGTTCCACTTTCCAACTAAAGAGTTTGAAAGTAGACCACAATCAGCACTGACACTGGTTGTGTTCACAACAGCCTCAATATAAGGATCATTGGAAATTGGCACATCATACAGTACATTCCCACTCAGTCCTTTTGCACTTGATAGCAGAGGCCACAATGCAGTCAAAGGGGAGACACTAGCCCAGTCAATGCCGGTAAAGATTGACTGATGAATAGGGCCAGGCTAATGTTGATGGAACAACATTCACAATGGTATTGTTGAATGCTTCGAATTGGATGACTGATGACGAGATGATGTGCAAGCCAGAGATGCAGCTCAGGTATGCCAACACCAAGAATATCGTCGACGGCGAGGACATGACCTTGGTTTGCTGCCACAGCGTATGGATCGCAGCCCCGATGCCGTTCCATGCACCACACACGTCGCGTATAGTGATGAGCTTCTGCTGTTTAGCCATGGCAGCATATATCACGAGCCATTGTACTATGAAGACAAGGACTGCGGTGTATATCTTTCTGGTGTTGTCACATCAGTATCCACTGAACGAGTTACACAAGCGTACCGTGTACAATGCCTGGAGGAAAACCTTTAACACAATGGTAGCAGTGGTATTGTCGATTGAGACCGAGAACCGATGTTCAGGATGAGTGAAAAGCACGGCGACGAGTCCAGCATGAATGGCGACGAGGAATGCATGAATGGCGACGAGGAATGCATGGAGTGTATAGCACCAGGAGCGGAGGGTACAGTCGGGTCTGGTGGAGGACGCCGGACTGCCATCGTGGAGGAGATCTATGGTAAACAGGATGTCAGTATTGCACTTGCGGGAAAGTAGTAGGACGAGATGCTTGCTCTCGCAGGATAAGTATCCTTCCCGTACTGTTGTGGACGGTGTATCATCGTCTGATGGTGGCGTCGACCGGTGGTTGACACTTTGATGACCTGAAGCATATGGCTCGGCCATCTCTGCAGGTTGCTCTGATCGAATAGAGGGATGAGAGAAGAGGAAAAGTAGTGGGGTCTGCGCACTGACTCCCACTCGATAATTTTTGCTGGCGGCGGTGTGCGAAAATGAGACAAGCCTGGACATATCATGATGATCACAACCCCGGAAAAGAAACGGGTTTCCGTGGAGAGTAGAAGCACCAAAACTTAGGCAGTGAACGACTGTGTGAATGGCCATCTAATGATCCAGTTTCCCATGTATATATATAAACTCACTCTTCACGATTTTTTCCCGAGGGATTGCGAGAATTGACTTACTACGTAGCACAACACTTTGAGGGTTATTGTTGTTGCAGGACTCGATCAATCTGAGGGTGCATGGTTTATCTGGATGCTAACAGAATGGTTAGCTTCATCGAGAGGCGGCAAGCTTTAAGTCGATGTCCTTTGCCGCGGCTGAGACTCGCAGAGGGAGAAGAGATCATGATCATCCGTGAGTTCGCACACTCCTGATGATCCGGAATTTTTTTCCCATTATTATCTTCACCAGATATGGTTCCGCAAAGGCTTGTGAGGTATACCCATGCTTATCTCTCGGCTTTTCGCATCTGACAACAAAGCATCACATACCACTCACTGGGGGAGGCGACATCACCATTCTTCACGTTCTCATGATGTGGTCACGGTATGGCCTACAATCTGGTGTTCGAGAATTAATCCGTAAATCCCAGATGAAGGCGATGGGGTCAAGCGATGAGAATACTATGGCTGCACAAACAAGTCGCTCAACAAGAGGGCACAGGTTGAGTGTGCGGCCGATCCATTACTTGTCAGTTTTATATTTGGACATATGGTTGGCATGATCGAGACAGTACATCGCGATCCCTGGCGCCACTTTCGAAGAGTTGAAAATGAGGGATCCTCGGAGATGCGATCCGAGTTGAAGCCGTTCGCCATATTAGACTTTGGTGACTTTCATGCTGCGAACACAAATTTTTCTAGTTGCACTGACAGTACTACCGTAGTCCCCAAAAAAGGCTTTAGTAGCGAAACAAGCACATATAGTTACGTCTCGACACAGGCCAAGGAAAGAAAAAATGGTCATCGACGACACCAAATCAGGACTGACGGTCAAGTGTATGGCCGACAAACCTTCTTACACATGCACAGCGTCTTCAGCATATGACATCCAAGTCTAGAAACAGCTCCATGTCCCATGGACTGTCCTTGACCTCGTCCCATCCCATCGCTCATCATGGAGTCAGTGTCCGTTGACATCCCCATCATCTGTATGTCGCTCTCGAAGTTGGATTCAGGAGGGATACCGCTCATATACGGACCAAGGAATGGAGAGAGTGAGGCAGGTGTAAAGAGTGAGCTGGGGTAACTGTTAATCGGCGTCGTCAGTAAGGGGGTCCTATACAACAGTATGGCCCGGGGATCCTGCGTTGCTCGTGCAATACATGGATCGTTCATAGCTCGATCGTATGCTGGGGTCGACCAAGGAAACCTCGAAACACAATGCAGATTGATGAAGATTGCAAGGATGGCAGGATGACATCAGTTGCCATGCACGTCCTCGTGACATCCTGCCCCTATTTGATCTGGAGCAGTGTGAGCCATATCACAGTCCGCCAAAGTAACGAAACTCGTGTCCGCCCCCTCAAGAAGCCTAGGGACTACAAAGGTTGACAGGTCGCCTTCATTCAACGTCCCTTTTCCCTCCCCTCTCTCACTCGCGATCGAGTCCTTTGTTGGTTCGAATGCCCCGTGCTCGACCTCATGGACAACTATGTGATCTTTTCGTGGCTCAGGATCACGGAGCACGTCGAACACCTGATGTGGACAAGACCGGTCGGACTGGACCTCCCCGAAGAATAGCGATGAACGAACCTCGGTAGAAGAGGCATGCCTTGGGCACAGGATGCCTCGGATGCACTGATCATTCTCGGAGTGCACTGCATGGGCAATCCTAGATGACGGTCCACCTCCTGTCGTGGCTCTGCTCCATCGACGAGTACGTTCCTCTATAGGATATTGACAAACCAACCCATGGATATGACATCGTTCGCACATGGGACGCTCGCCGCTGCACTGTTGTTGGGAATGAGTATACCTGGGATGGAATAGGACATATGGCAGTAGGATTAGGAATTAGCACGTCACCTTTGCTTTCCTGACCCTGTACTTGTTGCACGCCTGTGCGGTGCGTATGCGAGGATGTTCTGCAGTCCTGTGAAAATGCCTGTAGTCGGGTTGAGCGCACCGTGGAGTGAGTATGGGAGGTTGATGTCAAGAGGCATGTCTGACACGAGGAGGAGGAGTGGGTTCCAAACATGTCTGAAGGAGAGACGAGAGTTAACGAGACTCATTTGAGTTTGCAACAACGTACCGCATTCGATCGTCGGACAGCATACGTCGGGGACGCCCTCTATGCATCCTTGAACAGGCCACGACACCACTCCATGGACAACGATTCGACTCCAGTCAACAGAGTCAAATTAAAGCTATGTAGCTGACATGTTTTGCGGATATCGATAATCGTTGGATACCCTTGCCCCCTCGGAGGCGGAATCAGATGCTTGGCATCAGTGAGTCCAGGTCAATGTCCGACAGGAGGGGTATATCCAGCAGGTGCGGCCGATTGTGGGACGCACTCTGGTCAAACAGACGATAGTCTATATACTATCATCACTTGAATTATTATTATTCCAGCATGACCTACAGTGGCATCAAAATGACAAGACATATTATTCACAGCATGCACATAACTGTGACACTGATCCAGTGCAACCACACAGCAACAGCGTCGACCAGTGACGTAAACGCTCAAGCGCTCACACCTCCAACCTACACCTCCGTCTCCAGATTAATATACCCCCCATCCAAAATTGGGTGTGCCGGATTGTGTGCATCCGAGGGAATTGTCGGCGGCAGCGGCCACCAAACATGATCATCATCGTCCCCAGCTACAAAGATCCACAACAACAGCAACTCGAGCGCGTTGATGACGTCCTTCACAGAGACGAGCACGTCTCTTGAAAAGATGGGGGCGCGGAGGTGGCGTGTCATCCTCGCGCGGTGCGTGTCTGCTCCGAAAAATACAATAAACGTAAACGTGGTGAAGTCAATGACACGAAAATAGCAAGAGGATTTGCACCCACCCGGACTAAAGGTTCCAAAGACCCATTCATCGTAAGAGGTCAAGACAAAGTAACAACAATTGTGCTTCGAACAAATGTCCCACATCTAAAAGCGCAACAGTTGGCACTGTGACACGGTGAAACGATGCACATGAACGTGTGGAAAACTCACGACGGTCCGTAGAATGTTGTATGGAGAGCCCGTGACTGTGAGCAATCTAGGTCCTCATCCGGCTATCGATCATTGACGACCGATTGGGGATAAATGAATACGAGACACGTACCATGCCCGGACAAGCAAACTCTTCAAAGTCGTTGTGCATGACATCCCATGGGGCAGCGATCATGATCAAAAGCGTCAGATCTCCCTCTTGTCTCCCCGGCTATCATCCCCCCATCAGCACCCTCGCGTCGCATGAACAACTGACCAAGGCGATCAAGTCGAACCAATCTGCATTCCGAATGGGAGACAAGTGATTCACGTCGTCGAATTTCAAGAGCGCGCTCGATCGGTGATCGCCGGGAATATCCAATAAAAGTTTCATGATTTTGATGAGGTACGTAGGGGGTACGCTTGTACGAGTTTCGTCACGTCTGAGGGGGCATTTAGACAGCACTGGTTGAAGAACTGCACATAGTGTTCGTTCAACACATAAAACAAGAAAGTCAAATCAGCGAGTTTTCCCTCTTCGGCGAGCGCCAAGGTGAGCCGCTTATCGCCCAACTGTTCCTTCACTACACTGCTGAACATGATTGCCAACACGAAAACGATCATGTCAACAAAGTATATATGAGTATGCACACAACACGATGGCACAACAAAGGTCCCACTCAAACATACATTGAACCAAGTACAACGTACGAGGAACCTGCGTTCGTGCTCGGAAAAACGGCCATTCGTACCGCACAGATGAATCGGCCTGTGGTCCAAGCACGTACTTGGGCAACCATGCCTGCGCCAAAAACACCCTCATCAAATGCGATCACGCGATCTTTGGCGCGCTTTGCAGCCCTTGAGGCGCACCCTGATCCGCGTCACGAGAGACATCGAGAGGCTGGCGTCTCCGAGGGGCGTTACTGCGGGGTTGCTGATTGAGGATACCTGGGTAACCAGGGAGAGGTATGGGTCGGAAAAGTGGGTTACAATGCGTGGGTCAGATGGTCCGGGCACGCAGGGTTCCTTGTGGACCTCTGGCCGACGCGGGTCGCCATATTTCCAGCCGGGTGGATAGACCATGGTGTATTTGTACCCGTCTTTGTATACCGTACGGGTGAAGCCATGCGTGGAGTATCGTTAGAATAGGTGGGGTGATGGTGACGGTTCGAGTTATGGACGTTTCAATGACGTAAGTAAATTTTGAAACAAAGACGCAAGGTCCCTCTCCCTATTGTACCCACAGCGTCTGTCCATGGTATCAGTATCCATCCCCATCTTCAATGTCTGCGTGTCACTCATGAAGAGACAACAAGGCTCGCGTGTGAGAAAGGGGCCAGCATAGAGGGTGATTTGGGACAACTATTTGTCGGTGTCGTCGGCGTCCCATCCAAGGTTGCGCGCATTTGGACAGGAGATGCGAAAAGAGACGGAGAGGATGTGCTGTCCATGGTATAAGCGCGAGCATATAAAAAGAGTGAACGGAATGCACTTACCGGCCTGGTCATTCAGCGTCACCCGTTTAACACAGGATTAGCATTCGTGTTTCGACTGTATGCCTGGGTCGACAAAAGAAAGATCGAAACACGATCCAATTCAATGAGAACGTGGTGGATGGCGAAACGAGATGGGTGCCACACATCGTCTACGCCATCGTGATATCCACTGTTGGGTCTGGATTGATGAGACGAGATTGTGGTTTGCTTGAGTGACGCAAACCACGTCCGTCACCTTGGGAGGCGTAGGCGCGAGAATGACTCCTTGGAACACTGGCAGATCGCTTGTATAGGACTCGAAGAGAACGCCAACTCGTTGCCTTCGAAGCGACTACCTCCCTCTGACTCGATCATGAGTTTTGAGCACTGAGTGACTCATGGGGGACTGAGTGACGGCTTTGTGGCTCAGGAGCATACCTGCATCGAGCATCTGGTGTTAATAAGACCGGTACGCCCTCTGACGATGACGACGACCAACGAACCTCTGCTGACTAGGCCCGACTTAGGCATACGTCTCGGGTGCGCTGAGCATCCTTGGCACACTCTGCATGGGCGATACTGTCGTCCGCCACTGTTATTTAGCACTGGCTCTCCCCTTCCATCGTGGCCCTGCTCCATCAACGTTCGGGAGTAGAATGGATGGTCGTCGCTGCACTATTGGGACCGGAATATCGGCAAAAACGGAACAAATGAGTGTACCAGGGACATACTATAGGCTGGACGCATTTGCTTTCCGAGCCTGCGCTTGTCACACACCCGGGCGACGCATATGCACGCACGCTCTGGGGTTGTACTAAAGAAGGCAGTCATTGGGTCAATTGCGCCAAGGAGTGCACAGCGATGTCGAACATGAGAAAAACGGGCCCTAAGCGTGTCTGAGAAAAGACAGAGATAGTTGTCCACGGTCCGATATGGCTGACTAATCTGCTCATTGGGTTCAACTCTGCGATGCTCGTTCGATCCGCCGCCACTGACCTGCACGCAATCCATTACGTGCTGAGATCATGAGTATAACTCTCTGCCAATATTCTAGCCTAACCCACAGCTAGAAAATCCTAATATGCACAGTAAAGGTAGCTTACTATCTAAACTACCTACCCTCCAAATTTCATCATGTTTGCTTTATTCCTTACAGAGATATTCACAAATCTCTAGTAACATACCCATATTACCATAGTGTACTCAAAACACTATTACTCTTATTACTTTCTCAATAGACAATTAGCCCTTAGTTAGATTATCTAATCATGTACTACACAGCTTGACCTGCACAGCCCATATATCACATGACCACTTGCCTGCTTAGGATGCTGCCCAAATTGCCATTCAAGCACAGCAGTAAGTCTCACTTTCATAGAACATTCTAAATAGAATGTACAGCCATTAACCTGTGCAAGGTTTCTGTAACTCATAGCATAGCCCTGCATGAGTCAGTGTGAGTCATACCTCAGAAAAGTGAATAAGAATCACGCCTGAGTCAACATGAGTCATACTGAGTCAACACAAGTCATACTGACTCAACATAAGTCATGAGTGTTGAAGCTCATAGCATAGGCATACCTGAGTCAACATGAGTCATAATGAGTCAACATGAGTCACACATGAGTCATGTCAAGTCAGTCTTGCCACCACTATTCCTAGTCATATTCTACCCATCCAATCATATTCATTCATGGCAAGCAAAATGACTCAGAACATAGCCTCAAAGCTGCTAAATGTAGGAGCATAGCCACATGTAAAAAAGGTATATAAGGAGTGGAATTTTGCAGTGAGATCATATCTGAATATCCCATTATCTGATTATCCATTATCAGAGGATCTCATATCTGGTATCTCAGAATCTAAGAAAGTCCCAAGCGACCCTTAGAGTTCTAAATCTCTACATACTTGGTAGCTAGTACTTAGCAGAAAACACTACCAAAAGAGGCAGCTAACACAGCTACTCTTACCTAAGCTATTACTAAGTGGGCAAATACACTGCCAACTGTAACTGTAACCTAAGCAAATCTAGTTTAGGAATACTTAGTACCTGCTACACACAGAGATCTTGCTGACTTACATTCCACTCCAGTTTCCCAATAAATAAGGTTGTAAACAACCCATATTGTGTGCCCTTTAGGAAATATCCTACACATTACATCATACACAGCCACCACAGATTCCCAGGAATCTAGCTACTCTTCAAACAGGCGTATATACACAGCAAAGCCTATAATTTGGTACACATAACCAAACAACTCATATTCGCACACCCATATACTACTATACAAGGTAGTCTATTCACACCCTTAACAGCTAAACCATTAGCTTTAAGAATCCTTACACAACTAGAATACGATTCAGTATGTATCTATCGCTAGTAACTCTAGCAACCCGTTATCCAGTAACAATAGGAATAGTCTACATATTCCTTATTTCCTTAAGAACCCATATTAGCTAGGAACGAAGCCAACCCTTTTACCCTTGACTAACCATCAGGAAAGGAAGAACAACCAGGGATCCAATTAGTTAAGTTTCCTACTCATTCAGTAGACAAGTTTTCCCCTTTTTTATATATATACCATCTTCTGTTTGATCTGGTAGATAGAGTTGTCCTATCACCAGCTTATAACTAGATTGGGCCTGGAGGATTGATTGCATAGGATTTTCCCCTAGCAAATCTAGCACTCTATATCCTGTAACAACGACACCACCTCCTTGCTTCATTCGTCCGCATCCACTTCCACGGCAATCTGTGATAGCAGTAATGACTGCCAGTTTGTATGTTGCGAGGGAGAACCTACAACCCGCATCAAACCGTCTCGGACACGGCTACTATAGAATGCGCCTACCTGGTGCCTTACTTCTCGGCTGATAGTTACACCGTCCGTGCACCGTGAGTAAAAGAGCTCTCCTGCATCTCGTTGCTGAATGGCCGTGAACTCGGCATGACCTTCAGCAACAAATCTATTTAAATACGTCATGCTTGGCCCAGTTTCCCAAGGTGCTCTGGCGCGGGATGCACGAGCGTGCTGGAATGAGTTTTAGTGTTGATTTGTACCCCAAAATGGAGTCAAACGCATGCTATTTTGTAAGTACGTTTCAGTAGTAGAACAATAATGAGTGCACGAGCGACATTGGAACCAAGACATGCCATACCGAGTATGGAGCGAGTCCGGTCAAAGTAATGGTTGTGTGAATAACAGTCGACATGGGTGCGGTAACGTCACGATACAGGGCGGACAGAGAGAGATAGTGCCGAGTTGTCACTCGGGGTTTGAACAAGGGGAAGTGATGCGGGCCGAACGATTGGTGTGGGCGCGTTCGTCACCTTCTTTCTTATCATAATGGGAACGAGAAGGACGACCTTGGTGTCGTGTTTGTTTGATGTCCCTTCTGAGAGTGTGAGAAGGCTGGAAGAAGCGACTCATACTTCGATAACGCACCTGGGAGAGTTGAAATGGTAGTCTTGTGCGTGGGGGAACGTTGGGCGAACAAGTTGCGCTGTATCGGTCAATCAGGAACATTGGTGGGTTCAATGCAGATACTCGACACGAATGTACCTTGCCTCGTCAATCACCTCGGGGTCATTTAGTAAAGGAAAGGTGACCCGTAACGATGGGCGCAATTATGAACTGGTTAGTTGCCTTGCACTCGTTCGTGGCTGTACGGCTTCTACATGGAATGAAAATACAGAGGTAACAGTCGTTGATGCACAAGCTTACCTGGTGAAAAGGGTTTCAATGCCAATACTCAAGCTCAGTCAACATCTTACCCGAGGATCTTGTTGACATCGGGCAAGTGTGTGGATTCACGGCGCATGGCTGATTCATGTCATCGCATTTCAGGTGTGCGCATAGCTGGTGGTCATCGAGAACGTACAAAAAGAGCTTGATGAAGGTGTACGCCTGGACGACTTTGTCATGTCCGAAAGGGTATTGATGCGGCAGCTGTCGAGGAACTGTGCATTGGGCTCGTCCAGCATACAGAACACAGTATCAGGTGGAATCAGCGGGTCTCCACTGTTCCGGGAAGCCCATGTGAGCGCATATCGGTCACTTGACCTTCACTACGCCATTTGTTAACATTCAAAACGATCATGCCAGTAAATAATACTTGGGTACGCACGCAATACAATGGCACGACGAAGGTCCCAGTCAAACCCAGCACAGTTTTCGCGTGAGGAATCTGCACAAGCACCCGGAGAAATGATCGTGCTGCACCAACAGATCAACTTGCGCTCTGAGCACATCCTTTGGCAGCCATGCTTGCGCTGAACACGCTCTCAGTGAATGCGACCACATGGTGTTTTGCGCATGCTGTACCGGTTAGACACCTCTTTTCCCCGAGGCACAGATAGGCTGGCGTAACCAAGGGACCGTACTACGGGGTTACCCATTACCAAGACCAGTGCGGTTGGGGCAGGGCCATGGCTCAGAGAAGCTGATCTTACACGAGTGGGAGGACCCGGGTACATGAGACTTCCGGAGCGAGATAAAGGTAAGGCAGTGGGGCATCCAAGCCTCTTTTCCAGCTGGGTTAGACTCAACGGAATGGAAGCATACAGTTACTGTCCGCACCCTGCTACGATGTGCAGTTATGCCAAAAGAAACGGCTCCAGGATACGAGACGACATGACGAACACAAATGTTCCACGCATGCAGCAGTGTCTTTCCCAGAGCCACCGCTAGCTGTGGCACACGGGCAAAAAGGAGGAGGGGGTGCAGACGTGCAAGGAGACGGTCTCAAGACCCTCAATGTCCGTGCTCAACACAAACGCGACCTTGCCTCGGCATGACAGAGCCCACTAACAAGTTGGCTTCCGTTCTAGATCAACTTCGCCGTTCGTGCTTGAGGACCTGGACCATTTCCGGTGAGTACTCCAGCGCTCAGCGATGACAGAGACAAACCTACGTGGCATTACATAGACTCGTGGCGACGAGAACAGTGGCGCTGTCAGAAAGGCCCTCACAGCAACCCCGTCTATCGGAACCTCACACGAGTCCCCAAGTGCAACGGAGGGAACTACATTAAAGTGCTCGACTAGTGGTTGCGTAACCTGAAGAATAGTTTTAGCACACAACAGTACGGTATGCGCAACTTAATCCCAAAAAAGGTCATAAGCTATAGCAAAGCAAGCAGTCGTGCTTACGTCTCGACCGAATAGCAGAGGCCCGAGGAGAGAAAGAAGAAAGTCATTGACCATCGAATATAAACCTCGGAATGAACGCGGCGTCCCTACCACGTGCAAGAGCATCTTCGAAACATGGCGTCCAAGTCAAAAAATACCCTGATATTCACCGAAGAGTGTGTACCATTATTGACCATATCGCATGCCATGCACTTGCTCTCCACAGCGTTAGTTTTATCAATGTGTCGCTCGCGAAGACAGTGGGTTGGCACCATTTGCATAGGGTCTGGGGAATGGGGAGCAAGGCACAAAGGGTGGACTGGGTAACCGTTCGTCAGCGGTGTCCAAGCTTGCGCGCGTGCGGACGGAGGATACTGACAGGTACGGCGGGGGAGTCTTGTACGACAGCATGAGTGCGGATAACAAAGCGCGTGGACAGTGTACATACCAACCCGAGCATTCTGCATTGTCCGTACAAGATTATCATTTGTGGTACGACCATATACCCCAGTCAACTATGAAGACGTGGTGGGACAACATGGGGTGCCGTGAATGATGTATGCCATCACAACATCCTGGCCTGCTGGATTTTGGTATATCGAAACGAGACCCCTCTGCAGGGGTGACGCGAGCCGCGTCTGTGGTTGGGGCCAGACTCCAGTCACTGGAATGTCTTCGAGGAACACTGGTAGCTCGCCTGCAAAGCGGTCGAAACACAATGCAGGCTCGTTCTCTTCGATGCAACCGCCTCCCTTGGACACGATCAAGAATTTCAAGCGCTTCGTGAGAGACTGAGTGATTGCGTCGGACATCTGGTGTGAAGAAGACCGATCTAACTGAACATCCTCCAACGATGACGACAAACGAACCTGGGCAGACGAGTTCTGACTTGAACACACGCTGTCTTGAGTGTGCCGATTGTTCTTAGCACGCTGTGCATAGCGATGCTAGATCGCGGTCCACACAGAACGGGGTCACAGGACTGGGATAGGTTGTCCGCTGATATTAGATTGGTGAAAAGAGAATGAATGGGTGTACCAGGGACGTACTATGGGTTGTAAGGGAGTAGGATAAGGAATTAGGACCATGGCTTGTCATGGCACGCCTGTGTGGCAGGTATTTGCGCACGTTCTGGGGCTTTGTGTCTTGAAGCGCGCCAAGGAGTAGCAGGGAAAGTTGGCGTTGAAGAGGCTTGTCGGTCAAGAGAAAAATGGGTCTGATTGTTAACGAAGCACTGGCATGGGCAAGTTGTTGTCGGACATCCAACATCACCGACTAAAGCCGACGTGCGTACTACACTACTTTTCCCCTCTCAGACATGTATACATGAATACCAACTTTTTCGACTCTGCAACGCTCTTACTCGTCGAAGTTAAACAATCCCATCTGCTGCATTTCCATCGCATTCGGTGATTACACCAACTGTCCATGCTCTTGCCCTTTTGCGAGATGAACATATTCAGTCGATACATCGCAAAAAGCGCTGCAGAACCAGTGGACCTCTCCTGTGGCATGATGGGCTGTCGATGTACCCAGCTGAAAAACACTTACCTGGTGCCCTCCTTCTCGCCTATTTGGTATACCATCCGAGCAGTGAGCAAATGCCCAGAGAACTCTTCCGCATCTTGTTGCAGTGGTAGCGAATTGGGCGGAATCTTCGCTAACGAGTGCCTTGGGCCCAGTAGCCTTTGTTATGATCGCTGCGATCGCTAGTCCAAATGTGGACTTAGCAACAACCATTTCTTATTTATTTCCCTTACATGTGTTCGACACGCCTTCTATGCATCTCCGCCTCACCACTTCTATGCACACATGCCTATTTCATTACCCACATCCATGCTTCTCATCACATTGCATACACGATGCAACCTCATGCTTAACATGCATACGACGCATGTTCCACTTCTTACACGCACAAGCTGCATGCTGGCACAGCTATACATGCTTACGACACATGTCCGCTACATGCACTTCCCTCATGTTCTCCAATACTTACCTTATGTAGTAGTAGCACTGCTTGGTCCGTGCACTCTTGTATTTAGTATATAAACCCCAATGCCATGCCCGGAGAACACTAGTCTTGTTCTCTTGGTCTTTTCCCCTAAAGGATTACCAGCTCCCGACTCACTGCATCTTCAGTTCTCTGTTCCCTTTGCAAGCAACCTATAGATACATTTAGGCTTCTCTTAACTGAGAGTCCTTTAAGGGTTGTTTCAGCCTTGAGCCAGTCTGCCAAAGCGTGAGGTCTGGGGAAGGATACGTGAGCATGCTGGGTGGACTTCATCGTCGAGTTGCACCCAAAAAAGGACTCAAGTGAATGCTGTTCAGTACGTGTGCTGTAGATTGCTAGCTCTAGCAGAAGGACATTGAATTCGATAAATCCTAGCCAACAGATCGACCCGCGCTCCGTGATGGCAGGATGAACACAAATTTTTCGCGAGTGCAATAGCGTCTTGTCTGGGGCTACGGCTGGCAGCAGAAGTGCACCAGAAAGAGCTTGAGCACCTTGCTGTGCAATTTGAGCACGAGTATCGTCTCATTGCCTGGATTTTGGGGATGTCATGCCAATGGGTCACCGTTTCTCAACAAACAAGTTTGCAGCTGAGGCTGTCGCCGTAGACGCTTGACATGTCTATGGTAAGTTTTGACGAGATCAAGGCAGAGGTTTGAATGTAAGAGGGTACTTGAAGATATGTAGTAAGTAGGCGTTCATCGTGAATTGACACCCGCGACACAGCATCCGCTCCCATGGTTTATCTCAGACACTTGCAATGCAATAGACGCAGAATCAGCAGACCTGAACATGCAGACCACCTTCAAGTGGCCGACATAACCAGATCATACGTCTTGGAGTCAGTAAAATCATATTCAGCGCGACTGTGTACTCAATCCACTTCACTAAGACGACAAATCAAGAAGAAAATGGAACAGATGGCACTGGGCTGAATGTCCGAATGATGTGGGTATAGTTCCTGAGCTTTGGCGATCACTCGTAGCCACCAAAGAGCAATTGGCAGGTACCAATATCCTTCTGGAACACACAACTATTAGACAACTGTCCGACACACACTTCGTATTGTGAAAGCGCACCATGTATCATTCCAGGAAAGCTTCGCTCTCAGACACAAGGCTTCGGGAGGCATAAACATCGCCCAGCCGAATTGTGAACATGCCCGCTTTTCGTAAGTTATCCAATGATGGCTCCTCAATGTCTGCCATGTGGTCACGAATTGTGCGGGAATGTGCTGCAATCCACAGGGTCTCCAGCACGCTAACACCATTGATAGATGAATGGGGGTGTGCATATTTTGATGGGATCCCAACAAGGAGAAATGCAAGTATCAAAAGCACCAAGGATGCTCCTAAGGCAAACACAACCTTGAAGGAGATGGGATTTTTATGAATAATGTCATAAGTGCAATACTTACAGGGATTGTATTGATCTAGTAAGAGGTTCACTTGAGCCAAGAGTGCTTTGAAATTTATCACAATGCTTACATTCAATCTCCATTCAGTGATCACCTGTGTGACTGGACTTTGACCATTTGTTCACATAAATCCTCCTTGGCTCAGTCCAAGTTCACCAGCTAGGAGAGTAATTAAGAAACCAAAAAAAAAGTATATTATTAGAGTTAAGAATATACCTATCCAAATCATGGCTGCTACCAGCTGTTCAAGGCTCTGTTCCAACTGATCTGGAGAGAGTGTATATAAAGAAGTGTTTTGTGCCTGTAGTGGTGGACTGTTTATAATAGCAATTTAATCTTTTCAAAAAGGCTGATAATGGAATAAACATACTTAAATGACAAGGAACAAATTTCACCATTTGTAGGGCAGGTCACAAATGGAGTGAACAAAACAAGATAACGAACCTGATCAAATTTGTCATAGGTCAATGTTTAATAACAGTTCAAGTTAGTCTTACATCTAATGTCAAGTTTAGTGATCCTCCTGCTTCTGGAGACCACAATTTCCAAGGTTGTGAGCTTGTTTGTAGCAAGCTAGGAATAAGACTATTTGTTTGCAGGTCCAAAGTGATATTTGCTGTCTGTGGTATTAAAGAGCATGGTGCAAGATATGCCTTTATTGGTGGACCATCATCTGTATGCAAAAAAGGATGTCAACATCATAGAATCAGGTCAACATTTACTCACATTGTGGAATGTAGCAACTTAGATTTGTTTGACTGATGGTAGTAACAGACTTATCAATCTCAACATTAGCTGTTATAAGAAAGAAAAGGTACTGCCAGTAACATGATGGGCAAGTGTCAATACTGTGCTGTACATCATTCAGCTTTACATGCTGGATGAATTTGAAAAATCACTAATTACTAACTTCAAAGCCCACATTGACAACTTGATTTACTTTAGTTGGGTTGTTGTTCACTAAAATCAAGTCAACTACTAGTACATTACTAGATGTTTGAATAGATGTAACTCACCATCAAGGAAAAAGGCTCCATGTCCAAGGCCATCAGTAGAAAAGTTGAGTGTTGGTGAATGAGTACTACTAGCACTAGAATGCCAGGAGAGATTTGATAATAGCCCACATGTAGCTTGAAGTAAGGTTGCATTCACAGTTGCATTTTCAAAATTTGATTGAGTGGTGGTGAGAATATCATAGACTGTATTGTTGAGCAAACCATTTGTCTGAATGTCACTAACAAGACTGATTGGTGGCACAGTTTGAAATGCATGTGTCCAAGAGCCATTTGCAATAACAGAGTGTAACGACCCGATATCCTATCTAGGACAATAGGAGGTTCTGGAGGTTGCCTGGTAGATCCTAGCGCGCTTGCAATGAGTAGTTCTGTTATCAAGTACAATCACTAGACCACTAGGGTCTATAGTAGATTGCTAGCCATGAGAATAGAGGGGAAAAACAACAAGAGAGGGGAAACAACAAGAGAACTAGACTAGAGACTAACTACTATAACATAGGGGTATTTATAGGGGCTAAGTACAAGCACAGACCAAGCTGTGGAAAGGCTGTGGGAATCTAAATAAGGTTAATACCATGGTCACTGGATACCATGAGGATGCTCTAGATAAGAGCTGTTAATGCTATTGGAGGATAAGGGAAAGTGAGTCAAGAGAAAAGTCATGAGGCAAGCATAAGGATTGGCCATGAGGTGCATAGCCTAGATAAGATCATGTGACTTGGTCATGTGACTAGTAGCGTGGGAGCCATGTGACCTGATAACTTTGGTAGTGTTTTGTGTGCACTAGTGGGACTAGTGTTAGTGATTAGGAAATGAATGGTAGTGAAATGTAATCGAGAAATGTAGCGTCTGCAACACAGAGCTATTTGGCCAGGCTACCAGTGTTGGAATGGAGATGATGGAAGTACTGTTGTAAGCTGTGAATTCCATAATGGTGGTGGAGGCAATATGCATCACAGAGACACATCCCAGATATAGTGCCACTTCAATTATTGCCCAAATAGATGATGGTGGGTGGTTTTGCTGCAGAAGTGTTGAAACTGCAGCTCCAATTCCAGTCCATGCATTGGCAATATCATGCACTGTTGTCAGATGCTGCCTTTGAGCAAGGAGTTTTGAAGTTGCAAGCTGCTGCACAATAAATACCAGTGCTGCAGTATATAGCTTTCAAGTGAGTTAAGTTAATATATTGTAAAAAGAATAAATATGACAAAAAACTCACAACATAGAATGCCTGTAGGCATATACTCAGGATGGTTACTACCTGAGTGTTATATACTGGCATGATGACATGATGTTCTGGATGATGTATCAAGAGTAGGACAAGGATCACATGGAGTGCAAAAAGAATGCTGTGAAGTATATAGCACCACAGATGCATGGAGAATTGTTCTATAAAGATGATTTTAATGACTGTTGTTCAATCAATCTTGTTGAGAATATTAAACAGACCTTTTTTACACCATTGCTTCCAATTATAGATTGTAGAACCTGATATGAGATTGTTGTCCTCATTCCTATAGAGTTTGGTTGTTCCAATATCCAGATTTAAAAAACAAACTTCAGTCTTGGTTCCTTCAATCCTCAACTGGTCTGGTATAGAATTACCAATCCTTGTCATGAAGCCTTGGAAGATTGTAGAGTGGGCAGAAATCCACATCAGCTCTAGAATGCTGGGACTTGTGATTTCTTTCTTGAATACCCTTGAATATGGACCATGAAGCATCCAAGCCATAATAATAAAGAGAATGAATGAAGTAAACAAGCCAAAAATAGCCTTCAAATTGTTTTGGTACACTATATATACAGTGTATTTCAGAAGACTTACTGGTGTCATGTTTACCTGTATTTCATGTTAGAAATAAATAGAGAAAATATGCATTAATCATACATTCAATCTTAGCTCAAGCACCAGATTTATGATTGGACTCTTCCCTTCAATTTGTTGGATTCCTTCTCCTATGGCAAAAGTACTTGCTGTTGTATGCCAAATACATAAGTATAATGGATCCCAGGGTTTCATTAATTGACACACCCAACCATATGAGTTCTGCAGCAATTTGTGCAATTGAATCTTCAAATTTCCTGGATCCAAGAGCTATTGACAGTGGCAGCACTTCTGTTGTTGTAGCTGATCCCAACACCCATGGAATGCCCAGTAGGTTGTTCAAATATCTATTTATCAAAATTAGTATGTATAAATTTGATATAATGTCCAAAGCTTACAAATCAACTGCAGATATATATTCACATTGTTGACCACTAGGAGACAACTGAGTTTTTAGACAAGCCAAAGGTGGTGAGTCAAGTTCCTGCTGTGCAGTATTGAGCTATATATTGGCAATTAGCCTAAATATAATGTATGGCATGTAGATTCAAATACCATCTGTGTCAGCTCTGTAGTTGGACCTGGTGACCATATCTTCCAAGGTTTAGATGTAGATTCCTTGTTTGATATGATTTGTCCATTCTGCATAGATAGGCTCTGTATAGCATTTGTTATATTCAGAGTGCATGCAACAAAAAATGATGTGTTTGGAACAGTAATGCCAGGTGCATTGAAACCATCTTTTTACAAATGAGTGAAAATATATTGGATGTTCATATTTAAAACCAACCTGATGTCATAATAGGAACATCAACATCAAGTTGAATAACTTGGCCAGTCAAGTTTCCCAGGTCCACATTGGTAGAAATCTGGGAGAAAATATAATTGTTGCATAGAGAACAAGACTAGAAAGCTTACATATATAAATATTCACACAAAAGAATATAGAGAACTCACAGATTGTGATGAGTCAAAGAGGGACACCAAGTTTGGCCCTAGCATGAATGGTGAGCTTAGAAACAAATATAAAGCAGCACCCATACCTGGCACATCCAGTGCAACTTCACCAAGGCCACTAACATCAACAAAATAGACCAATTGAGCACTGTCCCAGTTTCCAACGAAAGAGTTTGAAAGTAGACCACAATCAGCACTGATGCTGGATGTGTTCACAACAGCCTCAATATAAGGATCATTGGAAATTGGCACATCATACAGGACATTCCCACTCAGTCCTTTTGCACTTGATAGCAGTGGCCACAATGCAGTCAAAGGGGTGACACTATGCCAGTCAATGCTGGTAAGATCAACTGATGAATAGGGCCAGGCTAATGTTGATGGAACATCATTTGTGATGGTATTGTTAAATGCTTCGAATTGGATGACTGATGACGAGATGATGTGCAAGCCAGAGATGCAGCTCAGGTATGCCAACACCAAGAGTATCATCGACAGCGAGGACATGACCTTGGTTTGCTGCCACAATGTATGGATTGCAGCCCCGATGCTGTTCCATGCATCACGCACGTCATGTATAGTGGTGAGCTTCTGCTGTGTAGCCATAGTAGCAAATATCGCGAGGCATTGTACTATGAAGACAAGGACTGCGGTGTAAATCTTTCCGGTGTTATCATGTCAGTATCCACTGAGCGAGTTCACACAAGCATACCGTGTAAAATGCCTGGAGGAAAACCTTTAACACAATGGTAGCAGTGGTATTGTTGATTGAGACCGAGAACCAATGTTCAGGATGAGTGAAAAGCATGGCAACAAGTGCAGCATGGATGACAACAAGTGCAGCATGGATGACAACGAGGAATGCATGGTGAAACGACCAAACCCACCAAAGGGTCTAGTGTTGCGAAGCAAGAGTACTAGGGAGTGCTCAATTGGTAGTTCTGGGAAAACTCCAAGAGAACAAGACTGGAGAGTCTTGTACTACTTGGTTATAGCATTTATACTATAAGTACATGAGCTAGTACTACTGGGTACCATGAGGCGAACATGAGTTGCGATGTAACTGGAAGATAAGCATACCTGTGCTGACACGTGTTGGATAGGAGGCATGAGGCGATCATGATGCATGACATGTGTAAGTCTGGAGCATGTCGCCTCAAGATCAATGTCGTGGGATAATAATGGGCTTTGTGGGAAAGTGACATGGAGCTTGAGTGTAGGAAAGTAAGCATAGTGATTTAGTATAGTGTTCGGGTATGTGCTGAATAGCTAGTGAACAAGCGCTAGGAAAAATAGAGGAAAAATAGGGTGAGTGTAACACATGGAGTGTATAGCACCAGGAGCGGAGGGTACGGTCGGACCTGGTGGAGGACGACGGACTGCCATCGTGAAGGAGTGCTGTGGTAAACAGGATGTTAGTATTGCACTTGCGGGAAAGTCGTAGGATGAGATGCCTGCTCTCGCAGGATGAGTCTCCTTCCTGTACTGTTGTGGACGGTATATCATCGTCTGAAGGTGACATTGACCGGTGGTGGACACTGTGATGACCTGAAGCATATGGCTCGGCCATCTCTGCAGGTTGATCTGATCAAATAGAGGGATGAGAGAAGAGGAAAAGTAGTGGGGTCTGCGCACTAACTCCCACTCGAGAATTTTTGCTGGCGGCAGTGTGCGAAAAAGATACGTCTGGACACGTCATGATGATCACGACCGGAAAAGACCATAACTGAGGCAGTGAACGGCTGTGTGAATGGCCATTTAATGAACCACTGGCAGTTCCCTATAAACTCACCCTTCACAATTTTTCCCCCAAGGGATTGCGAGAATGCTGGTATTGACTTATGCAGCACTGCAACACTTTGAGGGGTTATTGCAGGACTCGATCAATGGGGTGCGTGGGGTTTAGCCAGATGCTAACAGAATGGTTAGCTTCAGCGGCAAACTTTGGGTAGATGTCTTTTGCCGCTGACCTGTTGATAGACTCGCAGAGGGAGGAGAGACGCAACGATCATGATCATCCGTGCGTTCGCAAGCTCCTGATGATCCAGAAAGATTTTTCCCATCATTGTCTTCGTCACCAGATATGGCCTTGCAAAGGGTGGCTTGTGAGGTATACCCATGTTTATCTCTCGGCTTTTTTCGCATCTGACGACAAAGCATCATGCACCTGGGGGAGGCAACATCGCCATTCTTCGCGTTCTCATGATGTGGCCTACAATCCGATGTCCGAGAGTTAATCCATAAATCCCAGATGAAGGCGATAGGGTCAAGCGATGATATGGCTGCACAAAAACAAAAGGGCACAGGTTGAGTTACTCGTCAGTTCTATATTCCCGCTACTTTAGTAGTGGGTTTTTTCTTTTTCCCCCCCCCCCTTCGAAAACTCGTTTGGCAGGGATTTGCACGTTCCTGTCCGCAGTCTTTGCATATGTTTGGACGCTCAGTTATCGTTCCGTGGAATTCATATGTCTCATATCCTCAGTACTAGGGTATGGGCGAAAACTATTTTGTTAATAACACCATAGTTTTTAGCAAGTTAATAACTAGTTATTAACAGTTATTAACATGGGTCTAGTTGGACGGTTCAATCACGATATTATTAACAGTCACGTGATATTGTAAGACTCGGCGCTTCGGTGCTCAGCGTACTACGTAGGCTTCGCTCGACACTCATCGATCATTGTTAACTCTCTGCAATACGTGCTCCCAATGTGCGCAGATCCTGCTCGGGAATCTACCATTTGGTAAGATAGTTGGATCTGGTGAGCCTACACCTGCCGTGCCCGGTGGCATCGTAAGACTCATAACCTCTGATTTCTAGTGACAGCCCGAGTTAATTCCAACTGCCCCCCGTCACTTAGCCGCTTGCGGGCCTGAGCCATGAAATTTTTCAACCCGCTCACCCATCTCTCTCCATGGTTGCACCTGTCCCTCGGCCATTACCCGCCCTTGAAGTCTCAGATCCCCCAACTGAGTTTCTGGACCAAACTACTGTGATGAAATGTGTAGAGATTCCAACAGCAATTCCTGCAGCTATCCGAGACAAGATATTTCCACCGGAACAACTCTCGCTCACAAAATTCATCGACTTCCCCCTTCCATTGTGTATATTGTCCCAGCACAACCTGGACAAATACTTCGCTCCACTTCCGCCGGATACCACTCTCATATCTGATCTTGTTGTAGCCCTTGAGATGCTCCCGCTCCCATCCCCCATTGTCATACACAGGCTTTCATGCCAAGCGCCTAGTATGTGGACAAATGGGAGTCGATCACTCATGTATCCGCATACAAACGATCCTCGTCAGTTTCCCTTTTGGATACTACCATTCTGGCGAGTGATCTCCGAGTTCCGTAGTAGCCAGTTTAGTTGGCGTGCCGTGGAAGGCTACCTCTCCCACTTGCCGCCTGGCCATTATGAAGTGGCAACCTTTTGAGCTCACATGGATGCGCTTGCATGGAGCGGTACCGTGATGGCCGACAGACTCAAGGACTGGACTCCTGTCCAGGAGTTGAGGCAGTTTGCTTCGCACGATTGGCTGAGCGGATCAAATCTCAATGTCATGCTTAACGTGATGTACGAGCAGATTAAAGTTGTCAACCCAGCTGTTGAGCTCGAGTACAAGATTCAGAGCACGTACTTCTATGTTCTGCTTCGTGCCGCTCGCAAGTCTCATCTACAGGGCCACGAATACTACTCTGGAGCCTCTTCGCTACAGAGTGTTGGTACCCTTCTCGCCAACCAACCCCACAAAATCTGCTTCCTATCTCACATCCAAGGCAACCACTGGACAGGCATTGCTATCGATGCGGTGCAGCTTCATATCTCCTACGGTAACTCCATGCAACAAGCAGTTCCTGACGACCTCAAAGATGCAATCAAATGGTGGCTCGCTCTTTACTTTACCTCGCCATTCACATGGGAGCCACTTGCCATTACAGCACAGATTGACTCGTATTCTTGTGGCCTCCTTGCTGCGAATTCATTGATGCACTACATCAATCCCAACATCCATCCATTACTCCTACCACACCCTGCAGACCTCGATGTTGCCCACCTTCACTGGGGCAATATGGTTATTAGTTCCCATGTGAGTTGAATTCTCGATAACACATTTCATATTTTCACATTTTCATGACCAGCAAACGAAGGAGGGCAACAAGTGCACTCCAACCACGAACAAGTCAACCACTGAATTGACTCCATCCCTCGCTGGTCGAAAACCTGGAGGTGAGATGATATCGCCTCGAATCTCATCACGATCGTCGTCACTGCACCACAAACCTTCCAATAAACAACCTGGTGTGTCGGAGCCACCTAAAAAACAACAGAAAGTATGTTGATTTGATTTATATTCGGCTACATCCATTGATTTGAGCTTTGCATAGACACTGGACACGCCCACTGTCAGGGAAGAGGAAACCTTTGATGGAGAACTTGTCAATGTTTGCCGTGCTGAAAAAAAATCTGCCAGAGGCAAAACCCAAGGCCGCCCCCGCACCTCTCTACTTGATAAAGTCACACAGCAGTGTCACCCTCCTGGTGATCCCAAAAAGCTATGATACCAATGTATTGGCAAGAATTGTCGATACAGCCTTGCTGCACCAGCCAACCGCAGGCATATTCTGAAGCATGCTACTAGCTGCCACCATCTTCCATCTACCTTGCGCCGTGAAGTGAATACGCTGCTTGCCGATGAAAGTGCAGGTGCCCTGTTAGAGGTATTGGAGGGTAGCTCAGGCTCAGGAGGTGAAGCAACCCAGTCACAGGAGACGAAGAAGACTATGATGGAGGTGGAGTTCGGTAAAGCAGGTCGTACCCTATTGAAGCTGCGACTTGACCATGCAGTTGTCAAATTGCTCTGCGCTGCTGCATTACCACCGACATTGGTCAACTACCCGGAGTGGAAGGATATATTTTCAATTGCCAATACTGCATACAAGCCAGCGTGTAGCACGGTTATCGCTGATGCACATATCCCGACTGAGGCTGCTCATGTTCGTGGCCTCACATTGAAGTTTCTTTGTACACAACACCACCTCACAATTTCATTTGATGGCGGAACTACCAAGTGGCCTAGATTGGTCTACACAGTGCATTTCACAACAGCTGACGGTCGTAGCTTTCTTATTGAAGTTGAAGATTCTTCAGACACATCTCATACAGGCGAGTACCTCGCACGGATGCTCCTGAGAGCCATGGACTTGGTTGGGCGTCATCACTTCTCGGGTATCACTTCCGACAATACAGGCAATACACGTCTTGCCCATCAACTTGTCTCACAAGAAGTGAGGACTTGTATTCCGATGTCAGATGTTTGTCATCATCTTAACCTTCTTGCAAAAGATATTGCCAAGCTTGACATGTTTAGTAAGGTAAGCTATCATCCACGTCTCAGTACTAGTCAGTAGGGCTCTACTGATTTGTACATCAGATGATCAAGGACCTTCGTGCTATCATCACCCTCTTCCGGAAGTCCAGCCATGCAGCAGAAGCTCTCGAGGCTGTACTTCATAGGCTTGGGATATCACGTGGGCTCGAGGGCATTGGAAAAACACGGTTTGCTACAATCTGTACAGCAGCAATGTCATTGCAACAGTGTTTGCCTGCCCTTCGTGAACTTGTTGGTAATTCATTCAAGTTTCCGGCAAAGGTATGTCCTCTCTGTTCAAGTCCCTGACCACTTGTCTTATTCGTTTTTCCAGAAGGTTGCACTTGCAAATTTGTTCCAACCAGGAAGTATTGTCGGATTGACCTTCGAAATCAGTCTCAATCGTTTTACTCAAGTTGGAGCACCCATTGCAAAGTCTATCGTCTGTCTAGAGTCTACACAGACAAACCCAGCAGACGTATACAAGTATTGGATAGCAATTTGTGGTAGCGTTAAACAAGTTCTCAACAACCCCACTAACGGGTTCAGCAGTGATGATGCTAGTGAGATCTATCGGGTCGTCAATGCTTGTTTTCATGAACAACTTCAAGATGGTCCTGCGGACTGCTATCTAGCAGCTTTTGCTCTGGAACCTCGCAAGTCGTTATGTCTTTATCATGAGAATGAGCACTAATATCACTGTACTTTCCAATAGGTTATATTCAAACAGCATTTCTACGGAGCACCAAATGAATCAATGGTTTTGTTGCTCACTTCTGGGTCATACATGTGCCACTGCCGGATTTGAGTCATGTCGACAAGGGCCCGAACTTGTTGTCGATTGCATGCTGTGGAATTCATCCTTGTGAAAACAGACATTGTACGTTCCTCAGGCATTGAATTGGGCTTGATAGAGAACAACTTCTCGCCAATGCACTGACAGAGCCTAGGCTCAGTAAATCATTTCAAGCACGCAATAAAAGAGAGCTTTACCGCGAGAACCACACTATCACTGTTCAATGTGAGATTCTGCCAATATGACAAAGCACTCTGCTTCTCCTCGATTGTCGTTTCGAAGGGATATACCCCTTTTACGTAGCGTTCAAATTGACGAATGAAGGCCAACCGGACCTCTGTGGCTGTCAACTTTTTCAAAATTGGGTTATGCTGTGACCGCCACTCGGATTCAAGAAGCTGCTTCAGATACCCGAGTACACATGTACATGTTGGTGATTGCATCCAATTATTATGGTCAGAACCTTTTGTGTCAGATGCGAGAGGAGGGACTTTGATCGTAATCACTAGGGGATTGAGGTTTGGACATATGTACAATAGCGACATGCTGGTACACGAGAACATCCTACAGTGTCATTCTACAACCTCGATTCACTTCTGAAGCCACAATTGAACAAAGGGGCCTCGAAGCCAACAATTGCTAGCCACAAAACCGATGGCAGTTACTTGGTGGCTGAAGATGCGGATGGAGTAGAGGAGCTTGGAGAGGACGACATGGAGTCATGGCTTGATGAGACTAACTGTGTCCAGATTGATCAGAAGCAGGAGTCGTGCTTCAACATGGAGTGCGACATTGACTTGAGGGCAGCAGTGGTGACTCAGGTCCTTGAGGAGGCCAGGAGTTTGGATTCTGGAAAAGAGATGGACGAAAAAGCTAGCTGCGATGCTGAGGAGGTGGATGATCCCGACAGTGCTTGGAATTGGTAATACTAAATGGTAGGGAGGTAGAAATGGAACGAAGCACTTGAATGGTGACGCAGCAGCGGCAAAAAGTCAGGGTCACGTGGTTAAAATAGGTCACGTGACAGCACATGACAAGTGTTAATAACTGGCCTGTTAATAATTCCTCCGGGTGTATGTGTTTTTAACCAGTTATTAACACTGCTTTGACTTTTCGCCCGTACGGTACTCAGTACTGGTGTCATATTCCAGTATTTGGTAACACTCCGCGCAATTTGTAAGTTTCACATCGTGAGTCAGGTCTGCTCTTGTTTTCTTCGGTGCCTTTATCAATGAGTCTGATATTGATATCGTTCGCGCTGAGTCTCTCACTTTCTTCCTTGTTTTTCGCTCTCGCTTCTCGTGCGTGTTGCGCTGCTTTACTGTCTGCTGCTCGCTAACAGGTGTTTGTTGTTTTCAGTGGTGTGCTGTGCGAGTACAACTTGGATGTGATTATGCATTCGGTTTCTGCGTCGAGTGACGCGTTCTCTCGGGTCACCCGAGCTCAGAATGTTAATGCGGAAGCGGGTCCCTCCTGCCTTCCACGTCTGCAGCCTGAAAGTGTTGATGCTGAAGGTGGATCTATGTCCATCGGAGTGCAGCGGCTGCGAGATGACCTTCGTAGTATTTCGAACGAGAGACGTGGTTATGGATTCCCTGATGACGCACGTAAGTTGCGCAACTGCTGTATGCTTCATGGTATTGGCTCTGAGTTTCTCGAAGACAATCATCGATGTTTTCTTTGGTTGGTCGATCATTTATTTTCCGGCGGGTGTGTGCGTGTTCGAGATGCATCCAAATATACAATTCAACAACAACAACGTAGCGGGTATTGCCACGGATGTGGCCCTTCAACGATTATTTGGACATATGATCGAGACAGAGGTGTGCCGGAGATGCGATCCACTCTAGTAGCGAAACAAGCATACCATATAGTTACGTCTCGACACAGGCCCAAGGAAAGTAAAAAGGGTCATCGACGACCAAATCAGGACCGACGGTCAAGTGTACGGCCGACAAACCTCAAGATAAAAGCTCTTGGGGTCCCTTCCTACACATACACAGGGTCTTCAGCATATGACATCCAAGTCTAGAAACAGCTCCATGTCCCATGGACTGTCCCTGACCTCGTCCCATCCCATGTGCTCGCTCCTCATAGAGTCAGTGTCCGTTGACACCCCCATCATCTGTATGTCGCTCTCGAAGTGGGATTCAGGAGGGATACCGCTCACATACGGACCAAGGAATGGAGAGGGTGAGGCGAGTGTAAAGAGTGAGCTGGGGTAATTGTCAAGCGGCGTCGTCGGCGAGGGGGTCCTATACAACAGTATAAGCATTGTCAAAAAAAATGTGTGGATGAAATGTAACTTACCAGCCCAGGGATCCTGGGTTACTCGTGCAATACATGGATCGTTCGTAGCTCGATCGTATGCTGGGGTCGACCAAGGAAACATTGAGGCATGATGCGGTTTGATGAAGATTGCAAGGATGGCAGGACGACATCGGTTACCATGCACCATCTATGTCCTCGTGACATCCTGCCCGTATTTGATCTGGAGCAGCGTGAGCCATATCACGGTCAACGAAACTCGCGTCTGCCCCTCAAGAAGCCTAGGGACTACAAAGGTTGGCAGGTCGCCTTCATTCAACGTCCCTTTTCCCTCCCCTCCCTCACTCGTGATCGAGTCCTTTGTCGGTCCGAATGCCCCGTGCTCGGCCTCATGGACAACTATGTGACCTTTTCGTGGCTCAGGATCATGGAGCACGTTGAACACCTGGTGTGGACAAGACCGGTCGGACTGAACATCCCCGAAGAATAGCGACGAACGAACCTCGGTAGAAGAGGCATGCCTTGGGCACAGAATGCCTTGGATGCACTGATCATTCTCGGAGTGCACTGCATGGGCAATCCTAGATGACGGTCCACCTCCTGTCGTGGCTCTGCTCCATCGACGAGTATGCTCCTCTATGGGATATTGACAAACCAACCCACGGATACGACATCGTTCGCACATGGGACGCTCGCCGCTGCACTGTTGGGATTGAAAGACAAATGAGTATACCAGGGATGGAATAGGACATATGGAAGTAGGATTAGGAATTAGTACGTCACCTTTGCTTTCCTGACCCTGCACTTGTTGCACGCCTGTGCAGTGCGTATGCGACTCGGAGGATGTTCTGCGGCCCTGTAAAAAATGCCTGTAGTCAGGTCGAGCGCACCGTGGAGTGCGGAGCGGTCGATGTCAAGAGGCATGTCTGACACAACGAGGGGGAGAGGAAAAACTGGGTTCCGAATATGTCTGAAGGAGAGACGAGAGTTAACGAGACTCGCATTCGATCATCGGACAGCATCGATGATCGCCATGTCGAGGACGCCCTCTTGTGCGGGAGGTGGAGGAAAGAAAGTCAGTAGTGTCAGCGGTGTCAATGGGCCCATGCGTGGGTGACGTGACGTTGCGCTGTCCATGGCGCGGGCTTAGGGGGACGGGTGGTGTAGTGGTACCACTCGGACTGGGTCACCTTCCTAGTTGGCGAGTTCGTAGTTCGATTCTCTCCTCTACCCTCTTTTCATGGTTAATTTGACCATGAGAAGTTTCTACCACTCCCCTGCCATGTGGAAGGAATACTCAATGACGTCACTGGTATGCTGGATAGGGTGGGTCACACGATATTAGTGGGACATGCGCGGCCCCTGGTGCAATTCCGTAATGGGGTCCTGGTGGTGGAGATAAGTCCCTTCGGGCGCAGCCGAAAGCCGGAACGGCCCGGATCATGGAGAATAGAGGGGCAATCCAAGCCAGAAAGGGTAGTGGGAGACCGTACAGCCTATAGGTGACGCACCCATAAAGGATTAGGTTCCTATAGTGGTGGTCTCTTGGGCCAGGTCGTTGGGACCAACCTTGCAGTCTCGGCAGGTGGCGTGGGAGCTTCGGCGGGAAACAGGCGAAATCCTGACTAAAAAAAATACTAACCACAACACTTAACTTTCCTGTCGCCACCCTACCAGTTTCACTAGGCAAAACACCCCTGCTGACCAATATCCCGGCCCAGTAAAGTGTTCCGAAAGCCATCTTACCGCTCCGACATCCAATCACGCGTCACGCACATGCTCGGACAACATGCTTTCGGCAGGGAGGGAAATAGGGTGCTGTTTAATAGTGAATTGGGAGGACCATATATATCCACTATTACCAAAAAGCCATGTTGACTAGTGACCAACTTAGTGGAGGGGTACAATATTCTGTAGCATTGAGGGTGTGGGAAGGGGTGCCTTAGGGACATTGGCGTGAGAGTTGGGGGTCTCTAAGGACACATAACTTATATCCACTACGAGACTACATAGGTTGCGCGACTGTCGCGCCTTGTAACTACCTGCAAAGTCTATAAACAGGATTATAAATAAATAAATAAAAAATGGCGCGGGCTTTTTCTGTCGTGGCCTATTCAAGGATGCAGCATTCTGCCGGAGGAGTCTCAAACTGGCCGTCCCGGGAGACGGGCCGCGTATCACATCTAGATGTTTCGACACTTGTCTGCTGTACCCATGCAATTGATCGTCTCAAATATCTGCCTTTGCATCGTATGCTGGGCTTCGTTCGACTGAACACAGCTTTCAGAGTCAACCACCAGCCTGCTCTTCCCCGAGCATTCAACATTGAGCACTCTGAATGCAATGCCGGGCTTTGGAAACGCGAACTCAGCGCGCTATACCTCCATCAGAGCAAGCACCGCCCTGATTGTTTGCTCTGCTGGTATTCCTTTCCATGTCTTTTTCTATTGATCGTGTTCCTGCATGAGTCATCATTCTGGGTGTGGTTGCTTGATTCACATTTACGAGGTAATCCCTGCAGGGGAGGTTAGCGACTGAGAAAGGCGCCGACATATCAGCCTCCCCCCACTATTATACTTTTGCAACCCGGGTCACAGGAGAACCGGCGCAGCAAAGGCATGGCAGTGAAAGACCCTGCCATCAAGGCTTCTTGAGGATACGCCACGCGAAACCGTTGGTGTTTTGGAATGCAAGTACGTCGTCTTCGAGTCTCCACGTGTTCGATGCTCCATTTCTCAAATGCACAGACGAAAACACAAACCAGGGACTCGGACGTGGCATCACGTACCGCGTTGACATGACGTGTCGTCATCATGAGTGTGCAGTCGGCTATTGCTGACTCACAACGTGACCGATTCATTGGGTTGATTGTCTTCGTACTAACCCAGAGACGGTGTCCATTGAATCGAATTAACCCTCCAGCTCTACACCGATGTGCTAACAATTGTTTTGCATTATTCCCAGCTAGACGAGAACACCAAGGTGAATCATGAGACAAATGCCGGAAAGCAGGAGAGCGATAGGTGTCAAAATACACAAAAGCAGTACAAGTACAAAGCACAGGAGACCGTATACAAGGAAACCAAGCCCAGACCTGGCAGAGAAGTCTCGGTGAATAAGTAAAAGACAGTGATCGAAGGAACATCCATACCTCACATAGCGGATGACATTTTCAACAATGAAAGTAGTAATCTCTAGCGGATTTGACAATGCGGTCAGGACAGGCATGACTTGGTAACATGAATGTTGTTTAGATATACTCACTTGGCACAAGGTCTCCACAAATAGCCGAGTATAGCCTCATAGGGCTAAGAGCAGACAAGTCAACCTTGGTCGCCGTTTCCAATTGCACTACAGTCGTGGAGATAACTGTATCAAATTTACCAAAGATGCCAGAGATAGTGGCAATGTCGGGGGCACCAGGGTCGGCGGAGACTGGATAGCTGTCCAGAAAGATTATGAGAACACAGGGGCAACGAACATACCAGGTTGGTCACTAAGTGGTTGAATTTGTGCGGCAGCCTTGAAAACAATATTGCTGATGGACTAGAGTGAGGTATCATTAACACTCCCTGCCCTTGTAAACGAAAGTGACATGGAAGCAAGAAGCAATAGCAGCAACACCGATAGTGGTGGCCGCAAGGGAAAGGCAAGGATGAAAGAGAGTCAACAAGATGTAGCGAGGGATGTATCACCCTACAGCCGAATTAGTTGATTGCACTGAGGTTTACTTGCCTGAGTACTATGATGAGAGGTGTCACGCCCGAAGGCCAGATAAGCGGATAGTGACAAGCCACTATCTCCACCAGGGCTTTCAGATGATGTGCATGTACTGGAAGTGATTTTGTACCATTCCAACATGATTGCAATGGAAACAACAGAGCTGATAGGGGCCTCTGCTCGTTGTGGCATCCCTAAATACTATGTGACTGTGTCAACAAGATGCACACTTGTGCAAGCTCGAACCCGGGAGTGTACTTACAAGAATCTCGACGCCTAGCAAAACCCTACAGTTATACAGCCCCCGTCTCAACCCTGACATGTACACCGTACACCAAGATTATAAAAATTTACTGTTACAATAACGGATATACAAATGGAAAACACACCCTGATCGTCCAAACAAAAGAGAAAGAAATTGAGAGACGGACACTAGGCGCACCCGGATCTGTCAACCCGACGAGACAAGAATAGACGAAAGCACCTACCAAACACACCCAACAACGCCACGCTTGCACCTACTCTCCGTTACGCACCCGATGTCCTACATGTAGTCACCGTTGTCACGACTGTTGGAAGCACCACAGCCCCAGCCGTCGGCTGTGTGTCCAAATTGTCCGCCCCCAGTGCCCAACTCACGAAGACAAACAACAGCTCCGAGCCACGTGTACAACAAATTCTGGTTCGGGGGAACTACAGGACATGCAGGACCTACAACGGAGTCGTTGTTGATGTTGTCCGTGTTTGTCCAGTGCCACTGACCCATGTCCATCATGTCCATCATGAACCTAGCACGGGCGAGCACGCCTGTTATGGTGGTGGCCACTTTGTGGCAGACGTACACGTGTACGATGCCGAGACGGTCAGGTTGAGGTAGGGCCGGGTGTTGCTGAGCATTTACGAGATGCTCGTCGCTTGGGGTCCGGGGACGGAGCTCGATGAGGTGTAAACAAGTTCTCAGTAGTGTAAGTCGTCGAATACTGTACATGTGAGTTTTACGTCTATTTGGGTTTGACCCCCTACAATCATCACGGAAGAATCCGTGAAAATGATCGCAGTCGAGTGGTATATCTTGTGATGTTGGTGGAGGGAGACCTTCAATGGACCAGTGTGAACCCCTGGGCGTGTTTGCGTTGTACATGCTGGGAATGCAGACAGAATTCGAGGAAAAGGGAGATCTGGGACAGGCTCCTACACGCCCCTAGTGGTCACGTGCAAGGGCTTGAGTCTTTCAGACTCCGCAACTTTAAGAGTCCTTGCACTCACCACGGGGGCTGCAAGAAAACGTTGGTAAACAAACATCGCCACAGCACCACATCCCCTTGGACTTCAAAAAAGAGTTGGTTCGTTTAGACAGAACTTAGGGTTACAGTATTTAATGTGTAGGGTATTCCAACTCGATGTCACATGCGTAGCATAGTACATGTGGCTACCGCATGTTCTGTGCCATGTAGTCGTAGCACAATGTTGAATACAGCCTCATCGACCATGACCTCTCTCCATCCCGTGCTCAGTGCACTAGAAAGCAGTCAACTTCACGCTACAGATTTTTTTGTGACACTACTCACCCACCCTGCATACCAGAACCATTCAATGGTCAATGATCTTGTGACCAATGCCGAAACGATCATCAAAACCTTCATGCAACATCCAGTAATCCACAGTAAAATAATTGATCAGTGTTTTCATATCGTTGAAGAAACTTACCTTCGAGAGATTCGAAACCTTGCAGCTGGGGATAGCGGATCACATTTCGGAGCTGCCAACGCAACTGTTCAGCAACTGGAGGAGTTTTGTATTGATGGGATGGCACACACCATGGAGACCCGTGCCCCGAGGTTGTGGAACATGCTCGAGTCACTGCTTCAGGAGAAGCAACAGCGGCAAGGCCTGGGCGAGTCAAGAAGCATGGAGAATATTGATCAGGATGATGAAGACCAACCTTCGGACACCGCTGATTTCGTTTGGAACGAAATCAATGAAATTGATCTTGAGGGGGTCATCGAACAAATCACTGCCAGTGGCAGCAACAGGCCCTCATCAGCTGAGGAAAGACGCTCGAAACGACGATCTGCAATGAGGGCAATGGTCAGTCACCACGAGTAGATGCAATCAAGTAACTCATACATACCAGAAAAAAACAGTTGTCTGCAGTATATTGATGCAGGGCATCAATCAGAAGTCCAATGGATTGCAAAGCATCATTGGATTTTTTTTACAGTCGATGCACACACCATACAACGTCATCAACACGCTTGCACACCTTGGTGTCTCGATCTCCACAGATGCCATCAATATGGCAGTGCGGTCATTGTCTTTGGAATCAGAACGCGCGTTACAGAGTCTCGGGCACTCACTGGTTGCATCATATGCATATGACAACTTTGATGTCGACCTAAAGAGTGAAGTTCCAATGGTCGAGAAATCAAACACCTCACTCAAGCATCTTACATCTGGGCTATTGTTTCCGTTGGCACATGGCGTCGTGCCGGATGATCTACGGTGCTCGGATGAGCTGTGGAAGAAGTCGGCGTTGAACCCAGAAGTCGAGAGACCAGATATGCGTACCTGGTGGGATCTAGTCAACCTACATGATCCTGAAGTGCACCCAACGAACTTCAAACCACCACGCTATCACGAGTTTAATGCATGGATGTTCCTACAAGACCTGTGTACCCATGGACCAGAGTACTTCCGTCAGTTCAAGCCGAAGATTACACACCCAGAACCAATAGAACCAATTCCACATGTTAAAACACCCATTTTTGCTGCACGAGCAATGGATATCAACAACTCTACCATCAGTGGCAATATTCGGGCTGTCATCGAGCTCCTCAAACAAGGAGGGATCTACGAGTCTGCTCAAATGGTATCAGGAGAAGAAATCGACAATGATACAACAGGCCCGGACTCAGCGGATATATCACAACATGTGATCCTTGTACATGGTGACCTTGGTACAGGCGAACAGCTCCACGCCGCTCAGCTATGCCGCTCCATCGAAGCAACACCTTGGGATCGTTTCCAACACGTCGTGTTCATCCCGGGGCTATTCCACCTCAAGATGGCATGTGCGGATGCCATTTGGCGATGTTTTATCCAACCACCTGGAGCACGCGAGGATGAGACATGCCTCATGAAGGATATAAGTATACTTTTTCCAAGGGAGACGTCCATCTTTGCTTCAAATCCCTGATTTCGTCGTATGCACCAGCTTATCGGCCATGCAGGCATATGTCGCCGGCTAAACTGCTGGCAGGCATATGTTCAAGCGAAGATCCAGGGACTCTCCAGTCTCGATCACTTCACATCCACCAAACCGATGATAGATGATCTAAAATCAATGGCAGATGAGATCGTACAACAGTTTGTGGCCACTCACGAAATCCAATGCATGCGTAGGAAGCCGGATGCATCGCGCAACATTCAATTCGAAAATTCACTGTTGATGAACAAATACTTTCTGCTTTACGAAGAAATGTTGTATGCAATGAACCGTGGTGATATCGGACAAGTCGAGACTTGCATCATAGACTGGATCCCAATCTTGAAGGCCACTGGGAAGCACAAATATGCAACACATATGCTAAACTTCATGCTAAACGTGCACTTCGTTTATCCACCTGGTCTGAGGTTAGTTCGTTCTTCTGTGTTGCCAAACCGCTCACCACGAACGGAGTACAGGCGAGCAGTCCGTTACCACCTTCTTGTGAATCCTACAGGCCAGCCAATGAAGTGGAGAGCGGTGGATTATTGCGTTGAGTTGAATAACTTGTTTACGAAGGTGAATAAAAGACCGCTTACCTCGCAACCATGCTCATCCCACCGTCAGGCAAAGAATGGAGGTAAAGGGCCAAATCGGACCATTGAGCGGATAATACTCGAGTCACCATTGGTTCAGGTCTACCGAAACATTCAAAAGATTGTACAGACGAATTTTGAGCATACTCATCTGACCAGCAACCACGCGGCACCCAATATGGCGAAAACATACTCGAAACTGCAAGAAATACTACAAACGAGTTCACCCCACATTGTACATGCCGGAAGGAAAAGCCAACATGTCGTAGATGACCTAAGCGACAAAGGATTTGCAATGATGGAGAAGGTACCTGGTGGGGAAGGGTATAGAAGCGAGAATGGAGTAGTTGGTAATGAAGATAAGGCGGACTTGGAGGATGTACTAGTCGAACTCCTGTGACAGTTGCTGTGTAGCCTGGATAGTGAGATGTCAGTCACAGCGGTAGTCTTCGCCAGTAGATGGACTTGCGTCTAATTCCACATTCTCCTTGCCCATGGTCGCAGCGCGCTGTGGGCAGACCTTGTTCCTAGCTTATGTGGATAGAGCGACATCAGCTTATCACCTCTGAGTTACAGTTATGCGGATGCTTACCATTGTGGCCCTCCTGGCCACATGCGCTACACTTGATGCGCCACTTTACGACAGGAGGAGTATGGACTTGATCCACTTGGGAGCCGTTGAGGACCAAGGTACTGGAATGGAGAGGAGCAGTTACAAAAGGTGATGGGCGTGGAGGGGTATGTTTTCGAATGAGTTCAAGAATTTCAGCCGCAAACAGGTCGCTTCTCATCCAACCAGTTTCTCGCTTAAGATCCTGCGGTGTCTGGATCTTCTCATGGTGAGCGTAGTCAATGACAGAATCGAGTGTTGCATTCGTCATGACAAGCGACAGTCCATGACGATTGAGGGCTGCCCGACCGTAATTTACGACTGTTTTAGCTTCCCGCCAGTCTTGAAGAGCATCCTCCAGCTCGTAGTCGTGTTTCTCTTTGGTATGCTTGGGGAGGCGGGAGCGTTGGATGGTGCGGCGTTGCTTGGAGATGGTGGACATATATGACATGAATTCGGTGGGGTTGTGGACATCACAACAGACAGTTGGCTGTCTAACGTGGCAACGGTTACACCCTTGAGCAGTTCCTGTACCGCAGTCGAGGTGATTGGTGTCTGACGAAGTGTTGAGTACGTAGTAGTAAGTGAGTGACGTTATGAATTCTCCCACCTGCTTGACTGTTATCAAAACAAGTATTAAAGACCACCCTACGACAACCTACGCCAGGTTGGCTTCCCGCGTTGATAAGGATGTCGAGCACAGGGTCTAGATCCCGTTTTCGATGCTTCCCGGGCAGGACCGTGTGACCAGATGATTGACTTCCAATCGCTATCGCCCCCGCCATCACTTTCAATGGAACGGCCTGGACTGCACTTCGCTCTGCATCCTCCTCACCAAGCCCATTCACAGGTAGTGTGCCGCCATCATCAGACCCCTCATCCGATGAACCATCTGCCACCACTGGCACATTGGAAACAGCCGGGGAACTTGCGCTGCCAGCAACTCCTGCCGCTTAGCAGGACGTAAAGTGCCTGGTGCGTGGGCGTCATTTGCTTTTCGTTTACGTGTCCTTAACCATTGTGCCTTCCTTGCAGCCTTTGCCTCCCTCTCATCGTCAAAGTGTTCCCTCTCGGCAAATAGTAGCGCTGTTCCAGTAAGTTCTCTATTTCGTGCAGCTCGGCCAAAGCGTTGCCAAAGCGCTGATAAGTTACACATGGCCCTCCATTGGATCACTAATGCAACATCTGGTACGTCCATGCCCTACAAGCTACAATCAATAACCCATGCCTGTGTAAGGTGCGAATCTCACTCACCATCCCAAACGAGGTTGTCGTACAGAGCCCCCATGTTTTCCCGGTCGTCAAATTGGTAAACTCTGTTTCCTTGAAGGGAACTGACATATCTGCATTGAACCACTTGATTCTGTCTCTTAGGTTCGAAGGCAGGCGCTTCCACAAGAAACACGCAGCTGCGATTGAGTCGGCAATGTTATCAAAGAACACAAGAAATTTTGGCAAAGGGAGATCGCCATCCTTAAACCCTACAGGAACGAGGAATGCAAGGTCAGCGTAACTGTTCAGTGCATACTTTATTTTCTTGACCCCGATTTTGATGTTGGGCCAATCGCTTGAGCGTCGCAACAGAGTAGTTTTGTTTGGATGTATCTGGAGTAGCCGTGTTACGTCATTCAATGCCCCTTTCGTGAGTGTTGCAGATGCGACAAGCAGTGGTACTGATGGCAGCACGAAACGGATTCGCCCAAGTTCTCTGTACTCTGGGGGAAATTCCCCCCAATCGGTAAGACAATGCACCTCGTCGATTACAATACTGATTACCCGCGACGTAAAGTGTGTGTCCTTTAGAATCTTTTCGAAGTCGCCACCGGGTGTTACGATCGCTGCGATCGCTAGTCCAAACGTGGACTTAGCAACAACCATTTCTTATTTATTTCCTCTACACGCGTTCGACACGCCTTCTATGCATCTCCACCTCATCGCTTCTATGCACACATGCCTATTTCATTACCCACATCCATGCTTCTCGATCACATTGCATACACGATGCAACCTCATGCTTAACATGCATACGACGCATGTTCCACTTCTTACACGCACAAGCTGCATGCTGGCACAGCTATACATGCTTACGACGCATGTCCGCTACACGCACTTCCCTCATGTTCTCCATTACTTACCTTATGTAGTAGTAGCACTGCTTGGTCCGTGCACTCTTGTATGTAGTATATAAACCCCAATGCCATGCCCGGAGAACACTAGTCTTGTTCTCTTGGTCTTTCCCCCTAAAGGATACCAGCTCCCGACTCACTGCGTCTTCAGTCCTCTGTTCCCTTTGCAGGCAACCTATAGATACATTTAGGCTTCTCTTAACTGAGAGTCCTTTAAGGGTTGTTTCACCGGGTTTCATCATTTGCTCGGGGCTGACAACTATTGCTCTATATTTATGAGTGCGGATGGCCTAGTTTAAAGGTGAGATTGTCCTGGATGAGTTTTCTCGACGCTTTTAATGTGCTTACATGAAAATTGGCAGGGGTTGCTGTTTCTGCACTAATTGATATAGCTGGTATGTGGGCCCTTTCGAGTGCTGCGACATTCTGTTTGCCCAACAGGTTTAATGGTGTAATGACAATTTGAATACCATCCGGCCGGAACAGCAATGGCATCCAGAACATGAGGGTCTTTCCCATGCCAGTTCCAGCAATGCACAGTACGTCGTTTCCTCGTAGTATGGCATCTACTACTTTCATTTGCCAGAGACATGGTCGTACATGAAATACGTCATGGGTGCATGTTCGGATTGCTGGAAATGTGGGTATTGATGTAGGACTCGGAGGGGACTGATTAGGAGGCTCCGCTGACATGGACAGCCTGAATGGATATACGTCGCAGATAGACAAGTCCGAATACGAGTCGGAATACCCTACACATTAAATACTGTAACCCTAAGTTCTGTCTAAACGAACCAACTCTTTTTTGAAGTCCGAGGGGATGTGGTGCTGTGGCGATGTTTGTTTACCAACGTTTTCTTGCAGCCCCCGTGGTGAGTGCAAGGACTCTTAAAGTTGCGGAGTCTGAAAGACTCAAGCCCTTGCACGTGACCACTAGGGGCGTGTAGGAGCCTGGATCTGGGAGAGAGCGAGGGAGTATATAGCGTCCGGTTGGCAAACTCGGCAGTGCCGTTCGCGCCACAATTGATGAGGGGCATCATGATCCTGTCGGAACATCTTCGACCCCGAGATCGCGGCATCCAAGATTGAATCAGGAACGCTGATTGCCAGTGTCACGGACACATTTATGCACGTCCTCCCATCGGGTCCTGTATACCTCCCAGTTTGGTGCTCCTACCCTTGCCCCAGCATCCCGAGCAAACAGATAAAAATCGGCGCGAGGCACGATACTAGCAAAGAAATCGGCCATAGCAGGCACAGATTCCGCTTCAATCACCGAGTCGAGCACATGGATAGAAAACGTGCATCGGAGTGGCGACGTCAGCCCAATGCTCTCCTGAGATCCAGAAAATTCAATGTAATCTCGCGTGTCGATGACGAGGGCAGCAAAACTGAGTGACCGACAAGTCTGCAGAAGCCGTAGGAGTCCGTTTGGTGTGACACCCCCAGGCGTGTTCCAGCCCCAAATCATGTTTATGGAAAGCGATACCAAACGAGGCCAGGCCGACGCCAATGTGAGCAGGTCGCTGTCTGCAAGGCCTACATTCCACCCGATATCAATGTTCATGGAACGGAGATTACTGAACGCCATGCACGGTTGCAAGTCCTCAAGGCCAAGTAAGCGAGCCCCCGAGCGAATAAAATTATACGATAAACGGCATGAATGTGTCAATCGCAGTTTCTCGGTGGTGCAGCCAGTATCGGCCGTCTGAAAACCAGCCCAGAACGAGCAGAGCTGCAACCTAGAAGGACAGTTGAAAACGATTGCATGGAAATCCCTGATAGCAGGTAGTCGGATCTGGGAGAGTATCCATGATATTGATTTCAGCGATTCCGACCGTAATGTCAACTCATGCAAGTTGGGGAATAAAAGGGGTGGGTCGAACGATGGCAACGTAGTGCCTGCCACGAAGGAGAGCTGAGTCAATGCAGGCATGCGGGACAAATGCACGAGTTCATGGACATCCAAGGTGACTTGACAACACCGCACGGATGTGAGATTTTGCCAACGGCAGATGTAGTTGGGTTCAATTTTGCTGAACGTGGCTATGCCGTCAAGCCCGTTCATAGAAAGACAAAATGTTCTGATATTTCGGGAAAACATGGGAAACGACTCGAGAGAGCTCCGGAACAAATGTGGGTTGTCGAAGGTGACATCAAGGAAAGTTAGGGATGGGAGGGGTAGATGCAACAGACACACAGCGTCCTCTCTGTAATCACAATACAGAGTGCGGAGGTTCGGGAAGAGTGGCCTGGAGGCGGGAGGGTTCAAGAAGGTTCCGACAGATTCCCAGTCAAGTCCATAGTAGAAATCCGCTATTAATCGAACGCGACGTGTGTAACTTTGAAGGGTATCCCACTCGGTTTGCGTAAGTGATCTGTTAAATGCATACGTGTTCTGGGTCGGATAAACATGAGGGGATGTTTAGAATGAAACAAGTAACGAATAATTGAAGCTGTCTCACCTCCCCTTTTCGATGGGATACTTCTGGAAGACACCGGGCGAGAGGGGATAGGTCACACAGCTCTTCCCAGAGTACGTCCAACGCTGGCTCTTTGAATGTGCGACATGTTCTAGCCAGAGATGCAAGAGTGGAGGTAGCTATCCAACTCCATCTACGAGAAAGATGGTGACAATGGTCGAAGATGACCAGAAGAATGTCTTGTATCTCAAGCGCGTGGTGCATCTACGAATAGTACTTGAAGCTTGATCCGGGTTGGCGAGTTGCGCTAAATTGTTCACACGGTGCACATCCAAACGCATGTTCAACTTCACCCAGTGCTACCATCATGGTGCATGCCACTTTCACAACTTGAAGAGATAACACCTGGACTATGCGCTATCCTCCTTGGCTACACGCAGGACGATGCTGTGGGAGCAAGTATTGACTTGACCGCGCTCTAGGCATGTCGCTCTCTGCACGCTTTGACAATTTGTACACAAGTGGCGATGATCAGCAGACCGGACATGACAAAAATGAACGAATCAACAGTGTTGTTGCCAAGCACCTTGATTGGGCACACATCGTCAGCGAGATCTGCCGAGTGACTAGGATTGAAAAACAGGCAAGTCGGGGAGCGCATGTTGAACGTTGAACAACCATCGTAGTCAGTCTCTTTACCCGCCTGGCATCCTCCCATCCTTTACGGTCCCCGTTCTCTATGATAGCAATGTCCTCGACGATTTCCCTCAGCTTATTCACCAAAGCTGCCTCTCTTTGCCGCATGTTTCTCGTCCGGCAATGCACCATCAACGCGCTCACGCCAGTCCTAATCATCCTCGCGACAAGTTTTTTCTTCGTTTCCTCCTGCGTCGGCAGCAGACGAATCTTTGCCGACACGGGCAATTCTCTCCGCAATGCTGTCAAGATGGCGCACAAGAGATCTGGATTGGTGAGCAACGCCGCACCCATGCCTAAATGCGTGCTAAACGGTTTTGGACAGCCGCAGTTGAGGTCGATGCCCGAGACGTCTCGGACGACTGTTTTAGCGGCTTGAACGGCGAGTTCGGGAGACGCGGAACCGATTTGGTGGATGAGATAGGGTTTTTCGATCGGGTGGGTGGTGTGGTAGGAAACGACGCCAGTATGGGCTGGATAGGATTGAGTAGGAGGATGGGGCAGGTATTTCACTGCGAAAATAGAGTGACGGTTATCGCTAATGTGTACAAAAAGGTATCGCTCTCCTACTTCTGAATGCGTCACATCCTGTGGTACTCGACAAGACAGCCGTGGGTATAGCAGCGCTCTCGCTCTCGATATTGGTCTGGCACTTTTTGGCCCAATGGGTGGAGTCATATTTGCTGTAGTTGTTTGAGTGCTCTTAATGCTACTATTTTTACCGCACTCAAAGCCTCAATCGAGGAGTGCACCCGACTAAGGAACTACACCACCACTCATGCCGAGAATAAACTGCCTGTGAGTGGGAATGCGGCGTTAAGCTTATTTTAGAAGGCGTGGTATGGCCGGCGATTCGGAGCATGAACTGCAGTGGAAGTGAGTGTGTAGTGCGGGAGGTGAGGGAGGCGCGGCCTACGCAGACGGTACGTCGGACGGGAGGCAAGGGAACAGATGGGGAAGGGGAAGCAGGTCGTTTCCGACATGAGCGTTTGGTGAGGGGTGTAACGGCACTGCACCGTGCACAGTTGATGTTAGAATGATAGAGACGGACTTGGATTGCTCACCTTACTTGCCCGGACCTGTCCGTTTTGCATCACCTCCCCATCCCCACTGAGAAAACTGTGCTTCTTCAATGTTTCATGCTGTCAGACGATCCCGTCCCAATCTCGCGCGCAGAACTGAGTCGCAGCGTGCTCGTACCGAACAAAGCCGTACGGGACGCCTAGTCCAAAGACGTCTTCCAAAGGACATAGCTGTCGGATGTACTAATGTTGCGAAGTACTGCCACAAGTCAGCGACTAGGTACAAGTGTCACCAGGGAGGTACGTACATCGAGTTTCTTTACATCGGCTAGGATCTCAAGCTCCTCATATACAACCAGACCCTTTTTCCGCGAGAGCCGTTGTCGGTCTTCCTCTAGGGTGGGTCAGGCTGAAAGGATATACCCCAGGTCGGGATATCAGACTACGTCCACGAATGATACAGGTAGATTACCTTGCTTGCTACGTCAAATGGATGAACCCTCTTGGGGACCATGGGATGGGAGCGTAAGAGCGATGGTTCAATTGCGACCGCTGCGAGACTTTTCCCAGAAGCTACTGTACAGTCAAGGTCAGATCTCATGCATGATCACAATATGGCGTACATTGGATTGACTCTTAGTGGTTTGATCGTAGGACCCGGGGTGGCACCGTTTGCAGGAAGAGGTAAACCCATGGCTCAATGTTTGGTGGAATTGAGTTAAATCGGCAGATATGGACGTTACCTGTTCATGTCTATCGAGAGGCTTGAGGAACCTCAACCTGCTTGAAGTTGTGCTAGTCTGCCTGTGCACCTCCTGGACTAAGCAATCGTACTACAAAAGATTAGTGAGTTTAGTTGTGTCCCTGTTCCGTCCCATAGGTAAGAGTATCATGTTTACAATTGTTGACTACGTACGGTGAGCCGGTTCGCGCATACGAGGACTTTGCCAGTTTCTGGTACATCTTTTGTCAACTTGCGGGGTCAGCCATCAATCAAGCAGCTTATGCAAGAAGGCCGGCCGTTTTTCTCAAAGGTGTCAAGATACCTGCTCTCCTTGTCTGATAATTTCCCGAGTAAAGACGTGCCACGAAATGAACCAACTCAACCCGATTGATTACGGTCGTGACCTATCATCCAGTCGTTCTCATCAACCATCTCAGCAGAAGACAGCTCTTTCCTTCACAATCCCCGACATCGATTTCAACCTCAACACGTCCCTTTCAGCCGCACCCCCTCTGTGACGATTTCTGGGGATGGAGACAAAGATGTGCCTCAGCTGCAAGTCGGTCAGGACATCAAGGTGCGTCTCTTCTCGCTTTACCATCACTCATATTCAGTCGCTTCCAAAAGAGACCTCAAGCTGCTTTTCGTCGATATTCTCCACCCATTCCTAATCCGCCAAATAACCCCCAAGGCCACCTCTCAGATATGTTCCACCGCCCGATCCTGAGCGCAGACTTCCCGCCCATATCAGCGGTAGATGCAAGTGTAAATAATGACGGCAGTCTGGGGTATTGGTATTGGATGGGTACAGGTACTTGGAGGTTCTTGTCTCCAATGGTGGACGTACGATCTCTGGGTGCATATATACAGTTACTTTTATTTGCGCTTTGACTCTTTAGGTTGATGTTTGTCGTATCATGAAATGCAAGTCATATCGACTGTGTCTTTGCCTCTCTACTGACGCTTGGTACCCGAACTAGAGCGCCAGCCGTATCTCAACCGCCCTTGTTTCTTGTTCAACGACTTTGTAGTGCGCAACGTCTCCGGGGACGAAGCACCAAGTTTTCCGAATATCTGGAACGTTCACGCGGGGAACCAGGACCCATTGCGTTGTACTTTAAACGAGACGATCAACTCGATTTGTATAGGCTCTGTGATGAACTCGATCCCTCGATATTGAGTCATAATACATCTATGTTGGCGTAGGTGCCGATCTCGTTCATCCTATGCTTTTACTGAATGTGCGGTAAAGAAATCGACGTAAAGGGTGACTGCTTGACACTGAATAAGGTTTGTTCATGTTTGACTGACTCAGCTTTTTCGTTTCCTCAACCTTCTTGCCATTCCACAGAAACTTACCAGGTGTCATTCGCTCCGCTCGGCTCCGTTTTGCACGTATTTCGGTCTTGCAAAGGGACGTATCCCGTCCGTTGATGACCACATCCATTCAAGTATATTATCGTCGATTCTCTCATTGAGTTCTCGACCATCAGATGTATGTACGCTCCCTTTTGCTTCCGTTCGCTGACAACAGCCATTGGTACATAGTCGGAGGCCTGGATCCGCACTTGTCAAGGCACGTACCGACGCTGCTGAAGCCTGTATCTAAGAACCTACGATCGCTTGTCGGCTAGGATTGCATCTTTATCGGTCACGGCTCCAAGGATTTCTGGATCATTGCTCAGTTCCCCGCTTGCCTATGACAAAGACAGACATCTTTGTCCCGCACGATCAAGTGATCGGTGGTCGATCTCTACTTCTGTAACCACGAGCGCTGTCCCTCATTCCCTTTCCTCTTCTAGTTCGTCCTTGGATAGAACGCTCAGGCGGAGACATGCGACTCAATCGAGGATGCGCGAACTGCGCCGAGATTATACAACCATTCCATGAGTTGCGAAGGACGGAGCGTCTTTGATGTAAAGTTGGAAGAGCTGTACCGCTCTGGAAAGCAAGATGTGGGCGATTTTGCTCATCCGAGTGCTTAATATCCATGCGCTGACTGACGCATGGACAGAATTGGAAACCACCGACCATCCCGATGGCGACCTCCCCCGCCACGACGGTTTCTGCATGCAAGATATCGCCCAACCGAACTCAATCATGTTGCCATCCACACTGTCTTCCTGACGCAAACCAGGGTACACTCAGTCAAGGCCACTGGTCGATGCAGATACCAAATATACCTTAGCTCAACATGCTCGCTGCTGCAGCGGCAGTGACTTTGGGCATTACGGCCTATTTCGGCTGATGCGGCCCGATGTCGGTGGGCAGAACGCGGCTTCAGTGGGGTGCTCTGCCGCGTCGAATCTGGGTACCTCTGGAGCGTCAGGTCTAGGACAATGTGTGAGCATGGCGCACCGAACTATCTCAGTTTATTTATATCTTTCTAGAATATTTGGAAAGGATCGTGAACATGGGATGATGCACCGAGGAATCATCTACCTGTATTTCTTACGTCCCCTTACTCTTACTTATTGATCATAGCGGCACGTCGCTTTGGCTGCTCAACCTGTACTTCACTACAGGGTAATAGAAGGAATACCACTACCTGCGACCGGAACTAGATTTTTGAATCCAGTGCCTTGGTAACTCCAACATCGGTCGCGATGTGTCGAACTATTTTCGTCTTTGCTGGACACATGGTTCTTTACAAAAGCTCCATAAGGTAAAAACGGAGCGTCAACATGGCTCAAGCATATCTTATCTGCCGCGTGACGTGCTTCTAGAAGTTTCGGTTTGCCTTGTTGTCACGTGTACCGGTCGGAAGTCGGAGGCGTGAGTGATCGATCAGATCGATGGTCCGCCCTACGAGCCTTCGCTCCTCGCTTCCACCACTCAGACTCTCAGCTCTCTTCACGCAAACGCTCTTCAGAATGTCGACAGCAAACACAAGCAGCAAGTTCGAGGACGTCCGCAAGAAATTCGGCCGTTTCAGGATCCTAATCGTCGGGCGCGCAAACGCGGGCAAGACGACCATTCTCCAGAAGATCTGTAACACGACGGAAAGCCCAGAGATATACGACGGTAAAGGGAACAAGGTACGCCTCTCGTTCGAGACATGAGGTTGAGTCGAACGCTAAATTGTGCGATTAGATTGATCCGTCCCGGGTTGAGGGAACGATGGGGGTAGGTACCGCTCCCCGTCCGGCTGAAACATGATGCAAGTCCTGCTCTCTAGCGCGGGATCCATGACATTGAGAACGAGCTGATCTTCCGGAGCAACGACAAGTTCATCTTTCACGATTCGCAAGGGTTCGAAGGGGGTAGCAAGGACGGTTTTTAAGAACGAAGAAATTCGTCGCGGACCGTGCAAAGACTACGCAGCTCAAGGAGCGCCTTCATGCGATATGGTAATGGGCAGGGCTGTGTAGCAGTTCGTTGAGTGATGTATTCTGTCGAACAGGTATTGCATCTCGATGGATAGGATTGAGCGAGCGATCCAACGGTCCGAAGAAATGTTTTTCGAAGAATGTGACCCTAACAATGGTGAGTTGTTGTCATCATAGTTGTTTCAAGCTCATGATGTGGTCAGTTCCAGTTGTGGTGTTGTTCACCAAATTTGATGCACTGCGGGTTAAAGCACTGATTAAATTGGCACCTGCGGATCGACGGCTGGCATTGCAGGGGGGGCCGTCAAAGATCCAGCCGCTTATGGAAGAGATCTTCAACGGGGCCGATGTATGGGGGCGGCTTTCCAAAATGACATACCCCCCAAAGTCCTCTGTTCGGCTTGAAAGTTTGTATTGTGGTTTCTTGGGTGCACATTGTGTTATGGTATTCACCAATATGCTAGACATCCACAAGGCTAATGAGGGGTGCAACATTCTGATTGAAAACACTGCATTGGTCCTCAATGATGAAGCATTGCAAATGCTATTTGTGTCAACTCAGGAAACAAACATTGCACTTTGTGTCAAATATGCAGCCCAAAGGTAAGTCACCTGAAAAAACACATAATTTGTCATAATTTTATATATTCATTTGAATAAAGGTTGATATCTGACATGGATTGCATGTATCCCACAGGTGAAGAGCTGCGAATTTACAGCCTTGCATGTTGGTTTCCACACTTTCAGGTAGGGTGAATTTCACATTAAATATTACATTCCATTCTAATGTTCTTGTTATTGGTCATCTGGTGATAATCGTAGATGGTAAGCTGCAAATTCTAGCATGTTGGTGGCTGAGGTGATGCTGATCATTTCATGTCCACTCTCCATCCTGCTCTGGCACTCATAGTTTGTGAGTTGTCCATTCTGGCATATTGGTGGCTGAGGTGATGCTGATCATTTTATGTCCACTCTCCATCCTGCTCTGGCAATCATAGCGAGTGAGTTGTCCATTCTGGCATGTTGGTGGCTGAGGTGATCATTTTATGTCCACTTTTTATCCTCTCTGGCAATTATAGAGAGTAAGTTTTGTTTTTATAGCTCAAGTCTTATCTATAAGATGTTCCCTATATTTATATTTGTTTTTAATTGATAGAATGTAAGTGACAACCAGCTTTATTTCCACTTTTACTCTGATTGTTGTTAAATTTACTATATAGCTGGTATGTTTTCTGACACATTGGATATAATCTATATTTAGACTGATTATCTCAATAGGATGTGAGTTTCATGTTTGGTTATATTTCATAACAACCCACATGTATTGTTCTCTAGCTGGTAAGACTTTTGAATTTTAGTGCCCTTTTACTTACAGGATTTTAGGAGGTCTGTTTCTATATCAAAATCTGCCACCATTTATTTACCACATGATTTTCCATTGTTAGTTATTCAAGGAGCATAGGGTATGTAATGTTCTTTCAATGTAATGTCTTAATTTGATGTTTTATTTCATAGATTGATCTTACTACCAGTGCCACTGAGGCTCTGAAGTTGGACAATCAGGCAGGTTTGCATATATGACTTATAGGGCTCTAGCTTATAAAATATCTAAGGGCAATCTCACATGGCAGCAGTATCTTCAAGCTGGTGTTGGTGTGTTTTGATTATTTTATGTCATATATGATAATAATGAACACTAATTTCTTATAATTTAGAGACACTTCTTATATTAGAGCAATCTTTTTATCTTTCTCAGCAAGGAGACCCTGATGCAGTTTCCTCTGCTGCTCAGAAGTACAGGACATCAGACACACCCACTAAGGTGAACATAGCCCTACAGGATGTTTTTGCCCACTATGGCACCAAATCCAAGGAAGAAAAAGTGGCTATGATCTGCAATATTGTCACACAGAATCACATGGGTAAGTTGACCATATGTATCACCACTCCACTGATTAACTTGGGAACTTTGCTTCAGAGAGGCCAGTGGCTAGATAAAGGCACTGGCCTTGTATCTGACTACAGTGTCAAACCATTCCTTCAGCAGTGAACAGGTTGCCTAGAATAAGGAGGGTGTGGAGGAGCCATCTTGAAAGCAAAGTGTTGTTGGAAATCCTTTGAAATGCCTGTATATCTAGTGATTGTCTGTGTATGGTGAATTGTATTCTTGGCTTGGTGATGTTTTCAACTTGAGTCTGAATAGACCATGTTCAATGGCTGCACTGTGCATGTGGTCTCAGGATAAATTCACTTTGGGTACTTGGATAGTATGATATCCATGACCAAGATGACACATTACATGATGCTGTCTAATTCAATGAAGTAAAGGTCTGTGTCGCTTATCGATAGCCCTTCGTGCTAGGCGGGGGACCGGTATCACGCGGGTTGATAGTAACACGTGATAAACTGCATGGGAGCGAAAAAGTGCACACGAGTACCCGAAAGGGCTCACGTGCCCGGTTGGCCCGTGGGAGTGGCATTGCGCCATCTGGCTTCTGCCGAGATAAGAAGCACCCCTTACTCCCCACCCGCCCTCACCCACCCTCACACCATCCCACCCGGGGTCTACCTGCCATCGCTGCTGCTGCTGTTGGTGCACATCGCGCCTTTCTTTTCGCTTTTGTGATCCTTGCTGCTGACCTTCGGTCCTTGTTGGTACTCGCTGCTTTTTCGCTTAGGCCGGATTGGCCCCGCTGCTCTTCGCTGCTCTCGCTCATGGCTCAAGAAAGGTTGAACTCCCTCGGTGTGGTTGGAAGCTCCCTAAACAGACCTGGAAGGACGGCGGTTGGGGTAGCGGTAAGCCCCCTGACGAGAACTTTCGCAGGTTCGAAACCGCACGCCCCCCCGTACGTCCCCTCCCACCTATACTCGTACTGTACAGGCTTGACCTGGTCCGACCCCAATCCTCGGAGAGGGGTGCCCGACGGACGAGCAAGTGGATTTGGCAGCCCAGGACCCTCTCCCTCGCACACAGACTAAGAACTTTGCCCTTCGGGCAAAGTTCGGCCATATGTAAAGATATGGTACAGTGAACAATGCCTTGCTGTCCAGATAATATTTCATGCCATTGGAGGCATGTACTGCTCATACCCTAGAAGTTAGTACACATCCAACAAGGTTGCCATAAATTTCATGACAATGATGAGTATCACCTTGGCCATTTGATTTCCCTGTCCATTTTCTAGGAAACCACCAGGAAAGAAAACCACAATGCAAAGAAAAATGAGACAGTGCCAAGTACGGTTCCGCACATCCGGTACACTAGCTACACCTAATCTAATAACTGTACCTGTACTAGTAGGCATACCACTACGACGTCCAAAGTACTTTTTGTCCCTACGAGCCCAGCTCCACCTCAAAGAAATATGCGACACACCGACATATTTAAAAAAGACAACACCGAAGCCAGTCCGCCCCCATTATGATGACGGTATACAAAAGAAAAACAATCCGATGTCCAAAAAAGTATCCAAATTAAGGGAGAGAATGTCATCAAGCTGTGCAGCCAGCCATCAGTCAACACGACGAGACGAGCGACGACAAAACACCTACCAAAGACACTCAACAGCGCCAAGACACCCCCAACGGCCGCCGCCGTCACCGCGCTCACAACTACTCCCCGTCCTGCGCCTGACGTCTTATTGGTCTTGGTCGTCGTCGTCGCCGTCGCGACTGCCGGAAGCACCGCAGCAGTAACCGTCGGCTGCGTTTCCACATTGCCCGTCCCTACAATCACCATCGTCCCATTACTCGGAATCCCATTCACAACGACAAACAACAAGGCCGGGCCAGGCGTCAACAAATTCGGATTCGGCGGGACTTGCGAGACGTGCAGGACGTACGACCCGTCGTTGTTGACGGCGTACGTATTGTTGAGCTGTAGATACCGTTGACCCATGTTCATCGCGTGCGTCGTGAACCCGCTTCGAACGAGCACGACGGTCGTGTTGGCGGCCGCGTCGTTGGCAGAGGTGCCTGCGTATGATGTCGAGGAGATAGTCAGGTCGAAGTAGGGACCGCCGTAGCTAAGGGTCTGCGGGATACCCGTCGCTTGGGGACGGACGCTCGACGAAAAATAGGATGGGTAAAAGATCTCGGCAGTATAAGTCGTCGGATAGGGCGAAGTGAGTTCAACGTCGATATTGGGGTTCGACCCTGCGATCAACACGGATGCATCCGGCAAAAGAATGGCAGTTGAGTGGTACATTCTCGCGATGTTGCTCGAGCTGAGGCCCGCGGTGGACCAACGCGAACCCGTGGGTGCGTTTGGGTTGTATATGGCAGGTGTGCCAACGGGACCTGACGCAAGCGACTGGAAAAAGGGCATCTGGGCGAGCGATGGGGTATAGAGTGTCTGGTTTGCAAAACCAGCTGTCCCGTTCGCGGCACCGTTGATGACGAGCATGGTCCCATCGGGAAGGGTGATAAACTGACCCATCGTACGGCCCACGAGCATTGCGTCGTCTTGTTCGTACGCTGGCGAAGAACCGTCCTGAGGCTCGGGCGTGAGACGCTGACAGTCCTTTGATGTGGGGTACGTCCAGGTATTGTAAAATGGCCACGAGTAGTTTCCATAGTAATCTGCGGGCATGTCCGAACCACCGCAAAAGAGAAGAGTGGGGGTGTAGTTGGTGGCCGGGGTGAGGGGGAGCATCGCCACCGCGCCCGAGGCAGGGTAGACGCGCACGACGCCGTTGGGCATGTCAGGCAGGGGGGTCTCGACGTTTTGATTGGGATCCCAAAGAACTAGCACATCGTCAATCGTCACGATTTTTCAACGCACGCTAACCAACTCACTGGTAGAGAGGTTCGCCTGTACGAGCAACTTGCCCGATGGCATGAGGTAGGTGTGGGCGTACGAGTTGAGACCCGAGGTGGTGACCATAAAGTTCATCACCGTGGCGGGCCCGCGACTAGGGTAAAATTCGTACGTCGGTGTTGCGCCTCCACCCTCGTATGCTGGATCATCGTTGGGCACGTTCCTGTTGACGTAGCCACCAGATGTAAAGCCGCCGATGAGGACGATGGTACCGTCACCAAGTGCTTCTGCAGCCGAGTACCATCGCGTCTCCTGCATGGACAGTACTGCGGGGTTGTCGTACCACTGACAATCTGGGGAGGACAGGTTGGCTGTGGTGCACGGGTTGAGTATCCGAATCGATTTTCTGCCATCATAGTCGCCGTACACGTTGTCGTAGCTCGTGGAGGACGGCGTCCCATACCCTTTTAAGTCGTGTCAATTTCTATAGATAGAGACGGGGACAAAAAAAGAACACACCGATGCTGATGGCACCGTTGCCACCAAATGTAGCATATGACCCGTTTGGCAGGTGCATGCCAGAAGCACAAAAAGTGTTGGTGAGCACGCTCATCGTCGTCGCCTGGTGCGTGTTGATGTTCCTAGGTCATATCCGTTATTACGTGAGCAATGACGGGGAGAGCGTGACGACGGACCAGGCAGAGCCCCAGGCAGGGTGTCCGTCGACCTGGGCAGCGTTGCCTTCGGTTTTGTCGAGGATGTAGACCAGCTCGTCGTTGCCGAGAAACATCTGGTGGGGGGGGTGAATGGATGGAGTGGCGGACCAAGCACGACGTACCATCATGGCACTGACGAGGGTGTTACCGGCTTGTACAAAAGATCCGGGATGCTGAGCTGCAGCAGAGAGGGAGAGGCTGGATAGCGCCAGCCATGGCAGGATGGAAGACATTGAGTCAAGGACAGAATCAAGGAGCGAATGGTAGAAATAGCAGACAAGAGAGTGTTAGGCCTGGAGAATGGAGTGGCGGATCATAAGAGAGTTATTACATAATATCGGATGAATATGATGCCACGCAACGCGACCCGTGACTCCTCGTGACTCCTACACTTTCTCAAACACATACATGTATGCCAACTTTTTCAGCTCGGCCACGCTCGCCCGATCCGCCACCACAACTTTTTCGTCGTTAAACAGCACCCATGCTTCATTCCCGTCCTCCATCGCATTTGGCGCTCGCGGCATCAACACATGCGCGACGTAATGTCCCGAGTGAACGCTCGGGCCCTTGTGCGAGATGAATCCCTTTAGTCGATACATTGCAGGGAGCGTCGGAGAACCACCCGTCGTCTGCTTCCTTGTCGTCATCGTCTGCGCGGCGCCCGCGGGAACATCCATCTCCCCGGTGTCATCGGGGTGATTGAACAGCCACTCGACCGCGCGTTCTGGATTCCCGTCCTACATTCCCATCAGCACCGTGCGCCGTCAATATAAATGCTGACGTACCGTTTCCAACAACGCTTTTCGTGCTTGGGCGTACGTGAATCCCATGTCTGCCAGTAACGCGATTTCCTCTGCCGGGGGCTCTGGAACGCTCGGTCGGCCGAGCTGAATGGGTTTATCAATGTCTGCCGTCACACTCAGCTCATTCATCACTCGAAAGCATCCTTGCCTACCGGGATCTTCCATGTGGGCGAACAGCCATTCCATTGCAGCCTCCGCTCCAGAGTTACCTGTCGCAAGCAATGCTTTCTGGCATCTTACAGTCGGGAAGCCCATTCCCTCCAACTGCTCCATTGCGTCCGCGTCAAATTGCGGTAGCGAGGCTGCAGCGCTAGAGGAGGACCCATCCGGAAGCTCTTCTTCCCCCGGCTGCAATCCCTTGCCCAGGTAGTCATTCAGCACAAGGTTCCCCTCGGGGAGGATAATAGGAATGTCTGTTTGTCCACCTTATCGGTCGTGTCAAGGTCTCAGCTAGAAAAACACATACCTAGTTTCGTAGGCACCCAATTCTTGAGTTGGAATCTCTTGGCGTGAACGACCAGCACGTCAGGAAACGTGGCGAGCTGCGTCCGTCTGACAGCCTGCGTCTTGCCACACCCTGCCTCGCATTGGTATTCCACCGTTTCTTGCCCAAGGAAGAGGTCGAGGCACAACTCCAAGGGGACAGGCGCATATATCGGCTTCGATGCATCTCCAGCACCTTCGATTTCCGCGGCTGGGACACCAAGGCTCAAAACGTCCATATTATCGGTGCGATACCTGACTCGATGACACCCCAAACACTCCAAGCGCTGTTCCAATCCAAACGAAAAGATTTCCGTTGGCTCACCCTCCCCTGCGAGGTCGTTATTGGGCCGTCAACGCATCTCGGACACCGAGAAACGCTTACCTAGTGCCCCACCTCTCAGCTGATGATTGTACCGTCTGATCACAGTGAGTAAATGCCCAAAAAACTCTTCCGCATCTTGTTGCCGCATGGTACCGAACTCGGCGTGACCTTTGCCAACGAGCGCTTTGAACCCGGCAGGCCTGAGCCCAATTTGCCAAGGCGTGTGCTCTGGTGCAGGATGCGCAAGCGGATCAGAAGGCGCTGGATGGACGTCAGTATCGAGTGATATCAAAAAGGAGTCAAACGGACGATGTTCGGTATGTGGATGGGAGTAACGTCCACTCAAAAGACCGTCTGCGAGTTTGAACAGCTGACATTCGAGGCAATCCGCCGGTAGTGCCTGGCTACACGATGCCCAGTGTAGCGCAGCTTTCTCAAGAACATAGTCTTGCGACAATTCGGACGATGGCCGGCGGTAATACCGATCTTGAAAAGCAGAAAGCGAAAACAGCGTTTGTAGGACAGAGGCCATGTAACAACTGTAGTGAAATCTGATGAGTGACCTTGTTTCCCGTTGCGCCAAAAATTCACCGTACCTGTTTCCGAGATTACTCAGACCAGTGGTCCCTGAGCCAAAGACAGGTGTCAACGCGCTTCCGTCTTCTGCGGTGAGAGAAAAGTCAAACGTCAAGTTTTGTTCGATTTGCTGCATAAAGCAATGAGCTTTTCCGAGGTGGTCTGCCTGTAAGAATACCTCACCAGCTCTGTCATGCTCTTCTCTGTCTTCTTTTGAGACATGACGTTTATTCCAAACGTAGCAAGGTGCGTCGTCAACTCGGGATCGAGACGCGCATCGTTGCATGCATAGCAATAAATGTCTGCGCACAGATGGAGCTAGTTCATCCCCAGAAAACGCGCATATACGCACCTGCACCACCTTCCGGCGTGATCGTCCCCAATTTCACACAAATCGGATGCTGTGTCGCATTAAAGTGCACCAACGCATGTCCGTTTCCACCTGTGCCACCATATTGCTGACGCCCACAGTCCAACGCTCCACACGTCAGACAGAGCCACAAATTCGACGTCAGATCGCACGACGCGCAGTGCGCGAGCCCTATATATGTGTGTTACGGTCACGATTGAGCGCACTGCCGCGCGTTCGAGATCGATCGCTCACCTTCGGCGGGAATAGGTCCGCTCGCAAGCTGTTCAAGCAAGAGTGGGTGCGAACACGCAAAAATCTCTTCTTCCCAGGCTTTTACCTCGGATTGACGGGCGGACGAGAGCGATTGCATGATCCCGTCCGTTAGGCGCTTCGTCTACCAAAGCAACGAAAGCAACGAAAAAAAGAAAATGCGAGGATGCGTGAAGACGATGTCAAGAGAACGTAAAACCACACACCGTATCGTCATCCGCGACAATCACCCCCCCATCCACCGGGTCGCACGTCCAGCACCGAAGGACCGTCCTGTGATCATACTTGTCCTCCTCGCGTTCCTGGGCGATTGCAAGTTTGGTCATCTTGGCAGGCGGCTCGTCGTCTCCCTAAACCAGCGTCACACTCGCAGTCAGTCCCCATGTCGCACTGCGAATACAGGCGGTGATTACGCACGCGGCTATTGGTTGGCTTTGGTTTGGGTCGGCGTACGACGTTGAGCGTAAAGGCGTGTCCCGTGCGTGCGACGTGCGTACGCGCGTGATGGCGGTCCTGGCCTAGACACGCACCGTTGAAGCAGACGAGACAGACATCGATGCCGTCATCGCCGTCCTAGTTCAGGGTGCGTCAGCAAGACTTCTGCGATGGCGGGATCGTGGCGCACCTGGTTGTCAAAGCATTGTGTACAATCTTCGCGATGAACTGACTGGCTGAGTTTGGGTGGCTGTAGCTTCGATAGCTCAGATTGGTGAGGACAACTCGCCATCGTGCACGAGAAAGCAAGAGAGATTGACATCGACTTTATCAAGGGGTCCATCACGTGAGACTGCACGTGATCGTGGTGTCCCTATTGTACACATCCCTCGCTAGATTATCGTGATCGACATCGTACCCCCATGGACAACATCACTGTGGCGATATCGTCCGAGAGACGTTCATCGACCGTTGCCCTCTGCGCCGCGGATGTCACGCTGGATCGGCGAGACAAGGTCCATTGTTGGTTGACTCTTCTAAGCCCAAGAGCGATATCTGTCGCTCAGATGCCAGCCTTATCATCAGCCCATGTAGAAGTGAGTTCCATGGATGGAATGATTGTTGCTTCGTTCTCGCCAGTGTCTATCGCATGTCATTCCTTACTTTGCTTATACCATCCTGCAGGATAGATCAATTGGCAGCGTAGTTCTGCTTGTTCGTCGAGTACTTGCTTCCACGGCATCCAGCAATGAGCAAATCCAACATTATAAACATGTGACCCCCAAGTCCAGTGTCCGGTGTCGTCCAAGCGCAACCTTGCGCATTCAATCAACTGTTCAAAGCAGCGTGGGTCTGAAACGAATCATGATACTAATAAGACAGCGTAAGGTGACTGCGTGCGCGCTGTCCTCTGGAGCGGTCAAGCCTAGATCGAGGACCTTGCGGCGCCCCGAGCTCAAGCACGGAACGTTTGCACCTCGCCGCCATTAGGACCAAACATGATGTGCCAATTGCAGCACCTTGTACATTAGCCAATAGTAGTTCTAACCCTAACTCTCGACCCCCATCTCGTGTGACGTCTTTCGCTCGCCCGTACTTAACCCGTGTTCCAACAACTTGTCGCACAACCCATTACCAAGTAGCCGCCTATAGAATGCATCGCGCACTCGAGATACAAGATATTCTTTTGAATATCTTTGACTATCCTTCTCGCCAATGGCAACCGAGAGACACTTCCACTCTTGCATCTTTGGCTAGAACATGTCACGCATTCAAAGAGCCAGCGCTGGACTTACTCTGGGAAGAGCTGCGTAGCATATCTTCTCTCGCTCGATGTCTTCCAGATGCATCCCATCGACTTCCAGGAAAGGTGAGATAATTTCAAGTATTCACCAATGATGTTTGATACGTAGTGAACATCTTTCACAGGACGCGTATGCATTTAGCAGACCACTTACGCAGACTGAGTGGGATACCCTTTACGGATACACACATCGCATCCGATCCATAACAGACTTCTGGGAATCTGCCATGACGACCTTCTCCAAGCCTCCTACCACCAGACCACTCTTCCCGAACCTCCGCACTCTACACTGTCCTTACACACAGGAAACCATACCTCTGTTGCACCTCCCTCTCCCATCCCTGGTTTTCCTTGATGTCAACTTTGACAATCCACGATTGTTCCAGGAGTCTCTCATGTCCTTTCCCAAGTTCTCCCCGAATCTCAGGGAACTTCGTCTTTTCGTGCATCAGCTCGTCGATGGAGTCGTGTTCAGCAAGACTGAACCTAGTTATATGTACCGCTGGCAAAACCTCACATCTGTGGTTTGTCCTCAAGTCGCCTTGGACACACATGAGCTTCTGCATTTCTCCCGCACTCCTGCATTGACCGAACTTGCTTTCACGGCGACCACTATATTACCATTCGACTCACCTATTTCCTTCGCTAATTTGCATGCCTTGAGGTTACGATCTGAATCGCTGGAACCAATATCCCAGTTGCTCCTCCAAATCCGGCTGCCTGCTATCAGAGATTTCGATGCATACTTTTTCGATTGTCCTTCTCGGATGCAGCTCTCCTCCTTCTGGGCTGGTCTTCAGACAGCCGCTATTGGCCACACAATTGAGGAACTACATTTGAACCATTTTTATCTTTCCTCGAGTAATGTTCCTCGCTCGGAGGCTCCCTTATTTGGCTTCGAGGACTTGCAACCAGCTATGGCGTTCAGCAATCTCCGTCATGTGGATGTCAATGTAGGGTGGAATGGAGGGCTGACAGACGGGGACCTGCTCACATTAACAATGGCATGGCCTCGCTTGGAAGGCTTTTCCATCAACTCGGATTGGGGGTGGAGTGCGGAGTCGAGGGGGATCACGCCCAGTGGACTACTCCAAGTTCTACAGACATGTCGATCGCTCAATACTGTTTCCCTCGCAATTGACACGCGAGGTTATACCGAATCCCCTCGATCACAGGAAAGCCCTGGGCTGACCCCGCTACGCCTGCTTTCTATCCAGGTGCTCGACTCGGCTATGGACGCGGAATCTGTGCCTGCCATGGCCGATTTCTTTTCTGGTATCGCGCCTCGCGACGAATTTTACCTGGATTCTTGGGGCGTAGACAGTGTCCATTGGGTGGATGTATATAGACGTGTCCGTGACGCTGTCGACCAGCATTCTTGAATCACCTTTGGATACCCTTTTTCCTAGTCGAGGACATTTCCAACGCGCCATCATTAATGCCAAGTACTGGCGCCGGGTTCGCTATTGGTTCGCTACCCAGTTAACTTGCTGTACTTACACTCCATCGTTCGATCAGATACTTTTTTTCCAGTCGCTCAGGCTCGTTTCGGATGTTGTCGACACGCCCGCCATATACACTGGCGCGTCTCCCAAAGTACTACTACTAGCATGTAATGTCGACAATCGTGCAAGACATTCTGACTAGGCACCCTAGGATTCGATGACCCACGCAGGTGAACGGAGGCCACGCGACAAACGCCTCTCCACCTCTCTCAGACGCCAAATCCCCACTTGCAGTACCCATGCCACCTCCCGATACCTTCCAAAATAGTTGCTCATACACACCCCTCGCCAGCTTACGAGGGACTCGGACGAGACAACGTGATGATGTCAGTGCCAAGCCGTGTTAGACTGTGGTAACTGTTCATCCGAACAACTTGCCGCCAACCCCATTACTAGCCGCCCTTACAGAATGCATCGCGCACTTGAGATTCAAGAGATTCTCTTGAATATCTTTGAATGGGAACGGAGAGACACTTCCACTCTTGCGTCTCTGGCTAGAACATGTCACGTATTCAAGGAGCCAGCGCTTGACTTACTCTGGAGAGAGCTGCGCAATCTATCCCCTCTCGCACGATGTCTTCCAGATGCATCTCATCGACTTCCAGGAGAGGTGAGCCAGCTCACAGTATTCCCCACTTCGTTTGATACGTAGTGAACATTCATTTTTCATATTCCCCCCAGAACACGTATGCATTTAGCAGACCGCTTGCGCAGACCGAGTTGGACCTCCTTTACAGATACACTCGTCGCATCCGATCCATAAGAGACTTCCACTATGGACTCGACTTGGAGTCTGTCATGACCTTCTTGAACCCTCCTACCACCAGACCGCTCTTCCCGAACCTCCGCACTCTGCACTGTGCTTACACAAAGGAAACCATGCCTCTGTTGCACCTCCCTCTCCCATCCCTAGTTGTCCTTGGTGTCAGTTTTGAGGATCCACGGTCGTTCCAGGAGTCTCTCATGTCCTTTCCCACGTTTTCCCCCAATATCAGGAAACTTAGTCTTCTCGTGGGTCGTCACCTCATCAATGAAGCCATGTTCAAAATCGAACCCAACTATATGTACCGCTGGCAAAACCTCACATCTGTGGTTTTTCCTCAGGTCGCATTTGATCCACATGCGCTTGTGCATCTCTCCTGCGTGACCGAACTTGCTTTCACAGCGATCATTACAACGCCATTCGACTCTCCTATTTTCTTTCCCAAATTGCATAACTTGAAATTACGATCTGAATCGTTGGAACCAATATCGCACTTACTCTCGCAAATTCGGCTCCCTGTTATGAAGAACTTCGATGCAACCTTTTTCCGCTGTCCTTCTCGGCTGCAGCTCTCTTCATTCTGGGCCAGTTTTCAGACAGCCACTATTAGCCGCACCATCGAGGAACTGCAGTTGACTCATTCATACTATTCCTCGGGTAATTCCCTTCGCTCGGAGGTTCCCTTGCTCAGCTTCGAGGACTTGCAACCATGCACGGCGTTCAGCAATCTCCGTCTCGTAGACGTCGATATAGGGTGGAGTGTAGGGCTGACAGACGGGGACCTGCTCACATTAACAATGGCATGGCCTCGCTTGGAAGGTTTTTCCATCAACTTGTATTGGGGCTGGAGCGTGGGGTCGAGGGGGATCACGCCCAGTGGACTACTCCAAGTTCTACAGACATGTCGATCGCTCAATACTGTTTCCCTCGCAATTGACACGCGAGGTTATACCGAATTTCCTCCACCACAGGTGGCCCCTGGGCTGACCCTGCTACGTCCACTTTCTATCCGTGTACTCGACTCGGTTATTGATGCGGAATCTGTCCCTGCCATGGCCGCCTTCTTTGCTGGTATCGCGCCTCCCGACGATTTTTACCTGTGTGCTAGACGTGTATGCATGGACCGTTGGGAGGATGTGTGTAGACGTGTCTGTAACGCTGTCGACTACCATTCTTGAATCACCCTCCAATGGATACCGCCTTTTCCCTGTAACCTGTTCCTGCGCGCGCCGGTCTCGCCTCCACCAACATCACGAGGATGTATCGTTCGACCGTGATCACCTTGCCAGATGCCATTCGTCTTGATCGCACGGTCGAACCCTAACACTGACATTGGAATTCGTTCTATCCGACGACTTACACTGCCAAGGTCTTTTACTGTTACCGAGCGCCTGTCCCAAGTGGCGGGCGTAACGACAGTCTGCTAGGATCGAACAAGTTGATCATTTCCAGTCCATGAATTCCGTCACTACTCGTTTTATCCTATAGTTCTGACTCAGACAATAAATCATTCGTGCTTCAATCAACTGGCGCGTGTTCCACTACATAGAAGCCTGGATGGCGTGCCGCTTCCGCCATTTGGCCCACAACCCTTCTCGACCATGACTATCGTGCGACCTATAAAGACCTAGACACTGTTTTACAGATAAGCCTCCTTACCGCAGCTGAATACGTCCTCGTTTGGTTGTGTTATATTCACTCTATCTCGCTCACAATGCGCATCGTCTCTTTCATACTTGCTTGCAGTTACTACTGCCTTTGCAGCTCCTGCTGCTACTTCTCCTAGCACCGCAGTCATGTCTTGTGCACCGTCTACAGGTTCTGGGAGCGGCGTTGATGCTGTTGCCAAACGCACCGCTGATATCGTGTCTAACACGGACATCATTATTATCCAAGCGCTCAGCGCTCAGCTTAGCACGTTGATGGCTTCGGTGTTCTTACCCTCCCTGACAGCCATCCAGCCATTTCCTTTCGTGTTTCACTCACCGTGCTTGCATTGAGACTCCGCACCCAATGTGGTACACGCCAGAACGCCGAAATTGTTCCGTCGTGCTGTGCCGGAAAGTATAAATTACACACCAAACCCATACAAAATGTACATACATAACGTATATGTCCCATAAATTGAGAGTTTGTTCAATGGAGACCCTGACCCTGACCCCCAATAGATATGTCAAAAGTATTACGCGAACGATGTCTAATGTATATCGAAGTGATGTGAATTCGGTGCCCCGGGATTATTCACCAGGGACCATACCGTCAGTACTTTTTACAATGTACAACGGATAATTGCCACCGTATATGGGCCCCATCTCAACTGTATGTACAGTGTATATAGACTGTATGGCAACCAGTTGTGGTAAGACCTTTGACGTTTTCATTCGAGGTTTTTGGTGTATCATGTGACCTGGAGAATTTGTCAGCAAGACTTTGTGTTTTTTGAACCCTTCGTCCTTCTCAGTCGTGACGAGTTTCGCGACAACGACTGACGACAACGACAACAACGACGCGACGCCACACCCTCGCCCTCTCCCTTCTGTCACCGTCACCCGTCACCTCGTCCCTGCCCTACCCTCACCGTCACCGTCACCCTCGTCCTCACACCTCGTCACAACAACGACAACGACGCGACGCCGTCTCCCTTCCGTCGCCATTGCCCGTCGCCTCGTCCCCCCTTGCCCTCACCCTCACCCTCGTCCTCATCCACCTCGCGACAACGACGCAACGAGGATGAGGACGCGCAACTTGAATGACAACGACAACGACAAATACAACGCCGCGCCCTCTCCCTCTTCCTCGCTGACTTACACGCAAACGCTGCGCTCGTTCGAGACGGGTGGATTGTATATTCCGTCAATACAGCCTGGTGTAAAATAGATAGAGGGTATTGTATTATTGTATATCATAGTACCATAACATTGTGTCGATATCAATGAAATTATGCAGTGTATAATCTGCAGGAATGTCCGTCTCATAAACCTCCAGAGATATAGTGTGGATATACGGGAAACTTATATATCGATATATTGAGTGGCATATATATTGTAGATTCGGCGCCGGCTATATGACGAAGAATGTTGGCATAATCTCTCGATGTTCTGATAATATTCCTTGGATATGCTAACCCTAACATCCTTCAGGTAATTTTTATAATTGTTCTTTGCAGCCATGCCGGAAAGTAATACATGTACATAATCTGGATATCGGCTCCATCTCCGACAAAAAAAACATCGACTGCACAATTTTCACGAACGGGCGTGTACTGCTGTGCGGACATTCCCTATTCCTGGACCCATAAGGGTTCAGGTTTTGTCGACGCGCGTTTCCGTGGGAATTTCGTTTCATCTGTTGCTTTTTCGAGATCAACCCCTGTTTCCCGGCAATTTTCGTGGTCCCTAGCTTTTCGGCCACGCCCCTCGCTCCTAAGCTGTGCCAATGCTTTGAGTTCTCGCCCTGAGTCACCTTCCTTTTGAGTTTCCATGACTGTCTCCTATCTATTGACCGTTTTCCTTGTGCACTTTTGAGCTGACCGAGTTGTCGCTGTACTTTCCAAATTCATTTCATAGCATGTTAAAAGGAAGTAAATAGGGGAGGCGAGCAGCTGTAGTTTTCTGGTAGTAATCAGCACTGATGTTCGAGTTGTTGACCCGTTTAAACTGGGACTATTTGCTGGGCTGTTTAATGTAATATTTGTTCAACTATCGTACTTGATGGCTTGCGGGTCCAGGGGTGCCCGGAGGGCCGTGGTATACTTAGTAGGCGGCTGCCACTTAGCTTGATCTTAGTATGGCGCTTCAAGCCCGAAAGAGATCAATAGCGGGATTCAGTAGTTACATTGTAAGACTCAATGGACTTGAGAGCGGCATCATGAGCTGTTCAAAGCGATTGGCAGCCTCTGCCATATCCGACGCTCCTGTCATTGGGTCCCTCTGTCGGAACGGTAACACCGAGACGCATATTCCAAATCTCGTCGTTGGAATTCGAACATTTTTACTTATATAGTTCGACTCCACCCTTTCTTCCCTTTTCCTCTTAACCCGTTACATCGGCGTTAAGAGGTCAGTTTCCCCTTTTCTTATCTCGCTGCATACTACGACTTAACGACGCTCCATACCTAGTTGTCGTGTTTCCTAGGTAATTTGCGTCATAATACAAACCCGTTACATCGGCGTTAAGAGTTGTCGTGTTTCCTAGCTTTGACAGGTTATGAGCCCCACGGTCTCGATTTAAGAGACCCGGAACCAGCCTAGGAAAACTCGAACAGAACCCTTGACCAGAAAGCCACGTGGCATACTCGCATTTCGAACGCACATCGCTACTTATAGTGTTTCCCCAACGCACCGCTGCCTCCCCAACAAATTCTTGACTTCCCCCCCACGATCTAATGCCTCCCCGACTCAGGACTCGCTCAGTCACGAAGACCATACCCCTTGAGTCTCCACCGATCGCCAACAAGGGAACTCCGCACACGCCCGCCGCATTACAGCCATCTATCAGCTCTTCCCCCCTCACCAACATGAGTAGCTCGAATTCTCTTGTCACGGCGGGCGGCAGGCCTGTGATCAAACTCCTCAAACTTAGCCAAAGCGACCTCGAGAAGATTGAACTCCTCGACATGGCCAAACATAACTGGCCCACCTGGTCTGACGCGATGCTCAATCTCTTCCTTCTCAATTCGTGTGGCGGTTACATCCTTGGCGCGATCCCGCGCCCCGACGATGACACCTCCGAAGCAGCGTCCAACTGGGACATTAACAATCTCTGTTTCATTGCTGCAATTAAGACACGGTGCACTAGGGAAGAGAGCCATTTTCTGCGCGGTTCCACCATCGCCAAAGACGCCTGGACTATCCTGCGCACCCGCCATGAGAAGCTCGGACCAGTCACATAGATTCTCCTGATCCAAGAGGTGCTCGATATACAACTCCATCGCTCAGACCGCTTGTCCACTATCGCCACCAAAGTGCGTGACCTCGTAGACCGCATATATGCAATCGGAATCCCAAAGCAAGATGATTTCCTCCTCATCATGCTCATGAACTCCATGAGCTCCGATTTCCCCGCCTTGCACAATCATGTTGCGGACTGCATCAATGCCAGCACGGTCGCCGCACCCTACACCTCCAGTCACGTTCTCAAACGCATTGAGATGGAACAGCAACTCCTTGACAGTACGAAGCAATGTCAGACGTCTATCGCCCTTGCTGCCACTGTTAGCAGATCAAACGTGAAGTTCACCTCGACTAGTAAGACCTGCTCCAACTGTGGTGGCACAGGTCACATCGATCGCGAGTGTTGGAGGACAGGTGGTGGCCGCGCCGGCCAACGTGATGCCATACTGGCTGAAAAACGTGCAGCGCGCACTACGCCAGGATCCAAAGACAAAGCTCCCGCAGGGAAGGCGTCTCAGGGCTCTGGGGGGCAACAGGCTGCCGGTCTACGCTATGATTCCATGTCCGGCCACGCATATATTCTGGATGCTTCCACGGGTGAGGCTATCCTTATCGCACAACCGGCTTCTGTGTTGCCCAACATGCACACCTCATCCATGCCGGCTACTGCCAGTTCCGACCCCCCTCATGAATTTGCAGGCTACGTGAAGCCACCTCCGAGGACCTGGCGGAATATGATGCCCTCTTCACTGTGCTAGGGGCGACCACCTCCGTTGACTGGCGCACCCACAACCGTGATACCGCTCTCGCGAGCATCACTTACAAGGCTCCCAATCAGCGTAACGCTACGGTCATTGACCCTGCCGTCACCACCTTCTACATTGACAGTGGTGCGTCTGTGCACATCAGCAACACCGAGAGTGATTTCTATATGCTACGCCCCATCCGCCCTCGTGCAGTCAACGGTGTCGGTGGCTCCTCTGTCTCCGCTGTGGGTATCGGCTCCATCAAGCTCACCATCGCCAAGGGGCTACACCTCACTCTCCATGATGTATTATTCATCCCGTCTGCCACTGTTCGCCTCATCTCAGTCTCCGCGCTGTGTGCTCAGGCCCGCTGTACGGTCCACTTCGATGATGCCACCTGCTGGGTCACTGTGCGCAATGGTGCCCGCATCCTCACTGGTGCGATGAGTGCACGCCGCCTCTACTCCATCACCGGTGGTCAGCTTTCTGCCGAACACGTGCTGCTTGCCCATCATCTGCCTACCCTCCACACCTGGCATGGTCGTTTGGGTCATGCAAACTATCGCGCTGTCTACGACCTCGCTCGTGGGGAACATGCTACAGGTATGCCAATTAACCTCTCTGTTGCTCCTGGTGCCTGTGCCGACTGCATACTCGGTAAACAGAAGCGATCTAGCGTCCCGCAGATCCGGCAGGGAACCAGAGCACCTAGGAGACTTGGCATTGTACATGTAGACCTATTAGAGCATCCTGAGCATGTGTCTGCCCTCGGACACAAATATGTATTGAACATTGTCGATGATTGCTCCTCTTACTGCTGGTCCATCCCTCTCGCCGCAAAATCGGACGCGTACAAGGCGCTTATGGACTGGGAACGTGCGCGCGAGGCGGAGACTTCTCTCCGTGTTGGGGTATATCGCTCGGACAATGGTGAGCTGAAGTGCGCCGAACTGCGCGACTGGCTTCTCTCCCGAGGGACGCAGCACCAGTTCACTGCGCCTTACACCTCTGCTCACAATGGCCGTGTTGAGCGTGTCCATGGCACACTCATGGGCAAAGCGCGTGCAATGCGCTCAGCTTGCGGTCTTCCTGCGAACCGTTGGGATGAGTTCCTCGTCACTGCTTGTTACCTGATGAACCGCACACCGGTCAAATCCCAGGATGGTCACACCCCGTATGAGCGGTGGTATGGCGTGAAGCCAAACCTCTCCCACCTTCAGGAAATTGGCTGTCGTGCTTTTGCTCTCATCCAGAATACCCACAACCCTAAGGTTTTTGACCGCTCTGTTGAATGTGTACTGATTGGGTACTCGCAAAACTCCAAGGCATACCGCCTATACCATCGTGCGACGGGCAAGGTGATAGTGTCCTACCATGTCTCTTTCATAGAATCACACCAAGACACTAACCCCCCCCTCCGTGATGCACATTCAACATCGCATACCACTATGGTCCGTTCCGAGGCACCATCGCCCGAGCCTTCACCTGAGGGACTACCCCCTGTGCTGCTGCCTGTTGAACCCCGTCGCTCCGGACGTGTGTCTGTGCCTTCGGAGTGTTCATGCGCCGCTCAAGGCATACCCTACGTGCCACTCTCCCAACGTCCCACATCTCGCCCATCTGTTATCTCTGTGCCTGATGTCGATGACCCACCCCCGCAGCTGCTCGCCTGTGACAGCAACGATGACGACGAGCCTGAACCCAATGCCAATCTCTGCCACGCATTTGATGCCTATGCATCAACCATGGACTCGCCGCTTGACCCCCACTTCCCTGACGACCCATCGTCTTACAGTGAGGCCATGGCATCCTCCCATGCCGCCGAGTGGTCCCATGCACTCCGGGAGGAATTTGACTCCTTGGAACGCATGGGAGTCTATGAACTTGTTCCCCGCTCGGCTGTACCCCCTGGTCGCAAAATCATGCGTGGGCGCCCCATATTTAAGCTTAAGCGTGATGCGGATGGCAAACCCGCACGCTACAAGGCGCGCTATGTCTGCCACGGCTACACAGCCGTGTTCGGCCAAGACTACTCCAAAACCTCCTCACCAACAGCACGTCTCGAATCATTTCGCATCCTAGCACATCTCGGCGCCGCCCTGGATTGGGAAATGGAACAACTTGATATTAAGACCGCCTACCTCAATGGTGTCCTAGCTCCCGACGAGGTGTGCTACATGGAACAGCCAGAAGGGTTTGCCGATCCAGAACGTGACGACTGGGTATGGGAGCTGCGGAAAGGCCTTTATGGCATGAAGCAGAGTGGCCGTGTTTGGAACACCTCCCTTCACGCCCAGATGTCAGCCTGGGGGTTTCAGCGCCTTGAATGTGAATACTGCATCTATTACCGTCGCATTGATGATGAGGTCGTTATTGTGGCGATTCATGTCGATGACTTCTTCATGATTGGGAACTCTCGTCTGGCACTGACCCACTTCCGTGACCAGCTCCAGACGATATGGCAGATCTCGGATGCCGGCGACGCACATTTCTGCGTCAGCATCGCCCTCTCCCGCGATCGCCCCAGCCGCACTGTCTCCATTTCGCAGACTGCCCTCATCGATCGCGTCATAGCCCAGTTCAGCATGTCCGACTCTCACCCTGTATCCATTCCAATGGATCCTGGGCTTCGCCTCTCGCGGCCCACCTCCGCCCCCACAACAGCTGAACAGGCTTGCCTCGCAAAGATACCTTATCGCTCACTCGTTGGCTCTCTGATGTACCTGGCACTCGGCACACGTCCTGACATTGCGTACACAGTGCAACAATTATGCAGGTACCTTGATTGCTACCGTGTCGTCCATTGGGAAGCTGCGAAACATGTTGTCCGATACCTGAAGGGCACTCGCTTACTTAAACTCACCCTTGGCGGGGACCAAGCTGCTCATTTGCTTGGTCACACGGACTCCGACTATGCTACATGTGCTGACACGCGTCGCTCAATCAGTGGCCACTGCTTCTCCCTTGGTCTTGGCGTCATCACCTGGTCCGCCCGTCAACAGCGCATCGTTACCCTATCCTCATGTGAAGCAGAATACGTCGCCGCGAGCGAAGCATCTCAGGAACTCATATGGATTCGCACCCTCCTTGCGTCCATCGGCTTCCCACAACCCACAGCCACCCCACTGCTGTGTGACAATCGCGGCACCATGGCACTCACTGAGGACCCATCCTTCCATGCGCGCGTGAAACACATTGACACGCGCTACCATTACATTCGCGAGCGCGTAGCAAACCGCCAACTCAAAGTACATTACGTACACACCAAGCAGAACACTAGCGGACATATTCACGAAAGCATTAGCACGTCCTGCATTCACACACCTCCGGGAACTGCTGGGCCTCTCGTGATTCGACGTGAGGAGGAGTCTTAGGCGAGGAGGAGCATCTCGTTGAGGAGGAGTGTCGGAACGGTAACACCGAGACGCATATTCCAAATCTCGTCGTTGGAATTCGAACATTTTTACTTATATAGTTCGACTCCACCCTTTCTTCCCTTTTCCTCTTAACCCGTTACATCGGCGTTAAGAGGTCAGTTTCCCCTTTTCTTATCTCGCTGCATACTACGACTTAACGACGCTCCATACCTAGTTGTCGTGTTTCCTAGGTAATTTGCGTCATAATACAAACCCGTTACATCGGCGTTAAGAGTTGTCGTGTTTCCTAGCTTTGACACCCTCCCATCGTTTTGACCTGAAACCTTGGATCCCATAGTCGTCCGTCTATTGCCTTGTCCTGACTTTCGATGCTTCCTGCAGACTATTGACAACCTGTTTGCCGTGCGCGCCTTTATGAGATTTAAAATATAGATTCCTGATAATGTTTGTTTGATTAGTCTGTGTCCACCGTCCCGGCATCCTCGCTTTTGGTGAACGGTCTGACCAAGGCCATCGAGTCATCGACCATGGAACCAAAACTTCCCACGCGTTCAGTTCGTGCCCGTTCAGGAACAGCAACCCGTCACTACCAGGATGCATCACACACTTGAGATACAAGACATTCTATTGATCATTTTTGACCAATTCTACCATCCTTCTCGTAGACGGAAGTGCAGAGATACATCCACTCTTGCAGCTCTGGCTAGCACATGTCGCAGATTTAAAGAACTGGCACTGAACCTACTTTGGGAAAAGCTGGAAGACATGTCCCCTCTTGCTCGATGTCTTCCAGAAGCATCTTATCGACTTCCGGGCAAGGTGAGATTGTTCATCACTTTACTTGATAGTGAATAACATTCTCTCACAAAGAACGTGTATGCATTTAGCAGACCACTTACGCAGGCTGAGTGGGACACCCTTCGAACTTATACTCGTCGCATCCGAGTTATAGTGGACTTCTACTCTGGACTAGACTGGGAATCTGCCACGACCTTCTTGAACCCTCCTACCACTGGACCACTCTTCCCGAACCTCCACACTCTGCGTTGTGATTACACAGAGGAAACCATGCCTCTCTTGCACCTCCCTCTCCCATCCTTGGCGTTCCTTGATATCAAGTTCGAGGATCCGGACTTGTTCCAGAGCTCGCTCAAGTCGTTGTTTCCTAAGTTCTCCCCAAATCTTAGAAGACTTTGGGTTCTCGTGTATCAGCTTGCCGGTGTGGCATCATTCAGCAAGATTGAACCCAACTATATTCGCGCTGGAAAAACCTTACAGCGTTGGTTTTTTCCCCAGCCGTCTTGGATGTGCATGAGCTTGTGCATCTGTCCCGCATGCCTGCATTGACCCAACTCGCCTTCACCGCAAGTGCTACATTGCCACCCTTCGATGCACCCCTTTTCTTCTCCAGCCTGCATACGTTGGCATTACAGTCTGAATCATGGGAAATGGTATTGTGGTTACTCTCCCAGATCCGGCTGCCTGCTCTCAGTGATTTTACTGTGTACATTGACGAGTGTCCTTCCCGGGAGGATCTCTCCTCATTCTGGGCCGGTTTCCTGTCATCCGGCACTGGTGACACTGTTGAAAGAATCTGGTTGGCTCAACCATACCCTTCCACTATTTCTCGCCCAGAGGGTCTCCTACTCGGCTTTGAAGACTTACAACCATGCACAGCGTTCAGCAATCTCCATTCCATGGACATCAATACTGGGTGGAATGTAGATCTGACAGACAACGACCTGCTGACGTTGGCATTAGCATGTCCTTGCTTGGAAGTGCTTCGCATAAACTCGGATTGGGGATGGAATACGACACGGGGGGTCTCGCCCAATGGATTGCTACGGCTTCTGCAGACATGTCGATCGCTCCGTTTCGTTGCTCTTGCCATTGACACACGAGGTTACACCGAATCCCCTTCACAGGAGAGCCTTGTGTTGGCGTCAACACACCAGCTTTGGATCAATGTGCTCGACTCGATTATTGAGGCAGAATCTGTGCCTGCCATCGTTGCCTTCTTTACTGGCATCCTAACTTGCGCCGAGTTTTGTCTGAGTGCTTGGAACGGTGTGGTAATGAGAGGGTTCCCAGGTTGGAAGGTATATATAACGACCGTTTGGAGGATGTTTTTAGACATATCCGTCACGACAATGTCGCCCTGCCGTGTTCTTGAATCACTTGTGGATACCATCCGTGTTGTAAAACCCTGTACCTCTTCTTCCGCATCGCATTTACTACGGCCGTACAGGTCCAGTTCGCTACCTTACACACATCAACTTTCGTCGCAAGCATCATGTGTCACATGTACCGGAACAAGGTAATAGGTCTATAACCTATACGCTGCGCCTATGGGCAGATTTGTCTTCCTGGTGGTATTCCTTCCCTCGAATAGATCACTTATTTGTGCGAGTCCCATACTACTACCCCAAGCTGAGTCGGTATTCAGGGGTTATGTGACTAAACCCACGCGGTCCGCTGGTTCCGGTTAGGCACAGACCAACCATTGTTATTCTGGTCTTCTTTGGACATCGCTCTGTACGCGAGGCCGAGAGGGAGCGGATGGACGAGAGAGGGAGTGGATGGGCAAGAGCGTGGAGCGCTCTTCGGCCCGGGACGGGAGCCCGATTTGCCGGGTAGGGCGTGAGCTGCGAGGGCGGGTGGGAACGCCTCGCAGGCGCATGTGCACGGCAGTCGGGTTCGCGCGCTCCGGACCCAAGGGAAGTGAGCTGCGAGGCACCGGAATGGGAATGGAGGCAGGGTGTGGTGGGCGGGTGCGCTGAAACAGGCGAGGACGAGCAGTGCGGGGAGGACGAGCGACGAGGTGGTGGCGCGAAGACAAGGCGCGCCGCCGCTCGCTTACATCGCTTGGTGGCTTCACTCGTGCCTCACTGCGCCACAGTCCATCACCTTGCGTCCCCGGCTATAACATGTCGCGCATTTACTGTACTCACGTCGCATCCGAATCATAGTGAACATCTGCAGTCGACTTGACTGTCAAGGAATCTGCTGGCACGATCCTCTTCAGCCCTCCTACCACCAGACCACTCTTCCCAAGCGTCTATTACGCATACCTCTCCCATTCCTGGTTTACCTCGATGTCTATTTCCAGAATATGTGTTTGTTGCAGAAGTCTCTCCAGTCGTTTCCCAACTTCTCCCAGAATTTGCCATGTTCGGTAAATTTGAACCCAACTCTATTTGCCGCTGGCAAAACCTCACGTCGGTGGTTTGTTCTCAATTTACCTTGGATTCGCATGAACTCGTGCAGCATTGACCGACCTCGCCTTCACGACGAATGCTACATTGCCGGCGTTCGACCCACCCCCTTCCTTCTCCAACTTCATGTCTTGGCATTACGATCGGAATTGACATCAATCTCGTGGTTGCTCTCCCACATTCTGCTGCCCGCTATCAGGCATCTCCATGCATTCAACCACCACTGTCCCTCTAGGCTGCAGCTCTCCTCACTCTGGGCAGGATTTTTTTCACTCGGAGGCCCCCGTACTTGGCTTTGAGGACTTACGACCAGCTATGGCGTTCAGCGATCTTCGTTTCGTGTCCTTCAATCTCGGGTGGAATGTAGGTCTGACGGACAGCGACCTGCTCTCGTTGACATCGGCATGGCCTTGCTTGGAGAGGCTTTCCATAAACTTGGGTCCGGGCTGGAATGCAAACAGGGGAGGAGTGATTGTCCTGGTTTTCAGAGGATAAAATCAGTCCTGCCTCGCACCAAATCTAACGGATCCAGAGCGTATCATGGTTTCAAATGGAAAGGGAGGACAAAGAAGATGGTTCTTTGAGGCAGCGTGGCATCCTACTAGTACGGCGATGATCGGCGATCGCAGTACTCGCTGTCTCCAATAAGCACTCTGAGTCCGAATGAGCCGCCGAGTTCACGCTCGCGGTTGTCTGCAGAGTTCCTGCACACCGTCTCAAGTAAACCACATACTGTGTAACAGACTACAATGACAACTTCACATACCAGCGCTAGCTTACAACACGAAATGACTCAGGGTGAACTAGTACGATGCCGAGTACAGCTTTAGTCGACCTCGTAACTATTGTCAGGGACGACAGTGAAGGATTCCGACTTTCCGTCGACATCCCTGCGAACGAAGGCAACCTGCCACCATTTCCTCTCCCACTTTTCAATTTTCCCAGGTTTAATGGTGTAGAACGCGATACTTCCAGTGTCATTCCCGGAATCCCCCTCTCTAGTGACACGGACATTAATGTCAGAAATAGTATTGTTCTTGATGGAAACAGCGCCCATTGTCCTGTAGCTTTCGCGGTCAGAACCTAGCACACGCTTAGTGGCCACAAGATACCATACCTGAATCTGAATCTGGCTTAGTGTTTAGAGTGGTGGAGATGTGGATGGAATACGAGCAAAGACTGGGGATGGGGATGCAATGCGTGAGCATCGGCTGAAGCAGTACAAGAAGGGTGGTTGAGAAACACGAGACTCACTGAAGGCAACACGATGGTTTCCTAGAGTCTACAAGGCGAAATCCGTGGTCCCTTTTATCCCCTGCGCCTCATGCTATCGGCGGAGTCCGCACAATCCCACTTGACCGTGGACACCAAAAATTATTGCAAATGTCGATTCTCTGGATAGGCAACAAAATAAGATCGAGGTGCGAATCTCCGTCTTTCATAGCCAGCTGGAAAACAATGGGCCGGATCTTCTTGAGCACGTCACATCATAGGCACTGATGGTTACCTCTGCGCTCGCCACGATCAGTGAGTATTTCGAACACCCAACCATTTGATTAGTCTGGTTCGTCAAGAATCTGATGCAATGTGGGAAAATACAAGGGAGGCGGATTGCGTACCCCTGACAAGGGGCGATGGAGTGAGTACGGAAAAGGGATAGGATGCTTTGGGAACGGTCTGCGATGCGTTTTCCAGCAGACCTGAGGAGGAGACCATGACTCTGGCGAGGGTCAGTGGGAGCGTATCAGCTGTGTCACTGTGATGTGAGCGTCGTACCACTGTAAACCAGCCCATCCAAGTGTGCTGATTGAACGATCAGCTCACCCACCTCGGGCTGCTCCCAGTTAGATGACGATTGGATATGACTTTGCTTGAACACGTCATATGCCAGTGACTGATATGATTACCTCCGCTCTCCCCACGATTACTAGTGTGTCAATGCCAGTGGTTGAGTCTAGCTTGTCAAGAACCTGACGTATATCCTGACCCACAAGGAAGACAGTTTGCGTATCCCTAACACGAGGCGAAGAGTGAGTACGGAAAGGGATAGGAGAACGGTTTTGCAATTTCAAGTCCCCAAGCGTCTGAGTTACGTTCAGAGTGCCAAAAATATTGATATGTGCATGAAATTCTGCCGCACAGGCACATTGAGTCAAAGCTGACCATGCTTCGTCAAAAGACCATCAGAACATCCAGATATCCACCGGCACTGTCAAATTCGTGTTACCGAATATCGATTTCTGTTCCGTTGTGTGTGTGGGAATGAAATCACTGTTGAGCGCTGTTCCTCCCAATGGAGTGAGAGTGAGAAGGTGCGTCCGTCGCGGAGAGCCATCACGAGGATACGTAACTGTCCATGTCACCAGCTCTCGAAGCTTCTCTCGCTTACTGTGTCCCCCAGTTCCAATACGACCCCATTGTCTCCGCGTCACCGGAATTCTATCGTCTCTGTAACGAGTCCGGCTGGGGCAGGGGGATCCCCAAAATGAACTTCAACGGCCTGTCAGAACTTCAAAGATGTCTCGGCCCTCATGCAGTGGTCCAAGGGCAGACAACGATCTCCACGAATTATGGCAGAACTTGTGCCGCGTCGTGCACATCGATCATCGATCCGATTCCGAATGGGTTGCCTGCCTGTCACGAGGCAAGGCAAGTCGTCCTTTTTTTCTTTTCTTACACGATCTGGATTCTGCTCACGGCGCATCGCCGCATACGTCAGGCCGTCTGTCACACCTTTGTCGACCTCGTCGATACCAAGACCACACAAGAAAAAATCACGTATTTGTTTCCGAGCGCGCGCTGACTCGGAGACGATTTTGATAGGTTAAGGACTTGAACTTTCCTCGCTCTGGCGGTCCTTTGACAAAGTATGGTCATGGTATGATTCCGTATGAACCGAATACAGCTATCTCGGTCATGTCCGATGTTCTCTCGGAGCTTTGACTCAATTGTGCCTGTGCGGCAGAATTTCATGCACATATCAATATTTTTGGCACTCTGAACGTAACTTAGACGCTTGGGGACTTGAAATTGCAAAACCGTTCTCCTATCCCTTTTCCGTACTCACTCTTCGCCTCGTGTTAGGGATACGCAAACTGTCTTCCTTGTGGGTCAGGATATACGTCAGGTTCTTGACAAGCTAGACTCAACCACTGGCATTGACACACTAGTAATCGTGGGGAGAGCGGAGGTAATCATATCAGTCACTGGCATATGACGTGTTCAAGCAAAGTCATATCCAATCGTTATCTAACTGGGAGCAGCCCGAGGTGAGCTGATCGTTCAATCAGCATACTTGGATGGGCTAGTTTACAGTGGTACGACGCTCACATCATAGTGACACAGCTGATACGCTCCCGCTGACCCTCGCCAGAGTCATGGTCTCCTCCTCAGGTCTGCTGGAAAACGCATCGCAGACCGTTCCCAAAGCATCCTATCCCTTTTCCGTACTCACTCCATCGCCCCTTGTCAGGGGTACGCAATCCGCCTCCCTTGTATTTTCCCACATTGCATCAGATTCTTGACGAACCAGACTAATCAAATGGTTGGGTGTTCGAAATACTCACTGATCGTGGCGAGCGCAGAGGTAACCATCAGTGCCTATGATGTGACGTGCTCAAGAAGATCCGGCCCATTGTTTTCCAGCTGGCTATGAAAGACGGAGATTCGCACCTCGATCTTATTTTGTTGCCTATCCAGAGAATCGACATTTGCAATAATATGCGATAATATTTGGTGTCCACGGTCAAGTGGGATTGTGCGGACTCCGCCGATGGCATGAGGCGCAGAGGATAAAAGGGACCACGGATTTCGCCTTGTAGACTCTAGGAAACCATCGCGTTGCCTTCAGTGAGTCTCGTGTTTCTCAACCACCCCTCTTGTACTGCTTCAGCCAATGCTCACGATGCTCACGCGTTGCATCCCCATCCCCAGTCTTTGCTCGTATTCCATCCACATCTCCACCACTCTAAACACTAAGCCAGATTCAGATTCAGGTATGGTATCTTGTGGCCACTAAGCGTGTGCTAGGTTCTGACCGCGAAAGCTACAGGACAATGGGCGCTGTCTCCATCAAGAACAATACTATTTCTGACATCAACGTCCGTATCACTAGAGAGGGGGATTCCGGGAATGACACAGGAAGTATCGCGTTCTACACCATTAAACCTGGGAAAACTGAAAAGTGGGAGAGGAAATGGTGGCAGGTTGCCTTCGTTCGCAGGGATGTCGACGGAAAGTCGGAATCCTTCACTGTCGTCCCTGACAATAGTTACCCTGTCGACTAAAGCTGTACTCGGCATCGTACGTTTCGTGTTGTAAGCTAGCGTTGATATGAGAAGTTGTCATTGTAGTCTGTTCTGTGTAGCAGTGTATGGTTTACTTGAAAGTTGAAACGGTGTGCAGGAACAGGGAATGTCAAGATCATAATCCCCCTAAGAGTAGCCATCTAATCAGATAACATCCGCTTACCTCAGCAATACCGACTGCTCCAAGTCGACAGAAAAAAAGAGTCGAGTGCCTTGAAGATGCCGCCCAACGGCCCTCTCCCAAACGGCAGTGCAGCGTCGCCCGTACAGCTGACCACCCCGCCCATCCTCGGCATCAACCTTGGCAACTCATACGCCTCCATCGCCGTCTTCACAAAGGTCCGTCTCATCCCTCTCCCACTGGCGCGCGTTCATGTTCACCGGGCCTACAGGAAGGCGTTGCAGAATGTATCGCCAACGAAGATGGCGAACGACAAATTGCGTGTGTGTTGGCTTTTCACGGCGAAGAAATGGTGCGCACCCAGAGTCGTTTTGACCCTGATCTCCCCCGATGATCATACACGATCAATAGTACATCGGAAACCAGGCCAAGCAGCAACTCGTTAAAAACGCTCAAAACACCATCACTGGCTTTCGAAACCTGTTAGGCAAGAAGTGGGTCTCGATCCTTGTCTCACCTGGACTTTTGGTTCTGATCCATGGGTGAAAACAATGAACAGGTTTTCAGAGGTGCCTCAGGATAAGCTGTCCGTGTCCACTCCCGTCATCCAACATCCTTCCTTGCCCGACACGCCCGCCTACAAAGTCAAAGTCCTACAACCCGCTCCATCGCCCTTACCTGCCACCGCGACCAACACGCCCGCAGCGTCGCAGGTAGCCACCCCCCGTTCTGAACCCGTCGAAGTAGAGCGCATCCTGACCGTCTCCGAAGTGACCACCATCTTCCTCGCCTCCCTCCGTCAATCTGCAGAAGATTTCCTGGGAAGAAAGATCACTGGTGTCGTCATCGCCATACCCTCCTGGTTCGACGACGCCCAGAGACAAGCCCTCTCCAAGGCTGCAGAGGATGCGGGGATACACGTCCTCCAGCTCCTCGACGACGCTGGTGCAGTGGCTGCATGCACCTCGGACAGCGCAGACGGTGCCCCCATCGATTGCACACAACTCATCGTCGATCTCGGCGCGTCCTCCCTCGAACTGTCCCTTCTCTCCATCCGCGAAGGTCTCGCATATGCCCTCGCTACCCTTTCAGACCCTACTATCGGCGGAGACGAGATCGACTCGAAACTCATCCGCTTCTTCGCCAAAGACTTTACCAAGAAAACAAAAACGCCGTTGACGGTCGCACCAGCGACGGATCCCCAGGATAAACGCGCAGAGGCCAAACTCCGTCTCGCCGTCGAACATACCAAGCGCACGTTGAGCGCAAGTCCTGGCGCCGCTACGTGCTCCGTCGAGTCCCTCAAAGACGGCCTCGACTACACCGGATCCATCAACCGCCTCCGATTCGACATGGAGATGCGGTCCATCTACGATAAGGTGTATGCCAAGGTCAAGGAGCTCGCCGAGAGCGCCGAGATCGATCTCTACGACATTGACGAGATCGTGTACATTGGCGGGTCAGCGTCGCTTCCAGGCCTGGACGAATCTATCTCTCAGGGGTTCACAGAGTCGGTGATCACGTCGTTCAAGGCAGGCACTGTCGTCGGTGGTGGCGTCGGCGACCCAACCACGATTCTTGCACGTGGATGTGCGTTGCAAGCCCACTTGCTCGTGTCGCTCGCCCAAACGTCGTCGGAAGAGCTGGTTGAGACGTTCAACAAGGAGAGCGAGGCGACTAGCGTCGCTGCTACCAGTCGGACCATTGGTCTGCTCGTACCTCAAGAAGACGCTGCGGGGTCATTAGGAGGTATCTGGATACCTCTCGTTCTCAAGGAGACGCCTCTTCCATGTCGTAGAACGTTGACGTTCGAGGTCTCCGCCAGCGGGGCAAATACAAAAGTCGGTTTCGAGCTGTGGGAAGTCAAAGAGGGAGTCAAGATTGACCATGTCAAGCCGCCCAAGTTGGATGACGAGGATGACGAGGAAGAGGAGCTCGAGGAAGTAAAAGAAAAGACGCTGACCAAGGAAGCCTACTTGGCTTCGTTGTCGCTGTCACCCAAGAACCCGATCAAGGGCAAAACGACAGTGCAGGTGCAAGCCATCGTGTCTAGTACCGGGGCTCTAGATGTGAGTTTCAGAGAGGTAATAAGAGACGGGTTTGGGGCGGCGGTCACTGCGACGATCGCAGCGCCATGATGGTACGCCCACTGTCTCTTGTCCGTCGTGGACATGTAATTATGATTTTCCTCTTAGCGATCGACTATAGACGACAACGCTAGAAGTCATAATGCCAATCATTCCCCGATATCCTCATTCCAATCCTACATGAAACGTAGAATGTATGCATATGTGACATGCGCTAGAAAGAACGGTTGCCTTTTGGCTTACCTCTGGTTTCTCCTCGATGTATCGTTTCATGAGCGCTTTGCACTCGGGGTCGTCCAGGACGACGACCTCGACGCCATGTTTCTTGAGCAGGTCCTCGCCGCCTACCCAGTTGACGTTTTCGCCGATCACGACGCGGGGTACCTTGTAGAGCAGAAGAGCACCTGTGCACATGATACAGGGACTCGTGCGAATGTCAGTCTCATACTCGGATGGCGAGCAACGCCTCTCCGTACCTCAATGTCGTGTACTGCATGAACCCACATCATCCATTAGTACTACTGGGGTCACACGTACGAGAATGGGGGTGAACCAACCATGGTCGAGTGCCTATACACAGCCGCCTTTTGGCGTCCTGCATCCTCGAGCGCAGCGATCTCGGCGTGCAACGTCGGCGATGATTTTTGAATGCGTTGGTTATGTGCGCACCCGAGGACTACCGGCGTGTCACCGCTGTGGGAGACGAGCGCAGCGCCGATAGGGACGCCGCCTTCGTGATAGCTCTTGCGCGCTTTGGCGAGGGCGGTCGCGAGTCCGAGTTTATCGAGGTCCAGGGGTGGGGGAGGTGAAGGCATTGTTATGTGGGACGACGACGTGCGACCGAGTCTTGCAACTACTTATGTTCTCAAGCACCATGATCACAAGTTGATTATGTGTCTGTATAAATAGATGGAGAGAAGGACCACGGGTGACCTCATATGCATCATGCAAACACTGTGTGACGGTGAGAATGAGACGTTGATGAAAATAGATGGAGAGAAGGACTCTTTGCCATTGTCTCAGTGTCGCAACCTCCTTCAACTAATTCGATCTGCCTAAAGGACACTTAGAATGCATGCTAATGATTAATCAACCGTCGTAGTTGTCGGGACCCTTCAACCCGGACCTTAAGAAGACATGTCAACAATGGCGGGAGCTCAACGCCACCCGAGTAGAGGCCCAGGCCTATCAGCTCTGTTGTTACCATTGCAATCATGTCGGAATGGTACAAAATCACTTCCAGTACATGCCCATCATCCGAAAGCCCTGGAGATAGCGGCTTGTCGCTATCTGCTTATCTGGCCTTCGGGCGTGACACCTCTCATCATAGTACTCAGGCAAGTAAAACCCTCAGTGCAATCAACTAATCCGGCTGTAGGGTAATCCATCCCTCGTTACATCTTGTTGACAATACGTCCTCTCTTTCATCCTTACCTTTCCCTTGCGGCCACCACTGTCGGTGTCGCTGCTATTGCTTCTCGCTTCCATGTCACTTCATTCCAAAATACCAAAGGTTTCGCGTGGCGTATCCTCAAGAAGCCTTGATGGCAGGGTCTTTCACTGACATGCCTTTGCAGCGCCGGTTCACCTGTGACCCGAGTTGTGTTCAGTTGTAAAAGTACAATAGTGGGGGGAGGCTGATATGTCGGCGCCTTTCTCAGACGCAAGCCTTCCCTGCAGAGGGATTCCCTGGTAAATGTGAATCAAGCAACCATACCCAGAATGACGACTCATGCAGGAACAGGATCAATAGAAAAGGACATGACGAATACCAGCAGAGTAAACAATCGCGGCGGTACTTGCTCTGATGGAGGTATAACGCGCCAAATTCGCGTTTCCAAAGCCCGACATTCATTCAGAGCGCTCAACGTTGAGTACCCGGGGAAGAGCAGGCTGGTGGTTGACTCTGAAAGCTGTGTTCAGTCGAGCGAAGCCCAGCATACGATGCAAAGGCAGATATTGATGTTTGAGACGATCAATTGCACGGGTGCAGCAGACAAGTGTCCAAACATCTAGATGTGATACGCGATCCGTCTCCCGGCCCGTTTGAGACTCCTCTGGCAGAATGCTGTACCTTTTCGATGCGTGTGATCGAGCGACTCGTGCCAACGCGTCTAAGATTGGATTCAGGCATGAGGGATAGCATATTAACGACCAGCTCTAGATACCTGTCTGAGGGGGAGGCAGCTCGGCTCCCCGGGCACTACTTGACGATGGCATTGAGACTTCTAGCAGAGAGGTAGTCTTTTGCGACGCTAGGACTCTGCAGGAAAATGTCGTTGGGTTCTGGCCGCGAGAGGAAAAACGGAACGTACGAGGTTTTTGACGCGTATACTCTTGTGTCCTGGTTACCTGAGCGATGTGCGTGGAACCGTGTACAGAGCCTGTTGATGGTCAGCATTACAGAAGAGACGTGAGACGAACGACGCACTTTGAGTCCTGTGGTGTCGCAGTATGTACACAGTGAGGTTGAGGTAGGAGCGAGGTGCATAGAAGAAGAGAGTGAGATGTCGCCAAGTCCTGAACGAGTGTGAACGTACATTCTGAGACGCCCTCCTCGACACGTCAACGTCAACGTCCATGACCATCTCCTGCTCCCGCTCCTCCGGGCGAGTCGTCGACGCTCGCGCTCGCGTCCTTGGCCGAGGACGGCCTTGAGGTTCTTTGTGTGGCGATTAGCGTTTTTGGCGTAGGCAGGGTTTTTGAAGGGACCAGCAACCCACGCATCCTTGAAAAGCTCGCGCCATGGACCGGGCACGGGCCATCGCTGACACTACTGACAGACCTTTGCAGAACAACTTTCTTTCCTCCACTTCCCGCACAAGAGGGGGTCCCCGACATGGCGATCAACGAAGCTGTCCGACGATCGAATGCGGTGCGTTGTTGCAAATTCGAACGAGTCTCATTAACTTTCGTCTCTCCTTCAGACATGTTCGGAACCCAGTTTTTCCTCTCCCCCTCGTCGTGTCAGACATGCCTTTTGACGTCGACCCACGCTACGCACTCCATGGTGCGCTCGACCCGACTACAGGCATTTTTTACAGGGCCGCAGAACATCCTCGCATACGCACCGCACAGGCGTGCAACAAGTGCAGGGTCAGGAAAGCAAAGGTGACGTGCTAATTCCTAATCCTATGCCATCCCTGGTATACTCATTCGTCCTTCAATCCCAACAGTGCAGCGGCGAGCGTCCCATGTGCGAACGATGTCGTATCCGTGGGTTGGTTTGTCAATATCCCATAGAAAAGCGTACTCGTCGATGGAGCAGAGCCACGACAGGAGGTGGACCGTCAGCTAGGATTGCCCATGCAGTGCACTCCAAGAATGATCAGCGCATCCAAAGCATGTGCCTAAGGCATGCCTCTTCTACCGAGGTTCGTTCGTCGCTACTTTTTTGGGAGGTCCAGTCCGACCGGTCTTGTCCACACCAGGTGCTCGACGTGCTCCGTGATCCTGAGCCACGAAAAGCTCACATAGTTGTCCACGAGGCCGAGCACGGGGCGTTCGAACCGACAAAGGACTTGATCACGAGTGAGGGAGGGGAGGGAAAAGGGACGTTGAATGAAGGCGACCTGCCAACCTTTGTAGCCCCCAGGCTTCTTGAGGGGGCGGACGCGAGTTTTGTTGACCGTGATATGGCTCACGCTCCTCGTGACATCCTGCCCCTATTTGATCTGGAGCACGTAGATGGTGCAAGGCACCCAATGTCGTCCTGCCATCCTTGCAATCTTCATCGAACCGCATCGTGTTTCGATGTTTCCTTGGTCGACCCCAGGATACGATCAAGCTACGAACGATACATCACGAGCAACGTAGGATCCCCGGGCTGGTAAGTTACATTTCATCTACACGCTTTTTGACAACGCTCATACTGTTGTATAGGACCCCCTCGCCGTCGACGCCGATTAACAATTACCCCAGCTCACTCGCCTCACTCTCTCCATTCCTTGGTCCGTATGCGAGCGGTATCCCTCCTGAATCCCACTTCGAGAGCGACATACAGATGATGGGGATGTCGACGGATACTGACTCCATGAGGAGCGAGCACATGGGATGGGACGAGGTCAGGGACAGTCCATGGGACATGGAGCTGTTTCTAGACTTGGATGTCATGTGCTGAAGGAAGGGACCTAGAAGCTTTTATTTTGAGGTTTGTCGGCCGTACACTTGACCGTCAGTCCTGATTTAGTGTCGTCGACGACCCTGCTTTCTTTGTTTTCTTTCCTTGGGCCTGTGTCGAGATGGTAGTGCTTGTTTCGCTACTAAAGCCTTTTTTGGGGACTACGGTAGTACTGTCAGTGCAACTAGAAAAATCTGTGTTCGCAGCATGAAAGTCACCAGAGAAGTCGGCTTCGACCCGGATCGCATCTCCGGAGGATCCCTCATTTTCAACTCCTGTCTCGATCATGCCAACCATATGTTCAAATATAAACTGACAAGTAATGGATCGGCCGCACGCTCAACCTGTGCCCTTTTGTTGAGCGACATGATAGTATTCCATCTGGTATGAATTCTCGAACACCAGATTGTAGGCCATACCATGACCACATCATGAGAACGCGAAGAATGGCGATGTCGCCTCCCCCAGTGAGTGGTGCGTGAAGATGCGAAAAGCCGAGAGATAAGCATGGGTATACCTCACAAGCCAGCCTTCGCGATCGGGCCATATCTGGTGGCGAAGACAACGATGGGAAAAATCTTTCCGGATCATCAGGAGCTTGCGAGCTCACGGATCGAATCATGATCGTTGCGTCTCTCCTCCCTCTGCGAGTCTATCGACAGGTCAGCGGCAAAGGAGATCGACTTAAACCTTGCCGCCTCTCGATGAAGCTAACCATTCTGTTAGCATCTGGCTAAACCTGCAATAACCCTCAAAGTGTTGTGCTACGTAAGTCAATACCAGCGTTCTCGCAATCCCTCGGGGGAAAAATCGTGAAGAGTGAGTTTATAGGAAACTGTGGTTCATTAAATGGCCATCCACACAGCCGTTCGCTGCCTCAATTATGTGATCATGATGACGTGTCCAGACTTATCTCATTTTCGCACACTGCCGCCAGCAAAAATTTCGAGTGGGAGTTAGTGCGCAGACCCCACTGCTTTTCCGCTTCTCTCATCCCTCTATTCGATCAGACCAACCTGCAGAGATGGCCGAGCCATATGCTTCAGGTCATCAAAGTGTCAACCACCGGTCAACACCACAATCAGACGATGATATACCGTCCACAACAGTACGGGAAGGAGACTCATCCGAGTCCTGCGAGAGCAAGCATCTCGTCCTACTACTTTCCCGCAAGTGCAATACTGACGTCCTGTTTACCACAGCACTCCTTCACGATGGCAGTCCGGCGTCCTCCACCAGGTCCGACCGTACCCTCCTCCGCTCCTGGTGCTACACACTCCATGCATTCCTCTTCGTCATCCATGCTGCACTCGTCGCCACACTTTTCACTCATCCCGAACATCGGTTCTCGGTCTCAATCGACAATACCACTGCTACCATTGTGTTAAAGGTTTTCCTCCAGGCATTTTACACGGTACGCTTGTGCGAGCTCGCTCAATGGATACTGACGTGACAACACCGGAAAGATATACACCGCAGTCCTTGTCTTCATGGTACAACGGCTCGTGATATACGCTGCCATGGCTAAACAACAGAAGCTCACCACTATACATGACGTGTATGGTGCATGGAACAGCATCGGGGCTGCGATCCATACGTTGTGGCAGCAAACCAAGGTCATGTCCTCGCCGTCGACGATACTCTTGGTGATGGCATACCTGAGCTGCATCTCTGGCTTGCACATCATCTCGTCATCAGTCATCCAATTCGAAGCATTCAACAATACCATCGTGAATGTTGTTCCATCAACATTAGCCTGGCCCTATTCATCAGTCAATCTTACCAGCATTGACTGGGCTAGTGTCTCCCCTTTGACTGCATTGTGGCCTCTGCTATCAAATGCAAAAGGACTGAATGGGAATGTGCTGTATGATGTGCCAATGGCCAATGATCCTTATATTGAGGCTGCTGTGAACACAACCAGTATCAGTGCTGATTGTGGTCTACTTTCAAACTCTTTCGTTGGAAACTGGAACAGTGCTCGGGGGACCTATTTTGTTAATGTTACTGGCCTTGGTGAAGTTCCACTGAATGTGCCAGGTATGAGTGCTGCTTTATATTTGTTCTTAAGCTCACCATCCATGCTAGGGCCAAACATGGTGTCCTTCTTTGACTCAGAGCTTGTTAGGAATGAACCTGTGAGTTTTCTATATTCTTTTGTGTGAATATTTATATAAGCTTTCTAGTCTTGTTCTCTATGCAACAATTATATTTTCTCCCAAATTTCTACCAATGTGGACCTGGGAAACCTGACTGGCCAAGTTATTCAACTTGATGTTGATGTTCCTATTAGGACATCAGGTTGGTTTTTAATATGAATATCCAATACATTTTCACTCATTTGTGCAAAGCCTCCCCTGTGTCTTCTGAAGTTCCTGTTCCAAACACATCATTTTTGTTGCATGCACTCTGATTACAACAAATGCCATACAGAACCTCTCTAGCATGCAGAATGGACAAACCATATTGAACAAGGAATCTACACCTGAACCTTGGAAGATATGGTCACCAGGTCCAACTACAGAGCTGACACAGATGGTATTTGAATCTATCTGCCATACATCATATTTAGGCTAATTGCCAATATATAGCTCAATACTGCCCAGCAGGGACTTCACTCACTACCTTTGGCTTGTCTAAAAACTCAGTTGTCTCCTAGTGGTCAACAATGTGACTATATGTCTGTTGTTGACTTGTGAGTTTTGGACATTATATCAAATTGATACATACTCATTTTGATAAATAGATATTTGAACAAACTACTGGGCATTCCATGGGTGTTGGGATCAGCTACAACAGCAGCAGTGCTACCATCAATAGCTCTTGGATCTAAGGAATTTGAAGATTCAATTGCACAGATTGCTGCAGAACTCATATGGTTGGGTATGTCAATAATGAAACCCTGGGATCCACTATACTTATGTACTATATATAACCAACAGCAAGTACTTTTGCCACAGGAGAAGGAATCCAGCAAATTGAAGGGAAGAGCCCAATAACAAATCTGGTGCTTGAGCTAAGATTGAATGTATGATTAATGCATATTTCTCCATCTATTTCTCACATGAAATATAGGTAAACAAAACACCAGTAGGTCTTCTGCAATAAACTGTATGTATAGTGTACTAAAACAATTTGAAGGCTGTCCTTGGCTTGTTTACTTCATTCATTCTCTTTGTCATTATGGCTTGGATGCTTCATGGTCCATATCCAAAGGTGTCCAAGAGAGGAATCACAAGTCCCAGCATTCTAGAGCTGATGTGGATTTCTGCCCACTCTACAATCTTCCAAGGCTTCATGACAAGGATTGGTAATTCTATACCAGACCAGTTGAGGATTGAAGGAACCAAGACTGAAATTTGCCTTCTAAATCTGGATATTGGAACCACCAAACTCTATAGGGATGAGGGCAACAATCTCAAGTCAGGTTCTACAATCTATAATTGGAACCAATTGTGTAAAAAAGGTCTGTTTAATATTCTTGACAAGATTGATTGAACAACAGTCATTAAAATCATCTTTATAGAACAATTTTCCATGCATCTGTGGTGTTATATACTTCACAGCATTCTTTTTGCACTCCATGTGGTTCTTGTCCTACTCTTGATACATCATCCAGAACATCATGTCATCATGCCAGTGTATAACACTCAGGTAGTAACCATCCTGAGTATATGCCTACAGGCATTCTATGTTGTGAGTTTTTTGTCATATTTATGGTTTTTTGGATATTAACTCAACTCACTTGAAAGCTATATACTGCAGCACTAGTGTTTATTGTGCAGCAGCTTGCAACTTCAAAACTCCTTGCTCAAAGGCAGCATCTGACAACAGTGCATGATATTGCCAATGCATGGACTGGAATTGGAGCTGCAGTTTTAACACTTCTGCAGCAAACCCACTCACCATCATCTATTTGGGCAATAATTGGAGTGGGACTATATCTGGGATGTGTCTCTGTGATGCATATTGCCTCCACCACCATCATGCAATTCACAGCTTACAACAGCACTTCCATCATCTCCATTCCAACACTGGTAGCCTGGCCAAATAGCTCTGTCATTGCAAATGGCTCTTGGGCAGGTGCAATTCAAACTGTGCCACCAATCAGTCTTGTTAATGACCTCCAAACAAATGGTCTGCTCAACAATACAATCTATGATATTCTCAACACCACTCAATCCAATTTTGTAAATGCAACTGTGAATGCAACCTCACTTCAAACTACATGTGGGCTATTATCAAATCTCTCCTGGCAGAATTCTACTAGTACTGCCAGTGGTCCACTGGCAACACTCAACTTTTCTACTGATGGCCTTGGAGATGGAGCCTTTATCCTACTTGGTAAGTTACATGTATTCAAACATCTAGTAAAGTAGCAGTTGACTTTGTTTTTAGAGAACTCCAACACCCCAACTGGAGTGAATCAAGTTATCAATATTGGCTCCTTGTCTCCAGTTAGTGATTAGTGATTTTCAAATTCATCTATGTAAAGCTGAATGATGTACAGTACCTTTTCTTTCTTATAACAGCTAATGTTGAGATAGACAAGTCTGTTACTACCATCAGTCAAACAAATCTAAGTTGCTACATTCCACAAGGTGAATACTAAATATTGACTTGACCCTATGATGTTGACAACCTTTTTTGCATACAGATGATGGTCCTCCAATAAAGGCATATCTTGCAGCATGTTCTTTAATACCACAGACAGCAAATGCCACTTTGGACCTGCAAACAAATAGTCTTATTCCTAGCTTGCTACAAACAAGCTCACAACCTTGGAAACCATGGTCTCCAGAAGCAGGAGGATCACTAAACTTTACATCAGATGTAAGACTAACTTGAACTGTATAAACATTGACCTGTGACAAATTTGACTAGGTTTCTGAGCTTGTTTCTGGTACTCCATTTGTGAACTGTCCTATAAATGGTGAAATATGTTCAATGTCAACCAAGTATGTTTATTCCATAATTAGCCCTTTTGAAAAGATTAAATTGCTATTATAAACAGTCCATCACCAGCACTCCAAGTACAAAACACTTCTTTATATACATTCTCGAGTCCAAATCAGTTGGAACAGAGCCTTGAGCAGTTGATAGCATCCATGATTTGGATAGGTAAGTCCTCAACTCCAATGATATACTTTTTTTTGTCTTCTAATCATTCTCTTAGCTGGTGAACTTGGACCAAGCCAAGGAGGATTTATGCAAACACAGGGTCAAAGTCCAGTCACACAGGTGATCACTGAATGGAGATTGAATGTAAGCATTGTGATCAATTTCAAAGCACTCTTGGCTCAAGTGAACCTCTTACTAGATCAATACAATCCCTGTAAGTGTTGCACTTATGGCATTATTCATAAATATCTTATCTTTTTCAAGGTTGTGTTTGCCTCAGGAGCATCCTTGGTGCTTTTGATACTTGCATTTCTCCTTGTTGGGATCCCATCAAAATATGCACACCCCCATTCATCTATCAATGGTGTTAGTGTGCTGGAGACCCTGTGGATTGCATTACATTCCCGCACAATTCGTGAACACATGGCAGACATCGAGGAGCCATCATTGGATAACTTACGAAAGGCGGGCATGTTCACAATTCGGCTGGGTGATGTTTATGCCTCCCGAAGCCTTGTGTCTGAGAGCGAAGCTTTCCTGGAATGATGTATGGTGTGCTCTCACATTCTGAAGTTTGTGTCGGACAGTTGTCTAATAGTCGTGTGTTCCAGAAGGACATCGGTACCTGCCAATTGCTCTTTGGTGGCTACGAGTGATCGCCAAAGCTCAGGAACAATACCTACCTCATCCGGACGTTCATTTTAGTGCCATTTCTTCCATTTTCTTCTTGATTTTCTTGATTTTCTTGTCGTCCTGGTGAAGTGGATTGAGTACACAGTCGTGTTGAATATGATTCCGTTGACTCCAAGACCTACGATCTGGTTATGTTGGTCACTCGAAGGCGGTTCGTGTGACACCGCATGTTCGGGTTTGCTGATTCTGCATCTAAGTATTGCATCAGAAGTGTGATCGAGATGTTTGGCATGTTGTACAGACTTATCCCGAATGCTCCAGTCTCACCGATGGGTAACTCTGAACTACGGCCCCCGATCTGTCGGTGCGTGTAATGGTATGGGGCAAGTGGAGCGCCCAGTGGGTACAGTGCGCACAAAAGACTTGCGTTGTCGCATTAACCAGGGGCGTTGGCTGCCGTAGTATGTGATTTATTTAGTTATTGGTTCAGTATTAACACGGAGCGCGGGTCGTTTTGTTGGCTAGGATTTGTCGAATTCAATGTCCTACTGCTAAAGCCAACAATCCGTGGTACACGTACTGAACAGCATTCACTTGAGCCCTTTTTTGGGTGCAACTCGACGATGAAGTCCACCCAGCATGCTCGCGTATCCTTCCCCCAGACCTCACGCTTCGGCGACTGCATCTGCAAAAAGGAAAAGTAGCAGTTGCACATGCCATAATTACATTGTTGCTGTCGTCACCTGTAGTCAGTAGTGCCTATTTACATACGGACCATTGCCAATATCAGCTACCATAGCCTCCTGCCATTGCGCCAACGTGTACATAGTCTACTCGAAAGTTGAATTGATCAATGTCGACTACCATTAATGAGTGTCCACAACCAATACATTCAAAACACGTGCACTCTGTACTGTTCAAATGTACGCATATTAATATATCTATTCAAAAAGAAGGTATCCGCGACACTCATACTGTTCCCATGACGCCAGCGAGTGTTGAGAATGCCACTTGGAAACCGGGGGACCAGGTGACAGTAGGGAATAACATAGGTGTACCCGTACCGGTACCCGGCGAAAACCCATACCCAGCGAAAACCTCAGGCTGTACCCGCACCTGTCACGGGTTTACTTGTGGGTGCTGGCACAACGTCGTCGTGTGGTGTTGTCGTCATGCACTGGTGATGGTGCAGCCATAGTGCCAGCGTCGAACCCGCCAGAGCGTCAACTTGAGGGGGAGAAAGGAAAAAAAAAAAAAGAGCTGTGACGACGTACCTACCGGCGACCAAACGGGCACAGCGGGACCATCTAGCCACCACAAGGACACTAGGGACGATCCAAACGAGCTGCAGAACGCGTCAGAACGCGAACACGAACGCTGAGAGACAAGGGAGCAGGAGGACATACCTGGAGAAGCTCGAAATGAGCCAGATGAGCCGGAAACTAAAGCGGCCGCACTAGACAATCCCCAGAGCACCCAAGAACGTCCAGAGAGCAGGGAAACGAGCGCTGCGTCGATGCAAACGTGCTACATCGAGGTATAGGCCCAGGAAGCCACATAGGTCCACTGGAGGTGTCGAAAGTCGTCGAGGGCGATTGGAACCGCCAAACCATTGTCGAAGGCGGCGGATACGATGGGATAGGTCCTGAGAGTGACAGGAACGAGCGCAACGTCGAAACGATCGCGCAAACTCGAGGTACAGGGCCAGGAGGCCACATACAGATCCAAGAGGCGAGGAGAGACGTTGAGTGCGATTGGAAGCGCGGGATCGATGGATATGGCGTCCAAATTGATGGGAATGGTGACGGTACAGGCGTCGCAACGAGCGCAGCACGCCGCGACTCAAAACGAGTCGAACGAAAGGGTTGGCAGTGCAGTGATGGTGATGTATGTATGTAAGTTGACCTGGGCCGCGTCAGCGGTGTGGTGTGAACTGATTGAGTAAGCAACTGTTGGTGTGCTTGAAATTTTTCAAAGTCCCAACAACACGATACGATACAACAACGCCAACTCACCAAGGCGGGGTGCTGACCTACTACTCGCCTCACTCCAACCATGTCTTTTCGAGCCCGACCGCTCATCCCCCACCCCTCCGAGTCAGCCGTGTCAATTCGAGCGCCGCCCATGTCCCACCCTCCACCAGGTCTTTTCGAGCCTGAACATTCGTCTCTGACCCAACCGCGTCCATTCAGCACATCCTCTTGTCTCCCGCCTCCACCATGCCCAAATTTCGTGCCCGGCTGCTTGTCTCCCACCCAACCGTGTCAATCCGAGCACTGCTCGTGTCTCACCTCCTTTTGAGCCCGAATGCTCGTCTCCGACCCAACCGTGTCCTTTTGAGCCCGAACGCTCATCTCCAACCTAACTGCGTCCATTCAACACATCCGCTTGTCTCCCGCCTCCACCATGCCCTTTCGAGCCTGGCTGCTTGTCTCCCACCCCACTGTGTCAATTCGAGCGCTGCTCGTGTCCCACCTCCACCAAGTCCTTTTGAGCCCGATCGCTCGTCTCCGACCCAACCGCATCTATTTGAGTGCAACCACTCGTCTTCCACCCAACTGACGACTGTGTCAACTCGAGCCCCAATCGCTCGTCCCCTGGTGACCGCATGGTTTCAAGCCCAACAGCTCGTCTCCTGCCCCCACCATGCCATTTTGAGCCCGACTGTGTCCATTTAAGTGTGACTGCTTGTCTCCCACCTTGGACTGTATCTACTCGAGCCCGAACGCTCTCCTTTTCCCTGCTGCAGCTTTTTTTATATTTCTATCCTTTTTCCCCCTGAAATGCAATTTTTTTGTCGCTCCTTGCTACATTTTCTTGTCACCACTTTTCCGCTTACTTACAATACTTGGAATGTAGTATGTATGCTACGGTAAATAAGTAATGTGGTGTGTAGTGTTTTTGCCTATTCATTTGGTTCAACCAATGGTTATCACAGCTATAGATTGAATGGAACTAAATGGCAAATCACAACAACAGACTACAGTGAGCTATGTCGATGCTGAGCCTTATGTAACAGCATGCTACTGTAGTACGACATAGAAATTATGTACGTTACATCATACTATGTTACAGGGGGATGTTAATGGGTGCAACAGGTGTTATATATGCAACATAGGTGAGGATAGACTTTGGAATTTTTGCTGATGTGGCTCAAGGCCACTGGGCCCAAGGCACTCGTTGGAAAAGATTCCACCCAATTCACTACCACTGCAACAAGATGCGGAAGAGTTTGGGCATTTGCTCACTGCTCGGATGGTACGAGAAGGAGGGCACCAGGTAAGCGTTTTTCAGCGTCTGGGAGCATCGACGGCCAATCATGCCACAGCCACAGGAGAGGTCCACTGGTTCTGCGGCGCATTTTGCAATGTATCGACTCAAGGCATTCATCTCGCAAAAGGCGAGAGCATGGACAGTTGGTGCAATCATCGAATGCGATGGAAATGAGAAAGGATGCATGTTGTTTAATGACGAGTAAGAGCATTGCAGAGTCAAAAAAGTTGGTATTCATGTCTGCAAAAGCTAATAAACCGAAGTCAAGTGCCGCTATGCACGCCTTGCCTTCTTCTCCGCCCGATGAGACGGCCTCCCTCGCCGTGCTCATTGGATGTCACCCGTTCACACGGGCGCAAGAAGTCAGACCTTATGCGATCGACATGCAAATGATGGAGGCGGAGATGGACCTGACCTGTCGCCACGGGGAACGAGGCATGCAACGAATTTAAGGATAGCATGTGCGCCTTTGTTGGGGACATGGGAGTTTCTGGACTTGACTGACGTTTTTTGAAGATGCCTTGCGTGTAAGGACCCTGAGAATCCACTTCGAGGTTCGTGACAATTTTACTTTGTTAACGACTTTCTTGGTACTCTCAGAGGACTTGTGTTGTTGAGTCCAGAATACCAGACTCTGACAGTGCGTGGTTAGCTATTGACCTTTTTGGGGCTAGCATCACAACCTCGACTTGTCACAATCTACTAAACTGTCTCAGACGCGTCAAACACGTTACACGAAGTCTTTCTCATTTACAAACATGACATTGGTGAAGCGGCGGAGAGTCATTCCAATCATCCGGTCCGCAACTGTTCTTTTCACCCTCCCTGCAAGGAGTCGGTGGCACCATGTTTCTCCTCATTACGTGTGTGCGACTCGGAGGAGAAGTTCGTCAGCTTATCAGCGGTTTCCCCCATATAGAATGATTAAAAAGCGGCCACTCACACCCACATTATCTTTCTTAGCTATGATATTTGGATTGGGCTGCTTCTCGCCACGGGAGCCGCTTTCTCACCGCTGCCGTAATGACTTCGGTACTTCTGATAACGTGAACAAGTGAAAATTTTGGGGTACATATGTGTTGTATTCTCCTCGTGTCGGTCAGAGCGACCCACAATGAATCACGATCCGACTAGTACGCGGTGAGGAATGTTACTCGAGTAGTATTAATGTTGAAGGAGAATGCATTCAACTTGGATTCCATGTCGATTTCATCCATTGCGATGCTCCTGGGTTATAAATAAATAGCAACCGGATATAGTATACAATGCCCCTCTCGAGTTCCTACCCGACTCGCTACTCCGTCACCCTAGATCACGAGTTCCTCCTGGACAAGACGTTTGGCCGCCGCTGATCTGGGCTTTATTGCGCATTTGAAAGGTGCCAGGTGGCTAGAGAACACAAAATAGATATCAGTGAGAAGCTGTACGGCGTCGAACAACACAACACGAGAACACTGACACAATCGTCCCTCCCACTTGGTTAAACTCTGGCGTGACCTCGACCCCATTCTCGACATGCTTTGAGATGTCAAACACAGCCAGAGATTGAGCACACAGGAGCCAGACGGTCGAGTTTGCGAGGAAAAGACCTATTTGTATAGATGTAGAGTGTGAGGGTTCGGTGCAGTGTTTGTGACTCACCTGGGCATCGACTGGGCGGCGATGAGATGGTAAATACCGAGTTCTTGATGACAGAATTGTTACTTACCGCCGTCCAAGACCAAAGCATATATTCGAGGGATGAGGTTCTGGATCATTTCCAATAAAACGTTCAGGTCTGAACTCCAAAGGGTCCTTATACGTTCTCTCGTCGCGAAGTATGGCCCTGAATACAATAAACCACCTTGTCTATAGTGTGTCGCCCGAGCGCTGTCGACCTACCAGATATTAACTATGACATAAGAGCCTGCGGGGATCAGATATCCGTCGTACTCGTCGTCGGCTGTCGTACGCCTCAAAGCTACAGAATTTCCGTTTAGTCGACGCCTTTGGGTTCAGGGATCGAACTTACTCAACGGACCCGGAGTGTGCCACCGCAAAAGCTCTGTAAATAATGCTTCTACGTACGGAAGAGACGGTCGGTCTGCGAACGTTGGCAATCGACTAGTTCCCACAACCGAGTCTAGTTCTTGCTGTGCTTTCTTCATCACATCTGGATAGAGCGTCATAGCGAGGTAGAGAGCATAGGTAACAGACGTGGACTGAAAAAAAAAGCATTTGTGATGGCACATTGTAGTAGGATTAGATCCGTACCGTATCCGCCCCCCCTATAGGTTCGATGGTGTTACCATGAAACTCGGGTTACTGATATTGCTTGTGTGCCTACCTCGATACATCGTCAATGCAGTCCACTTGATGTTGTTCAATAGTTCTTCCGTCAGGCCGGGCACGCTTAGTAGGCGAGAAGAAAGCGATGGCAACGCTGTGTCAGCGGCCTGTAATCTGGCTCAGTGCGCGTCAAGGAAGGATGGCAAGGAGGCTCACTAGCTGCGACATCACATAGTTGTGAGGGATTTCCAGTAGATCATCCAGGACAGCGGCATATTCTTTTGCTGTCTTCTTGAAACCCGCACCAGGAAACCATGATGGAATGTACTTCACTACAGAGGCTTTAGCACACATTGAGGCAGTGTAAGAGATCATCAGCTTACAGAAATGAAGAAAATCGACAAAGTGGCCGCCCAATACCGTTGCCTTTGATAATTGGGAGTTTGCTACTTCGGCCAAATCGACTAGAGGATCATCGCCCTCCTGCGTGATATATCCGTGGGAGAGGCGTAAAACAACGGAAGTGAAATTCCTACACGACATCATGAGTTATGCGAGAAAAGCACTTGTCTAAAACGTACATACTTGCGGACATGTGCACGGATCCTGTCCGGCTCCACGAGCGCCGATCGTAGAGTGCGTCGAGTTTCACCCTCGATCATCCTATGCAACTGTGCCACAGTGGCGTGACTGCCGATCTCGTGGGCAAACCACTTTCGTTGAAAACGAAACCAATCGGTATAGTCGCACACCAACATCATTTTGTTCCATCCAGACAGTTCTCCACCCATAATCGACCGAGGGCGGTCAGCGTAATTGGTGCCGCGTTTCTCGAGGAGGTCAGTGGCAATCTTGACGGAACCAATGACGATGACATTGTATCCAAATAACGACCCGGATGCAATGTCACCTATTCAACGAATGATGGTGAACAACTTGATCGCGACTCGGCCCACCATATTTTTGTGTCAGCTCGAGCATCTTCACCCAGGGTTTCTCTTTTGGGACCTCGAGGAGGCAACGAAGACCTGAAATGCCTGGTGGCAAACGACACGCTCGGTACCTTGCATAAAGTTCATAAAGACAGATTGAGAAGACGAGCTTAAATAGTGTCCCAAAACCCATGATACTGGCGGCGGGTAGAGCAGCTAAGAGCATACGGTGGTACGGGGTCTGGAGAGCCCGGTCGCTGTAGTAGAACCTTGCACTTGATGCCATCTGGCAATATTGCGAAGCAGTGTAGGATTCCGACTCCCACGGAATTTCAGATCTAGGAACCCTCAGACTGGGTTGATCAGATTAGCTGAGTCACAGGTCTTCGGACATCGCTCTGTACGCGAGGCCGACGAGAGGAGGAGGCCGAGAGGGAGCGGATTCGGACGAGAGAGGGAGTGGATGGGCAAGAGCGCGGAGCGGCGCTCTTCGGCCCGGGACGGGAGCCCGACTTGCCGGGTAGGGCGGGTGGGAACGCCTCGCAGGCGCATGTGCACGGCAGTCGGGTTCGCGCACTCCGGACCCAATGGAGGCAGGGTGTGGAGGGCGGGTGCGCTGAAACAGGCGAGGACGAGCAGTGCGGGAAGGACGAGCGACGAGGTGGCGCGAAGACAAGGCACGCCGCCGCTCGCTTACGTCGCTTGTCCGAAGACATCGCACTGTGCCTCACTGCACCACACTTGGTAAAACCTCCCTGAATTACCCCCCATTTGGGTTTCTTAGCGTCGCTCAGAGGAAGTATCAGCCAATGAGATGGCTTGCTCAGTTGCGTAACATTTGTTGGAGTACCAAACGACCGGAATTGCCTGCCAGGTGGAAGTGTCCTGACAACTTGTCGACCAACCTTCCAGTGCCAGTGGTTGACAGATCGGTCGGCCTAGTGCCGTTGCTTGTAACCTGTCCAGGGCTGACAGTCGTGAATGAATTTCGCTGTTGAGATTCGCGCTCATGAGCCGGCCAACTTGAAGTCGTGTCCAACTCGTAATTGTGGGCACTGGGGACGGACAATTTGGACACACGGCCGACGGCTGGGGCTGTGGTGCTTCCAACAGTCGTGACGAAAATGACTTGTAACAAGGACTCATCAGGTGCGTAATGGAGAGTAGGTCCAAGCGTGGTACTTGGTGATTGGGGAAGTCATTAGGGTACTTTGGCGTTGTTGTGTTTGGTAGGTGCTTTCGTCCATTCTTGTTTCGTCGGGTTGACAGATCCGGGTGCGCATAGTAGTGTCCGTCTCTCAATTTCTTTCTCTTTTGTTTGGATACTTTTGGACGATCAGGGTGTGTTTTCCTTTTTATATCCGTTATTGTAACAGTAAAATTTTATAATCTTGGTGTACGGTGTACATGTGCAGGGTTGAGACGGGGCTCTGTACCAACTATAGGCCTTTGCTTTTGTTATTCCCGCTACGATAGTAGTGGGTTTTTTCTCCCCCCCTTCGAAAACTCGTTTGGCAGGGATTTGCACGTTCCTGTCCGCAGTCTTTGCGTATGTTTGGACGCTCAGTTATCGTTCCGCGGAATTCGTATGTCTCACATCCTCAGTACCGGTGACATATTCCAGTATTTGGTAACACTCCGCGGAATTTGTAAGTTTCACATCGTGAGTCAGCTCTGCTCTTGTTTTCTTCAGTGCCTTTATCAATGAGTCTGATATTGATATCGTTCGCGCTGAGTCTCTCACTTTCTTCCTTGTTTTTCGCTCTCGCTTCTCGTGCGTGTTGCGCTGCTTTACCGTCTGCTGCTCGCTAATGGGTGTTTGTTGTTTTCAGTGGTGTGCTGTGCGAGTACAACTTGGATGTGATTATGCATTCGGTTTCTGCGCGCGTCGAGTGACGCGTTCTCTCGGGTCACCCGAGCTCAGAATGTTAATGCGGAAGCGGGTCCCTCCTGCCTTCCACGTCTGCAGCCTGAAAGTGTTGATGCTGAAGGTGGATCTATGTCCATCGGAGTGCAGCGGCTGCGAGATGACCTTCGTAGTATTTCGAACGAGAGACGTGGTTATGGATTCCCTGATGACGCACGTAAGTTGTGCGACTGCTGTATGCTTGGCTCTGAGTTTCTCGAAGACAATCGTCGATGTTTTCTTTGGTTGGTCGATCATTTATTTTCCGGCGGGTGCGTGCGTGTTCGAGATGCATCCAAATATACAATTCAACGACAACGACGTAGCGGGTATTGCCACGGATGTGGCCCTTCAGCGATTATAATTGGAATGATGATGACACTGGGGTAGTAAAAGGGGTTTGTCGTACGACCTGCATCGAACGAAGAGTGCGAATGGTCTACCAGAGATGGTTTCAATTTCTTTTCGACTGCGTTTTATCCTCGGCTTGTGGGTTGGGAACGAGCCACGAAGATGTACTTGGCAATTGCTGAGGGATCATTGAATGTTCCACAAAAAGAAAACAACTGCCCTGAGCAAGGCTCGAACTTGCGACCTCAGGATTGCCCAGGAGTTGTCACCTGGTCATACGGATTAGTATGAGACCTGCGCTCTAGCCAACTGAGCCATCAGGGCGACGGAGATGAAAATCTCTTGCACATTTTGAGCGTTACTGGAGTATGAGGCTGTGAAGGGGTTCGTACTAACTACCACGTTTCAATTGGCAAACCAAAAGATGGCCCAGACAGTAACACGGGATGATTGCACGTTCGATGAGGTCACTATGCCGGCAGGAAAGGGACGTACACGAGGAAATAGAAAAGACAATCTCTGGTGAGGAGACTATGTAAGAGTCAGTCTGCTCACTGTACTTCTTGACTCAAGCCTGGTGGCGAGCGTCCCCGAAAACATATCCTCCTTGAATAACTTGCCCATCTGATCCAACGTCTCAAAGCACTGGCACATCTGCGGCGGTCCATTGCCCCGAAATCAAACCTTCAGTCTCTTCAAGTTGTCCGAGTCGGTCGCAGGATCGTCCTGAAGAGGCGTTCTGCAGATTATACCTGCGAGACACTCGCATGATACATCGCATCCCTCTTGCTTCAGATGAAAACGAGAAGGTTGTACATTCACGACCGGCGTAATCGTTGGCAGTGACGACGACTTTTAAAGTTCGACCTGGATGAAAACGCCTGCGAGAGTGCTCTCGGTAACTCGGATGGTAATCGGAGAACTCCCCCTGCACATGCATGATGCTACCGCAGGTTCACTGGCGTCATTCACTCCTACCCAACTCCTTGAACGCACCGTATTGCACAAACGGAGTATAAAGGGCTCCAAGCTCAGCGTTTCTCACTCCGGAGTCGAGCCAGCCTCAACGAGACCCACGCAGAGCTTAGCGATGATTCAAGTTGATGAGCGTGCTGGTAAATACAAGTATTAGGTTGTAACCACAGTAATCAAATCTAGTCTACTTTTCCCAGAGTAATCAGTGAACAAAACAGAAAAAAAATCCAAAACCAACCTAGGTTATGTTGTCGATGAAAATGGGGTCTACGTCCTTCCAAGGCATGTTGCCACCCTCCTTCCACACCCTCTCCCGTTCCACCCAATACTCGAGCACATCGTCCACACGTGAAGGCGTCCACACACGGTCTCCCGTATCGCCATCCGTCTCCGCAGTAAACCATCTCGGTCGATGCGGCGGTAGCCTGCCATCCTCCCTCGCGCGTCGCGTCGCCCGTTGATTTTCCTCTTGCCTCTGCTTTAGTTCGTTCGCGCGTTCATACTTGCCCGTCTCGAACGCGCGTTGATCAGGCCGAAGGCGACAGTCGGTAGGGCACAGGAACGGCTTGAGCATGTTCTCTGGACAATCGTTGAGTGTGATTGCAAACGGCGTGAGGTTAAACGGCATTGGCGGTTTTTCAGAGTTTCTCCACAGTAAAATGTATTCTGCCATGTAATTCGGGGACGCCGGGCAGCTGACGGCCGCGTCGGGGTGCAGATATCCACTTCCGGTACCGACTGCGCGACAGATGAGCTGACTGTTCCAGCGTCCAGCGATTTCATAGGTGATCTCGCCGTCCGAGTTGCTGACGGATCCCGAAATCTCGTATGCATCCTTGCCTCGCCACCCTCGAGGCTTAAAGGTTAGGATGCATCGATCTCCGGTACGATGATTTGTGACCTAGAATCGGTCAAACTTAATAATGCTCGGTTTGAAATGGCATCGGGAACTTACAATCATGTCACCATAATGGTCAATGGTAGGAGACCCCAGAATGAAGCCGGAGACGTTGGTAGTGACTTTCTTCCACGAGTAGTGCTCCACTACCTTTCCCTTCCCGCCAACGGTTGTTGCTATAGGGTATTTTGGTGCCCATTCTTCAGGTAGCAGTAGTTCTGCATGCGCAACGCCAGTGGGCCGGATCTCAAAGGACTTCCCCATGAATCTATTTTGAGCATCAACCTATAGAGTAATCAACCATGTTTTCTATCTGCCTAACGTCAGAGCATACTTCGCCGTAATAATGCCAATTCGGAGATTCAGCCCAGCAAGCGGAAATAGGAGGATGATGGCTGACTTGCTCGGACATATATCGGTATTCTTTGTCTAATCTTACATACTCGAATGTCTCGTTCTTGTGGAAAGGTCAGCACACACTCGGTACAAATGACCTAATTTCCTTACAAGCATAGGATTGAATGGCTTTGCTATACGTCCGATAGTTGATGAATAATTAGACATGGCAAAAGCGGCGACGAATGCTATGCGTCGATGTGGGTCTTGCTCCCGAACGGCCACGTCGACTGCAGATGGGTACATAAACGAATGGAATCATAAAATAGCTAGAACACTCACGACACTCGGAAAATTCCATGTCTTCGGCCTACACAGTGTCAGTTCGCTGAATAGTACAAGGGTAGACCAGCCTACCATTCGCTGAAGCATGCTCGTGGGTTCGTTGAAAAATACGGGAAAAGTGATCCTTGTCAAGTCTTTCCCAATACTGTGCTTCAAAACAGACCAAAGACTAGTAGATGGCCTGTTGTCCTTCTCGATGGACAACTCGGTCCTCAGATATTTGTATCCCAAGAACGGCTCCATGTTTATGGCAAGCGGTAATGAAGTTGTGGAGTGCGTGGGGCTGGTGAGAAGCTCGCTGACAACGAGGTTCGGGAGATTACCCGACTCGATAGCATCAAAGAATTCGTCTTCTTCATCTGTGTCGTGCATGTCTTCTGTCTCGTTTGGCTCGCCGAAAGAAGGCAGCGTTAATCGAGATATCCGGCGCTGGGTAGGAGTTAAAAGTACTGGGGACTGGGGGGCGTCGTTGGTAGGGATGGTGACTAACGAAATGCGAGGCGTTTCCACCGCTGTGAAGTAGGTAGAAGCTTGAGCCGAAAGCACGGCGGATGACGAGGCAGTTAAGGAGATGGGTCGTTGCCTTACAGTCGCAGACCCCGCGTCCTGCATTCCTGCATCAAAGAATCTGCTTCCGCGTTTGCGAGAGCGAGCTCGAAGCTCTCTCTCAAGTGCTTCTCCTTCGCGAACGACCGTTTGTAAGCTTTCCTCCCATATTGTTTGTCGTTCGCGCTCTCGCTGGAGCTGCGACTTCCACCATTCTTCTCTTTCTTTTACCATTTGGACGTACTCGTTTATCATCGACTGGACCGCGGTGAAAGACTCCTTCAGGGCTTCTCGAAGTTCTTGCGTGCGTAAAGGCGCGTCTGATGGTAAGGGCAATCCGGCAAGGAGGTGTGCAGTGAGGTCCATCTGTGCCGCGACCGAGTTCCCGTGTAAGTCGAAGTTGCTGCAGTGAGGAGGCTGACTCTGTGTTGATTCTGATGCTGCCGAACTGTCGTGTCGATTCGCCGCCTCTTCTTCCTCTTCCTCATCAGGAGCATGTATACTGTCCTTGGAGATGTCGCCGACTAATACCCCGTCGTCCTCCGCTGTGCCTATTAGAGACGCTTGGTCTCCCCGCAGACTATGTGTCCCAAGTTCTCTTATTGCAGATACCCCTGACTGGAAGCTAGTCCGGATCTTCGTTGCCCGTAAGACACTCCTGTCACTCTCCATGCTCCGTCTGCCTCCAAGGCTGTTATCCGCTTCGCGTCGGTACCACTCCATACTCTTGCTGATTGCTTGTGTCCACCGTGCAGCTTCTACGGGGTGGTTCGCTCGCATGTACCATTTTTGTACACCTGTTGTATGACCACGCCCCGGTGCGGAGCAGACTTCAAAACGCGTTTTCTCGTTGCCCGTGCCAATTTTAAGAATTGCCGTCTTCATGGAGATCGCGCCTCGACTGGCAATCTCCTCATCTTCCTGGTGCCTATAATCTGCGCAACAACACATCAAAGCTAGGCCATGGCGGCAGTATGTTGATACGAACATGAAAGAACGCCATCTTTGAGGACAAACCACCGAGTGTTATACCCTTTGGCAACGTTGGCATACTTGTTCAGGTAACCTTTCAAGACAGGCGGCTCAGAGATCGGTACATCGATCAACGACTGATCGTGATTCGCGACTGTGGTTCTTTAGAAGAGACTTGGAAAAGATGGACGTAGGAACTTACATTGACGTAAGAATACCCTCACGCGATCGTCTTTGCCTGACCCATCATAAGCCATCTTTCCTCTCCGATCTCGAACAAACACGTCTGCTCCCGCACGCACAGCAAGCTCAATTAACCGCAAGTCCTTCCGATGTGCTGCCTCATGTAAGAGTGAGGTCCCAGTCGTATCGTCGAGGTAGGAAAGATCAACTCCCTTGGCGCGTGGTGATTCCAACAACGACGCAAGTGCGTGACTTGGCTGCGTATTAGAAGGTGAGAGGGCGTATGAGTGCAGCAATGACCTGTATGATGCACTCAGGAAAGACCGCGAATCTGAAGAGAATGAGGGATATAACGAAGGATCTAGAACGAGCCAGCCTACCCTGCAAGACCTTGATCGTTTCGTTTCGTTTTGCCACATCTTTGCATGTACGTCCCTGGCTGTCACGGAGGGTATCGTCTATCCCTGGTTGATCGAGAAGAAGATATACGATTTCAACGCGTTCGAGCGATGCCGCGAGGTGGAGGGCAGTAGTACCACTTCCAGGTGGGTGTATACCATTCGGCGAAATAGCCCTGTGCGACAAGAGGAGTTGTACAGTCTCCACTGCAGACAGAATTCGTGATCAGATTAGGTGATGGTTTCGCAGACTGTAGCGCACTCACCGGAGGCGCAGCGGATGGCGAGGTGCAAGGCTGCAGCGCCTGTGTTCAAGTCCCCACCAGCTGAATTCCGTTTCTCCTTGCCGATTTCAGTGAGAAAGGGATGAATAAGAGCGGGGTCGCCTACAAGGCATTTTGTCAGCGTCGGGTGTTTGCCATGCCATGTGATTACATACCACTCCTGAGAGCCGAGAGCAACCTAACCTGCTGCAAAGGCTCCGCCGAGCCTGAAATAACTCTATGGTGAGCACAAAATTAAATGAACGCGAAAGATGCGAGAATATACCTGACGTTCGAACACTGAGGACAGAAGGGCTGTCATGCAAAGACATCACTAGTAAACCAATACTGTCGTTTGAACAACTGGTGTCTCCGACGTCGTTCTTCTCGGTCGTGGCCCCAAGTCAACGGACAAGTTTAATGACCTCCACAGGTCGAGGCTGTTCTGTTCAACTTCGTGGAGCGCGTTCAATGCGGAAGCCCACATCCATGCTGCACGTGACTCGCACCATCAATTGTTGTTCGGGGAGGTTGTTCGGAACAAGACAAGTTGGGCAATGTGACTTCGGTCCTGGCACCTTGAACCTATTATTGTATCTGTCGAGTTCACAACTCGCTGGCAGGGCTGCGGTTTTAGGTGCTAATTTTGTCCAGAGTATCTCCGCGCCTTCAACATCGATAAATGGGCTCCGTTGGAGCATCACAGTCCCGTCGTGCAACTGACAAATCCATGCGGCAGGCCAACATCGTGCCACTCACTAGCGCCCACCCTTTCCGTCACCCATGCTGAATGGCGAACCTCCACTAATGCAAAATTCACACTTCAATGCGGAAGATGAACGACTTCTTTTCTCATGTCTTCACGTGGGACGAATTAATGGAATCTCCTTATCGTCTTAACCGACCGGTTCTGCGTCACGAGGGGTGATGAGAGTCGGGTATTTAAAGAGATGGGGATCCGATCCCGTCCTCTTTCCTACAGACACAACATGAGCACCGAGGACAGCGCCGCAGAGAAGATACCGACATCCAACGGAGAGGTCGCGTCTGCAGAGACCGGCGGCAGCACCTCTGCGCCTCTCATCCCTCTGAGCCGCAAGCTGAAGAATCGGCATGTGGCTATGATAAGGTACGTGATGTAGCTTCTCATCTGTGCATGCATTTACGTCTCTAGCCTTGGCGGGGTTATTGGCACCGGGTTGTTTCTTGGAACTGCGACCGCCTTGATGAGTGGCGGTCCCGTCGGGATGTTGCTGGGGTACATCTTTGTTGGAACAATCTGCTACTCTGTCATGGTGAGCTTGTAAGAGGGCATGGCCGCAGTGAGCTTGATGTGCATCTCGATAGGTTACAGTTGGCGAGATGATTTCATATCTCCCCGTGGCTGGTGGTCATATCAAGTTGGCTGAACGCTTCGTTGATCCCGCTTTCGCCTTTGCGCTGGGCTGGAATTTGTGGTACAACTGGACGGTATTGATCAGTTTTGCCGCACTGTTGATCTTATTTTCACTGCCTGACGTATAGCTGTCTTTACCCGGTATGGATTCTCCCCACTAGACATTCATTTGTGTTGATGACTCTCAGCTGAATTATCCGCCGCCGCAACTATTATCGACTTTTGGGACCACAAGGTGAACAATGCAGTCTGGATCACAATGTGTCTGGCCGTCGTTGTAACCATCAACATCTTCGGCGTTGGTGAGCGCCTCCCGAGATACGGATGCCATTATACTGAAGTTATCTAGGCACTTACGGAGAAGCAGAATTCTGGTTTTGGTCAGTCACCCAGTTCCTGAGGGTTGGCTTCATCTGATTTCGTTCAGTTCCATCAAAATAATCACAATCACAGGGATGATCATCTTGGGTATCATTCTTGACTTGGGTGGAGGTCCAAACCACGATCGTATCGGTTTTCGATATTGGAAGAATCCGGGACCTTTCGTCAACTTTGATGGCATACGAGGTGTGAAAGGACATTTCCTTGGATGGTCTCGCGTCGTCACCCAAGCAGCTTTCTCGTACGTTGGTGCGGAAGCAGTTGCCGTATGTCTTATCATTCCTTCCATGATTCATCTCTTATGACGCGTGTGTGACGATGATAGTTAGTCGCGGCCGAAGCCAAGAATCCTCGTCGTAATGTTCCAAAAGCAGTCCGAAGGATATACTTCCGCCTTCTCGTGTTCTATATCGGCGGAGTGTTCGTCATTGGACTACTAGTGCCGTCGAACAACCCCTTGCTGAACATCAATTCCGGGAATGCGTCAGAAGCGCCATTCGTCATTGCTATCAACCAAGCTGGTATCAAAGGTCTCCCATCAGTAAGTTGTAACCCTGATTTATTTTATATTCTGGCTGGAAAGTTGTCAAGGTTGTCAATGCCGCTATATTGTCTTCAGCTTGGTCTGCCTCTTCAGGTGATCTTTACATTGCGTCCCGGGGATTGTGTATGGGCCAAAGCTATCACATACATGTCAACATTATGCTGACCTCGTATCTATACAGACGGTCTTGCTGCTTCTCGCAGTGCTCCCAAGATCTTCTTGCGGACATCCCGGTCCGGGTTGCCTTATGTCTCTGTGGCTTTTTGTGCCTGTTTTTCAGTTTTGGCGTACTTGGCCATAGGCAACAGCTCCGGAATGGTTTTCATTTGGTTATCTAGTTTGACTGCCAATTGCGGGCTAACCACATGGTTCGGGATTGGTGTCACATATCTCCGATTTTACAGCGGTTTGCGCGCACAAAACTTTGATAGGAGAAAGCTCCCATATGCCTCGAGGCTTCAACCATACGCAGCCTGGTGGGCCGTGTGTGGATCCGCTATCGCTATGCTGGTGCGTTCCGTCTATCCCGTTCTCTTGACATGAACCATTTACCACTTCCGGGTCTTGTCCGCACCACCGATCAATGACAACAGTTTAGTGGCTGGGAGGTTTTTCTGAGGGATGAATGGTCTACGGCAACCTTCATAACCAACTACCTGCCTATCATGCTCTTCCCGATCCTCTATGTGTCTGCAAAAGTGATCACTAAGGTGCCTCTCGTTAAAGCAAGCGAGATGGACTTCGAATCGGGCGTGTCCGAAATCGATGCCATTACGTCTGTCTTTGTTTTGCTTGATCAAGCTTTGCCCTTTTAACAAGGTTCTTAGATATGACGATCCGCCACCAAAAAACTGGATTGAGGCTGTATGGATGTGGCTGGCAAGTACCCTCCGTATGTTATCTGAGCTACTACTCACAGTGACATATGTGTAGATGTAATATTCTCCCGGAATCTGGCGCACATTTTTGTTCATGGCAAACTATACGTGGTACCTGCTGCCGTAACTACAGTATCATGACTAAAAGCGAAACCACCCACTTTTGAAGATATCTTGAATTAGCAACAGCTCCCTGCCCCTAACTTCACGCGACCCTGCATCCATGACACGGGACCGTCTATTTACCCCTATGGGGTTGGGAGCCCAGGATACCCAGGCACATCCGCGGATTGCGCATGTCAGATAGCACGAAGTCCGTATCCGACCTTTTCTACCTATCAGCTGGCAGAAAATCGCGGCGAGCGACATCCGAGTCGACTCGAGTTCACGGTAAGAAGCGACTTTGACTGCACTGATACCACTACCATCCGAGCGAGGACATATCTCAGAGCTTGTTCCAACCATTTCTCGAGGTATTCATGATTCCCATGAATCCTTATAAACGATCAATATCGATAATTATGCCGTGTTCATCCCTGAGACAGTACTTAAGCTTGGACTTCCCGTCCCAGGCTTCAGTGCCACCTGATCCTCTTTCCATGATTCCCATAGGCGAACTCATCTGGGTGTCTGCTCAACCACTCATCCGCTTGTAGGCCAACACATCCACATTTTCCCGACCAAACTGATCATGCTCTGTCGGACAGATTTATATGTGTCGCTGCTGGCTTTATCATCGCCAAGGCGGGGTTTCTTCCTCCCCTGGCAGCCCGTAGTGCTGGTCAAATAATACTCGTAAGTATTGCTCCTCACAAAGACATGAGAGCGCTCATCGGAAAAGAATGTCACTCTACCGAGTCTTTTGTTCTCCAGAATCATCCCGGCCTTCAATTCTTCAAACGTTAGTGCACTGGGTAAGCGAGTGGTTTGTTACGTTTCTGAATCATGATGTTCATCACCGCGATCGTTTCCAGGCCCTCTCGCCTTGGTCGCATTGTTGTACGAAGCGATCGGGATCGCAATGTCGTGGATAGTCAAGCGATCATTTTGGGTTCCTCACCGCTTTAGATACGGGATTCTGGTAGCCGGCGGATGGGGTAACGTTGGGGACATCCGTGAGTCTGGTTCTATCGTCGCGCTTACACTCATATCAATGACGCACATCGATACAGCAAATTCCGTCATGTTGAGCCTCACGGCTGCAGCACCGTTCAATGGTACTTCGGACCAAAACCTGGCGGTCGCCTACATCGCCGTCTTTGTGCTGATATTCACGGTATATTTACATCATCAATGCTCTCCTTCGATATGATGTACCATTATCCACCAGATCACACTCTTTCCACTCGGAGGCGCCCATTGGGTGATGATGGATTTCCAGGGACCAGACATGATCGACGAGGACGTGCAGGAGCAGCTGAAAACAAAACAGAAGTATCTTGGTACGGCAATCGAAAGCACGGTTATCTCACTACGGGGGCTTTTTTATCAAAGGAAATCTCAAGCAGAGAACAGCGACTACGTCGACGAGAAGGCGGTAGCTTTGGCGCATCGACTGTCAGACCCGCCAAGTCCGTCCTCTGATGTACACGATGACCACAAAACCACTGTTCCCGAGTCGCCAGAGACGAAAAGCGAGCCTGCTACTCCGCTCTATCGCCGTCTCGCCCGATTCGGATACAGCTTCCTTCAGACGCTCATCTCTCCTTGTTCCCTTTCCATCATCATAGCGTTTATCATATCGATTGTTCCTGTTCTCAAAGCGTTATTTGTTCCTGACGTTCCAGGGGTAAATATCCCACCTGCGCCAGACGGTCAACCTCCGCTTGCGATCATATTAAACACGACGACATTCATCGGAGGTGCTTCAATTCCATTGGGATTAATGACGCTCGGCTCGGCACTTGCAAGGATGGAGGTCCCCGGTGGACGTCTTCGATCCCTTCCACTGGGCGCTGTCGGTGCATTAGCCATTGCACGCCTAGTCATCATGCCCGTTTTAGGGGTACTCATTACCCAAGGATTAACCCATGCGGGGTTGTTAAACGCCGAGGACAAGGTGCTACGCTTCGTATGCATGTACGTCATTTTCTTGCGTTCACTGTCATGAGCCTCGAGTCAACCTGCATCACGATCATGGCAGCTTCCTGTCCTGTTTACCATCGGCCACGACTCAGGTAAGCAACCTTGTTGGGCTATCGGTCGTTGACCAGGACTCATTGTCACGAACGTCCGACGCTGCTTGGGACGCTGATATGTACAGGTTTTCTTGACCCAAGTTTACTCTGGAACGGGCGACGCGCAACATCTCTCGGTGTTTCTCATTCCGCAGTATATTCTCATGTTTGTCACCATGACTGCATTGACGGCGTACACGTTGCAGCTACTGTTTGGTTAGATTACATGATTTCTAGACCTTCAACAAGATTTTCTTTTTCGCAATGTTGCTTTGGGAAGCAGTATTTTAGGACCCCACAATGGTTGTATATGTAGAGCATGTAGACTGGGGGCCACACACGTATATAGATCTGGGCCGACGATGTATCTGTCTGCATGAGTGGCGGGTGTCCGACCTGTGAGCCTCGTCCACCGTGAGGAACCCTACGCTCTCACACACGTCGACCACTAGCAAGAATACCACAAGGAACCTCTGGATAAAAAACCGACTCGTAGAATCATAACCAGCTTGGGCTATTCGATTGTATGGACTGACACAAATGAGTGGTCTATTTGGAGGAGGGTAGAAGTAAAATAAGGGCTACTACTAGGAAGACAAAAAGTCCGCCCATAAACGCATGTCACAGTCGTAAAGTAGATTCCATCGCATCAACTGCTAGTCATGAGAGGCGAGGACGTGGACCACGAGATAGGCTGAACTCCTGGCCTAAAGGTGACAAAGACGACGGACCCTGTCGATGGGCCAGGTCGTTCTTGAGTACCACGATGTTCATTGCGTACTCCTTGGACCGCTCGTACATAGTACTGGAAACGATGCGAATAAAACCGCAATGCCACAAGTGCGGTGAATTTGATGTGTAGATCGAGAGCAATTCCGTGCAGAGTCCAGAAGCGATCAAGCCTGCAAGTAATCATGCTACTCAGTAGGAAGACGTACCACACCGACGCAACAGGTCACTCCCGCCCCATTCTATTCTTAACGGAGGTCCGAGACCGGACACCCACCCGCTTGGGAATGGGATGCTGACGAAAGGGTGTACCACTTTCGTGAAACACTAGGGAGCGATGAGGTCAGCCGCGTCCTTCTGTCTGAAAATCACTCAGCTCTCCGATGTGATTGAAACAATACTGTAACGCCAAGTCAGCTAGGTCTCCAGAGTGTTCGAAGCAGTCCAATAACTCGACACTCAAATCCTCTACTATGAAGTGCGAAACTGAATTTTGCTCCATCGATGATTCACCATCCTCCTATACAAAGTCTGCTGTATGTCCTGCATGCAGTTGGAGCATGAAGGACTGAGGTCCATCGGCAATGTCTCGGCCCGAGCTGCCTCGACTTCATCCCTCCATTTCTCAGATCGTGTGAGATACACCACAGCCAGCTGAATTAGCGTAGAAGGTCAGTCAACGTGGTCGACAGGACGGGCACCAAGTGCATTATGATACAAGTCAGGGGACCTCGAGGGGAACAGCCGCGGCCTCAACCTGACAGAGGATAAATTTCGCCGTCGCCAGGCTCGACCGGCTACCGCACGACGGGGATGGTTCCGATGGACAAAGATTGAACGCTCACTCAAATTGTACGATAGAACGCTCTGGATCCCGTTTTGTGTTTGCGGTAACGCGAAAGTGTGCTGTGACCTAGGTTTGTCGCATCTTCTAGCTCTTCTCGGAATTCTGCTGTATGTCTATAGACACACACTGATTGTGAGAATTATGTAGAGAGAAGTCGCCTACTTACGCAATGCGGCCCAAGGCCGTTCAACGCTGATGAGCCACTCGCGCACCTCCGTCGCTTCACAGTTACTAGAATGGTTGAACACGGGGACACAGTGTCCCCATCCCTTGGAAAGTGGGTAACTGCTGCCTTGGGATAAACATCTAGATATCCGTGCGAAACAGCGTCCAGTCCACGAACGTCATTGGCACTGGTCCAATAGCTCTTCCACGGTAATTGTTAACTATAAGCTGGAATTCGAAGGATGCATACACCTTGAAACAAACAGTTGCTGATAGGTCTGACGGTCTGCGAGCCTGTCAGGAGGAACCCAGGTTGGAGAAGGGGAATCTCATACCGGGATTGGGCCCGTCGTTCACTGACGCACGCTTGTTTTCGGTTCTCAAATCAAGTCCACTGTGGTGCACTATGGCGGGGAGCTGTCTAAGGCCAAGAGCGACAACTGTTGCCAGTATACCTATCCTGTCATTAGCGACCATCGCGGATTGTGTAGAGAAGTGGATCTCGTACTCGTAATTACCATTTCTTCGTTTCCATCCATGTCCATTGCGGAACCTGAGGGAGAAGGCCCATCCTCTGGCTGGTCTCTGGGTCCCCGTTTTCCCTCCTCCTGTTGCTCCTGTAGAGAACCTGGAAAAGAAGCCTTCCCTTGCCCTTGCTCTGCACATTGGGGAAGAGGGTTAGAAACGTTGTTCGTGTGTGGTCCTAGCTACAGGATACTAGGTCAGTTGACAAGATCTGGAATCCCACGATCTGGGTCACCAAACAGCGAAGTGCCATGATCACGGTGTGATCGTTCCTCTCCGGTGCACAATCCGCTGATTGTGGCTGCTTAGACTTGGAAAACAAGATGTGGAGGTATGCAATGAGCGACATACCTGGACCGCACTGAAGACCATACTCGCTTTCATAATATTTTTCCACGTAGTAGACGTATTATTTTGTGTTGTGGAAGTTCTTCTCTAGATTGAGAAAGTGAGTTGTTAAGGCATGCAAAGAAGAGCATAGTACCTGGTGCGCATCATGTTGAAGCCCCTACTCGCCTCGACAGTAATAACCGAACCTTCTCCACGTCGGCACTGATGATTCAACATGTTATGGTGGTTCGAGGTCTCCGGTGCTGGTTCTGCCATTCATCGCTGCTTTAGACTGAGAAATTAAGTTGCGCGAGTACTATTCAACAAAGTAAGTGATTGAACGTGAACCTTATGTAAGGTCCACGTGTACATCTATTGTCTTCGGCAGCGAAACTATTACATGCACGTCAACACTGTGCTGACCTGGTATCTATACAAATGGGCTTGCTGCTTCTTGCGGACATCCCGATCCGGGTTTCCTTATGTCTCTGTGGCTTTTTGTGCCTGTTTTTCAGTTTGGGTATAGGTCATGGAGATAACTCCGGAGTATACTTGGCGATAGGCAACATCCGGAATGGTTTTCATTTGGTCATCCAGCTTGACTGCTAATTGTGGGCTAACCACATGGTTCGGGATTGGTGTCACATACCTCCGATTTACAGCGGTTTACGCGCGCAGTGGCAAAACTTTGATAGGAGAAAGCTCCCATATACCTCAAGGCTTCAACCATACGCAGCCTGGTGGGGTATGTGTGGGTCCGTTATCGCTATGCTGGTGCGTTCCGTCTGCCCCGTTCTCTAGCCAGAACTATTTACGAGGATGAACGGTTTACGGCAACTTTCATAACCAACTATCGTGACCTGCCTGTCTCTTCCCGGTCCTCTGTGTCTGTAAAAGTGATCACTAAGGTAAGGTGCCCCTCGTTCAGGCCAGCGAGGTGGGGCATGTCCGAAATTGATGCCATTAAGTCTGTCTTCGTTTTGCTTGATCAAGCTTGGCCCTTTTGACGAGGTTCCTAGACACGACGATCTGCCACCAAAAAGCTGGATCGAGGCTGTATGGATATAGCTGGCAAGTACATTTTTGAGTATCGAAAACTATATGTGGTATCTGCTGCCGTAACTAGAGCATTGCGGCTAAAAGCGAAACCGCCCAACTTGAAGATATATTGAATTAGCAACAGCACCCTGCCCCTAGCCTCGCCCGACCTGTATCCATGACAGGGGGCCCTCTATTTATCCCTATGGGGTTTGGAGTCCAGGCACATCCTCGAAATGCGAATGAGACAGATAGCATGGTGTCCCCGTATCCGATCTTTTCTATTGGTGCAGCTAAGGTCGTTTTCTACCGTGAACTCGATACAACTCGGATGTCGCCGGATTTTCTGCCGGCGATCACTGCCATCCAAGCAAGGACACATCTCAGAGTTCGGTCGATAATTATGCCGTGTTCATCCCTGAGACAGTACTTAAGCTTGGACTTCCCGTCCCAGGATTCTGTTCCTCCTGTTCCTTTATTCCATGATTCCCACCGGCGAACTCATCTGGGTGTCTGCTCAACCACTCATCCGCTTGTATGCCAACCCATCCACATTTTCCCAGCCAAACTGATCACATTCTGTTGGACAGGTTTCTCTGTGTCGCTGCTGGCTTTGTCCTCACCAAGGCGGGGTTTCTCCCCCCCGTGGCAGCCCGCAGTGCTGGGCAAATGATACTCGTAAGCGATGCTATTTGCGAAGACATAAGAGTGCTCAACGGAAAAGAACGTCACTGCCCCGAGTCTCATGTTCTCCAGAGTCGTCCCGGCCTTCAATTCTTCAAACATCGGTGTACTGGGTAAACAAGTAGTTTGTATCTGGATCATACTGGTAATCACCCGATGTTCCAGGCCCTCTCACCTTGGTCGCACTCTTGTACGAAGCGATCGGAATCGTGATGTCGTGGATAATCAAGCAATTATTTTGGGTTCCTCACCGTTTTCGGCATGGAATCCTGGCTGCTGGTGGATGGGGCAACATCGGAGACATACGTGTGTCAAGATCTATCATCGCTCTTTCGGTTTTGCCACTGATAGTGCACTTCGATACAGCAACGTCTGTCCTGTTGAGCCTCACAGCTGCAGCGCCATTTAATGGTACTTCGGACCAAAACCTGGCGGTCGCCTACATTTCCGTCTTTATACTGATATTTTTGGTGTGTTTACATCAATACTCTCCTTATCCGATATGACGTACTGATATCCACCAGATTACACTCTTTCCGCTCGGAGGCGCCAATTTGGTGATGATGGATTTCCAGGGACCAGACGTGATTGACGGGGACGTGCAGGAGCAGTTGAAAACAAAACAAAGGCTTCTTGGTGCAGCGATCGAACGCATGGTTATCTCGTTAAAACGGCCTTTCCATCAAAGAAAATCTGAAGCCGGGAGCAGTGACTATGACGACGAGAATGCAGTGACTTCGACCCATCGACTGTCAGACCCACACCTCACCGAGTTGCTAGAGCCGAAAAGCGAACCTGCTCAGGCTGCACCCCTCTACCGCCGTCTCGCCCGATTTGGGTACAGGTTCTTTCAGACGGTCATTTCGCCTTGTTCCCTTTCCATTATTTTGGCGTTCATCATATCGATTGTTCCTGTTCTCAAAGCGTTATTTGTTCCTGACGTTCCAGGGGTATATATGCCAACTGCGCCAGACGGTCAACCCCCGCTTGCGATTATATTGGACACAACAACATTCATCGGAGGTGCTTCGATCCCATTGGGATTGATGACCCTTGGCTCGGCGCTCGCGAGGATGGAAATCACCGCTGGACGTTTTCGATCCCTTCCACTCAGTGGGTGCTATCAGTGCATTAGCCATTGCACGCCTAGTTATCATGCCCGTTTTGGGGGTACTCATTACCCAAGGGTTAACCCAAGCGGGGTTGTTAGACGCCAAGGACAAATTGCTACGCTTCGTATGCATGTACGTCATATCCCTGCATTCATTGTCACGACTCGAGTCAACGTGCACCACAATCATGACAGCTTCTTCTCCTGTCTGCCAACGGCGACGACTCAAGTAAGCGATTTCATTGGGATATCGTCACCGGTCATTGACTAGCACTCGTTGTCACGAACGTCCAACACCTCTCGGGATGCTGCCATGTAAGGTTTTCTTGACCCAAGTTTACTCTGGAACGGGTGACGCGCAACATCTCTCGGTGTTTCTCATTCCGCAGTATATTCTCATGTTTGTCACCATGACTGCATTGACGGCGTACACGCTGCAGCTACTATTTGGTTAGATTCCATGATTTCTAGACCTTCATCTTGAAGATTGTTTTCTTTTGCAGTGTCGTTCTGGGAAGTGTCGTTTGTTGTGTGTATTTGTAGAGTATGTTGTGCCCCGGTTCGCCTGCATGTACGTCTTGTTTCCCGTGTTCTTTCATCAATGTGCACCATAATCACGGCAGTTTCAATGATGCCCTGTCTACCAACGGCAACGACTCAGGTAAGCGATTCTCGTCACGTTTCACAGAGTCATCCTCCTCAACACCCGATTGCTTTAAACACCGCATTTGCTTCTACATTGACCCAAGTATATTCTGGAACGGGCGACGCGGAACATCTTTCGGCGTTTCTCATTCCATAGTATATTCTCATGTTTATCACGATGACGGCGTTGCATCTCCTGTTTGGTTAGATCGGTTTCGCGATCGCTATTGGGAATACTTTCTGGTACATTGCAAGTTGACTGGCGAGTGGTGCCTTTTCTTGTAGAACGGGACGTCCTTGTAAATCGGGGCGCTTGCACGAAGCACATACTTGTGTAAAATATTATTTTATCGACGAAAATGAAAACCATGGTTAGGCCGTTGAAGTCCCCGTACGTCGAGCGCCGTGATGTCGGCGCAAGGGAATTTAAAGTTGGATTCGAAATCTGTGCCTTGACATTTCCGGGACTCGTTCAATCACTTGGCACTGACTCTCCAACGAGTCGTTCATCTCGGTCTTTGTTCATATGGCAAAGGCTAGTCATTGACTCATTCAATGTAATATATGTACCTCGTGCGTACTAAATAATCCGCCTCAATTGGTTCAACACGTTCAATCAATCATTCATGTACTAGTACTAGTACTCGGCAGTGCTAGCATGTAACGTGCACTCATGTGACGTGATCGGTTGATCCTTGCTAGCACATTTCCCGCGTGCTTTATTTCACAACGTTGTTAGTATATCGTACCTGTCATGAAAGCGTGCAGGTGACAACCGAAACGAACAGGAGTTTAAAAATTCTTTCATACTTGAACGAGGTGGCGACGCCTCCCCGTTAGCCGTCCGGCTTTCTAAGCGATCAAAACGTGTCCCGAGCACAATGTGCCAACGTCCTTGCTAAATGGAGAGTGGAACGTCGACGTATGAACGCACATACCAAGCACAATGACTTGCAAGAGGTTGTCACCATGGAAGTGCTGATCGGATGTACCGTATCGCATGGCAATGTACATCACCGTGTTTGACGCATGGCAGAGACGTGACCGATCGATGACGTGCAAAAATAGACCGGCGCTGACGTACTTGGATCATACTTGCACGGACCCATGCTCGAGCGACAGGCGCAGATGACTGGTTGGTGACTAACAAAAAGGGACCCTGTGCACCCAAACCGAACGTTGATCATCCGGTGCATGTATTGTGTGGACTTGCAGGATCCCATCGTCACTCATGTCACGAAAGCTCCTAGACCGCAAGACATGTAAAAGTGGGGATGTGCGACTAGTTGGCCGTGTCATGTCAATTGTGCTTCACTTGATTCGGGCCGGAACCGATAGAGTCTAGCTTCAAGTCATGGAGGAGGAAAGGGCTGATCACGCCGAGGCTCCTGATCGCACGAGGACCGCTGGGGCTCTGAATGATACGACATGGAGTCAAAAGTTGCTCTGAAAGAAAAAAAATTCCCAGGTGTATTCGGTGATAGTCTTTTTTTGAGCAGCAGAAAAAGAAAACGTAAGAACAAGAAACACAAGAAAGAAAAAAATCAACCCGTTCATGACCTGACTTGACGTGTCAGCAGGGACTGTATGAAGTTACCCACCACCTCATTCGGGTGACACGAATGACAAGAGTGACGACAGCGTCTCACTCACAAGGGTCGAGCATTCATTACCCCTCCGTCAGTGCATGCTTTTCTGGCGAGACATTGGACGACCAATGGTCGACTTGCCTGTCCGAATTTAGCGGTGCAATGTTTACGTTAAAGCTCACCTTCCCGAGGCAGACGTGGGATGACGATCCAGCTGCACGAAATACTTGACAACGCTACATGTCCATAAGACAGTGGCCCATCGGGCGCGCAGAACTGAGGGCAAGTTGACGTGCATGATGATGGAGGAGCTGCATGTCGCTCGGGGAATGCCGATGGAGACTCTAATGACCGGTCCCCATGACGCTCATGACTCAGAGTCAACAAACGCCAATGGGCACGCTTGGAATGAGCTGACATCCCACACCTGTCAGTTTTCCATCAATCCTTTCAGTACTGTCACGACATGGCTGGAGGTTCCGTCGTGGTTCTATATCCCCTAAGTTCTCTGATTTTGCATGTGCCACATGATAGGCTGCTTCTGATAAATCGAAGGATCCTTATTTCTTCCATTTTTTTTAGCCCAGGCATACGGTATGCACTAACACGGAACTCGCCTCCGTATCCCAATAAAACACCGCCTTCTACCTAGACAAACGTGGGACACCTTCTCGGTGGGAATGTCACCGTAACATGACAGCAAGACAGCTCAAAACCTCTACCCGAAGTGTAGACTTGTCATCACTCCAACGTCGCCGATCAAGGTATTGTCAAGCAACATGCTTGCGCGGCTGAAACGCTTCGATCGAGTGGTAGTGATCTGTTTCAACGTCTCGGTTCAAAATTTTACACTGCCAGCGGAACAGCTCGGGTACCTTTGAGAGGAGCCACGATCAATCATTGACTCCACCGAGTTTGGGTTGGCGGCAGGCCGAGTGGGACAACACGCTTACATCTCGTGCTCGATCACGGGGTAGACCACGAACTGGTCAGAGGCCGGAACAATGATGGCAACAATCGCACAAGCCAACACGCCGCGGACGCCGAAAACGTGGGGGAGACAAGTCGAAAAATCAAACATGATTGGATGATTCGTCGTTCGTCATTCGAGATCAGTGACGGGGCCCGAAAGGTACTGGGAATTTTGAAAAACGTTTAGGGGTCGCGTATTCATACTGTTTCCAGGACTCGGGTGGGCGCTGCAGGAAAGTCGACTTGTCCCCAGCCCCAACACAGGTTTCGTAACGACGATATCCCCGTCGCCGTTTGTTGTGTTGTTGCTGAAACGTCCTCGTGCATGGACCTGCCTGGCGGCATTCATGTGGATGCACATCCTTTCGAGGCTGCGCGCATGACTGATCCTGACTGGTTCCCTCTGTCCAAGCGCTGTTTTCAGTGGCCAGCCTCGGGCTGTGGGAATGGCGTGTTGACACGCAAGGGACAGCGACGCTTCAAATTGACACTGCCGATATATTACTGTTTGTTTGATTAGGCTTATGACATGTCAGGATCGACGTACCTTGAGATCCAGTTTGCCGCTCGAATGAAAATAAAATAAAATGCAAGTACCCGATGCCCTTTGTACGAGCTGAAACACTACCACTCGCAAGGGGATTGGATGCGGCACATTGACAAGGACACTCGCGATCTACAAAGAAAGGAACAAGGGAACTTGTCGGGTAGGAAAAGACCAGTGTCGTTGTGACGGGACCTGTTATGTAAAATGCAAATGCATGTCAACAAGGCGTGGCTTGGCTCGGCGAATGTGTGGAGGTCGCGTACAAGCGGGTGAGTCACTTGTCTTGTGCCAGAGCATTCCAAGTGTGCGAGCGCCGAGCGGGGTGCGCGGATTGCCGCTTCTCAGTTCTTACTAGGCCAAGAAGTCGAAGCTCAATTAGCAGCGAAGCTATGAATCGGAGGGATAGCGGAGCACATTTCGTTCATGAAAGTCGCCCAACCGCCGCCCGACTCGGCAGATCTGAGCTGTAGCAAATTTCAACTTGTCATGGTTAGGTTGGTTACGTCTTGGATTGCTGTGTCAGCATTCATTCTTCCGTCATTTCTATTTGGGGGCATTATCGTTGGGATACATAAAAGGTTCAGGCTGCGCGCCGTTTTGTACCCCAGTTTTTTCCTCTTTTCTTCTTCCAAAGCGCTCATCGCCCACTCCCCACATATCCACAACCATGTCTGACGTCGAGAAAGCACGAACTTCTCAAACCCAATTGGTTCACAACACCCCCAACGTTGCGTCCCGGGCGACCAAGATTGCTAACCCTGGTGCTCTGTACGTCCCGCTCATCTCTGGATGCCGTCGTGTGCTGACCCCACACTAGTGGTCTGTTCTCGTTCGCATCAACCACACTCATTCTCTCTCTGTACAATGTCAATGCAAGGAGTATTCACACTCCCAATGTCGTTGTTGGCATGGCCTGCTTCTCTGGCGGTCTCGCCCAATTCCTGGCAGGAATGTGGGAGTTCCCCCGCGGCAATGTCTTTGGTGCCACAGGTACGCTCGCTTCCGTTGTTTCGGTGATCCCCATCATGCGGGCTTCTATCATGAGATCACATCTCGCGGGTCATATGATCCCCACGGATATTCCTTTCATCCTGGATATGTCACCCCAATTTCATGATTGGCTGATTGTCGTGCAGCGTTCACTTCTTACGGAGCCTTCTGGATGTCATATGCAACCATCTTGATTCCCGGGAGCGGTGTCCTCTCCGCATACACATCTCCAGATGAGCTCTCGCAAGCACTTGGCATCTACCTGATCACATGGTTTGTCCTAACCTTCATGTTCCTGTAAGTCGTTATCGCCAGTTGGTTCGAAATCATGGGACTGAAACGTCTGGTTAGCATCGGTTCCCTTCGTCGTAACATGGGCCTGGTCTCGTTGTTCGTCTCCCTCTGTATCACCTTCATTCTCCTCGCGACCGGTGCTTTCGCTGGAAGTGTTTCGGTGACCAGGGCCGGCGGTGCTTTCGGTATCATCACGGCCTGGATCGCTTACTACTGCGGTTTGAGTGACCTGCTCGTCAAGGATGAGAGCTGGTTCACTCTCCCGTTGGGCAACATTGTGTAGGAGCGTGTGTATCTGACCGGTCACTCGACGAGTGACAGGTTCTTGTTTATGGTTTGGAGACGCATTAACTACTTGCTCGGTCATTTCTACATGTTAAATGGCTAGAGTGTAACTACCCTCATACCTTCTGTGATTCCCATCCTCTTGATCTCTTTTTACGGTTTGGTTGTAGTGACTTGATGGACGAGTTACAACCGCTACCGCTGGAATGTATATATTCCAAAATATATATATATGTTCATCGTACTTGTCCTAGATAGTATATGCCGATTGTAGAGAAGCTGAAAGTTTGAGTATGAGCGATCCGAAAACAAACGGTTTGATAGCATGATGTACAAGCATCACACGTAACTAGTGCTTCGAAGTTCGAATCACGAACGATATGGTCTAAGACGCCACTCTGACCATACCTGGAGGGGTATAATTATAATGAAATGAATTCATTCGCGTCCAGAGCGCGCGAGAGAAGACTTTGCGGTGAGTTACCAAGGTACATGGAAGAGTCTTCCCTGACGAGTCCTCACACCAGAAACAAACAAAAAATCACACCAGAGAAGCGGATGCAGTACTTATCAGTACGGCGAAAGGTACAAGTTATATTTTCGTCCTGGGGCAGTGCGTATTACGCAAACGTCCAGTCCACATGCTCCCTCGGTCTCATCAGTTGACCGGGAGATGATTGGGCAGATTAGTAGGGAAAAAAACGGGGGAGGTGGCGCTTGCCTCATTGTGCATCGGTCCGGTGCTCGACCCAAGTTCATGTTACTGCAGGCTCATGCAAGTGGAGTATGTCCGCACGTGCTTGGACACTGCTCCAATGGAGGACAGGTTTTAAGTATCTACAGATTAAAAGTAGCCGCATTGTGCTCTCTTATTGACTCACCTCTCCACTTTCAATGAAATCATTCCCCCATTGTCGAAGGAGGTGTTACCTGAGCAAGCACAATGGCATCTATACTAGCTCTCTGCCTTTCTAGAAGATGGGTCAGCCATGTAATACCACCGTGGATGAGACCGGCACAGACCGAAACTCCGCTTGGTGTCCCTTTTGTGCGCGCTTGTGCTGATTCTCCAGGTGAATCCGAACGTTCGTAGTTCCATCATTTTTTCTTCCTTGTCGCCATCATGTCCTCCAACCTCCCCATTGCCCATGGCGATATGACTGCACCGACACCACAAAACACCCCCTTGAATCAAGCACCGATTGCACAGGGCTTGTCACGTCCGACCGTCCCCGACATCTCTGAAGACAATGAGCAAGAAGATGACGGCGATGTTACCCTCCCACCGGGTGCCCAATCTGCCATGCTCGGGTTGGTTCAAAATCGTCTCTCTGATCTCGTCGGAAAGAGTTCTGGATACATTGAAAGTCTCCCCATCGACGTGAAAAAGAGCGTTGAGGGCTTGAAAGGCGTTCAGGTCAAGCAAAACGAGTTGCAGAATCAGTACAAACGCGAGTGTTTGGAACTCGAAAAAAAAGTACGCGATTATACTATGCGCGATCGAGTCGCTCATCTTGTCTCGTTAGTACCTTGAACTTCAAAAGCCTCTCTATGAGCGACGAAATGCCATCATCTCTGGTTCATCGGCCGCCACTGCCGAAGAGACTGCTGCTGGCATCCAGTCATCGCTCAAGGATAATCCGGACTACACGCCACTCGCAAAGGATCCCCCCACTGGCCCCGCAGCAATCCCCGAGTTTTGGCTCACTTCTCTCTGTAATCACATTGGCATTGCAGACCTCATCACGGAACGCGACAGGGGTGCTCTCAAACACCTCATCGACGTTCGTCTCTCTTACGTCTCCAGCGATGAATCCAAGCCCGGTTTCAAGATTAGTTTCCATTTCAGCCCCAACGAGTACTTTGAGAATGAACTTTTGGACAAGACGTATCTCTATCAGGAGGAAGTTGGATACGCTGGCGACTTTGTCTACGACCGCGCGATCGGTACGGACATCAAGTGGAGGGAGGACAAGGACTTGACCAAGGAGTTCGAGATCAAAAAGCAGCGGAATAAAAGTCGGCTCATTTCGCCAGCCAATCTGGGTGTCATGCTAATAATCTAACCGATCAGACACTAACCGAACCCGCTTGGTCCGCAAGGCAAAACCCACTGACTCGTTCTTCAACTTCTTTTCTCCCCCCTTTCCTCCCTCGGATGACGAGGACATTGAGGAAGAAGAGCTTGAAGAACTCGAAGCAAAACTGGAGATAGATTACCAGATCGGTGAGGATCTAAAGGAAAAGGTGAAAACGATTCGTCTGTCCTACTGTCTCAGAGCTCATCCAGTACAGATAATTCCTCGTGCCATTGATTACTTCACTGGAAAAGCTCTTGAGTATGACTTGATGGAGGACGATGACGAGTTCGACGAGCTTGACGAGGACGATGATGTCCAATTCGATGACGATGTATGACCCTCCAGCCCCGTGCCATGTTTGACCCGCAGACCTTAGCTCCGTACTTTTTCAGGATTCTGACTCTGACAACGAGCCCCCTGCAAGAAGACGTGGACCTCCCAAGGGACGCGGGGGCTCCGGCGCAGGCACTGTGAACCCTGAAGAATGCAAAAACCAGTAGATGATGGTTCGATCTGTCTTGCTATTCACCATACCATTTTTTACGCCGCGCGTGTTGTATAACATTGATCTCTTTTTGTTCAAGTAAAGCTTCCCATCCACTGCCCCAAATTCTTCGCTTCCTCTTACTGTTTTACATTTTTTCTATTTCTACATGCACGACAACGGGTCTCTCTTCCCCTTCCTCTTTGCTGCATCAAGTTGTTCCCTATTCATTCTCGTCTGCGTTGTGGATTTGTCGCTGCGTATGTGCTCTATACTTTGTTTCTTCTTTCATTAGCTTGACTTGTCACAGTACTTAGCTCATCCTTAATGGGTTTTCGATTGGCAGGGGTGTGCTTTATCCCGACTGTCCACACACGGCACGTAGATTGTCTTGTCATCAAGTGAGCGATTCGTTGGTACTAGTACTGTACAGCCTGTATATACATACGGTAAAGAAAAAAAGAATATGTCGACGTTTCAACCCCTTCAAGCGTACGTGTGATCGTTGCTATGAACTACATCCCCTAATTAGCCGATGTGAGTCTGGAGCTGGACTCAGGCTTGAGTCTTGGAGGGCCCCGAATCCAGATCACGGGACGGGCGAAACCTAAACACCTCCGTAACGGATTATTCCCAGTCTAGACCCACGCAGCTTGCGAGATGAGCGGACACCTGGCGAGGTGTCCGCGTGGCGCACGTCAGTGCGCCCTCGCCATCTGATCTGATCTCGGAATCGATCGATGGCAGAGATGGGGGGTGTACTTGAGGTAACCAAAGAGAGGTACCCGTTGTAACGGTGATTGGAAGACACGGAGGACCTAGACGCCGCCGGTGTAGCCGTTGACGAACACCCGTGCTAGTAGGGTACTTTGTGACACGAAGTCAACGTTGATGAACCCGGCTTGACCGGAGGGCGTGCCACCGGTGCAATAAGATCGCGTGGATGATGCTGACTTCAAATAGAATACTTGGTGATGGCATGGTATGTCTTGACGGCGGCATGCCGCGATTGAACGCGTCGTGTCGCGTCTATCCAGTGTCCAGACAGTACTTGATGCTCGGAGCGTGACGGGGCGTGCTACAAGTGCAAGTACATGTCGGCAAAGACGTTGAATCATCGATAGTCCTGTCGTATGTACTTACTGGTCCCGGTTGCGTTGACATCCATTGACGCATGTCAATGCGAAACTCTCTGAGTTCTAGATTGGTAAACTGTGAGCCTAGGTCCTGACCGGGGAACCGTACCTGTTCCCCGCGCGGGAGCTCTCGTAAATAAAAGCATCACCAATGCGTTTACCACTCGAACGAAAAGTCCGGATGGCATGATTGGTGACGAGTATTTGCATCGGCTTCACAGAGAACATATGACTTGACACGAATTCGGTATTGAGCAGGACTGACTCGGCCCATGGAAGGATGATTCGGACCCATCATGGCTGCTCGAAACGATGTCTCACTGTACAGGCCAATAAAAGTACGTTCAGCCTCACCTGTTGCCACGGGTCATTGGGATTCCAGTAAATCATAGGCCCTCGGTAAGTTGTCCGATGATCCAACCGGCATATCAACCGTTGAAGAGGATTCGATGCACATTCATGATTGACTTGCGTATGTGCCAGTAAGACCATCAACGTTGACCATGGTGTTACCAGCAATTGAAATCGAGTATACCCGTATGTCTTGTAAGATGACTAAGCATCCTGACAAATTTATTCCCACGCAGCACCTGGAACCCCCTATCCTCGGCACAACCTCACAATGTACCCACCCACTATTACTACAGCTATCGACTCTGCAGATCTGGTTCAAAGTACCAGAACCTACAAGGTCCTCCTCTTCATGGAGATACAGTTACTTGTCATGGGTCACACTGGCTGCTACTACGTCCTTCCTGTCTCAAAGCCATCTCCAAGCACCCCCTATCATCATCCTGCCCACACCTTTGCAGTCCTTTCTGGCATTTCAGCACTGATACTATTTGGCAACATGTACAGTGTTGCACAACGAAACCAACGCTGGATCAAGTTGTGTTGGCACATCATGTTTAATGTCTCTTTCACCATAGGAATCTGTTATGCATTTGATGTTGGATTTCAAGGGAAATTCTTTCCTGAATGTACGTTCAAGCCAATTGTTCACAGATGGTGTTCTCATGTCACTGGTAGTGTTTGCAGCCTTCATGGTCACCACTGTGACTGACATATCTCGTGCTCAATTTGCTGCCTTGTGTTGCTTTGGCATTGCCATTGTGCATCTCCCTGCAGCTGATGCCTATTATATACATATGACAACAGCTATGATGGACAAGGACTCCCCTGACCCTGTTGTGATGTGCTTGTATCACATCTTCACTGCATGTGTCCAGATCATCTCAGCAGTTGTTTCAATGTGCAGGGTGGACTGGACCTTGCATTCTAGGACTAGTTCAGTATACCTCAGGGAGATGACAACATTCTCTGTTGATAATGTGGATGATTTAGTGTAACACTGCCATGTATCAAGTTCTCTTGTATACATGTACTTGAACATCTCTTGTATCTTATCTCATACTATGTCTTTTCACCTAGTATGTTTGATCATTATTTAATATTAGCACATTAAGTGCATTCCAGTTACCAGATGTAGCCACCCAAGCAAAGGATCTCCACAATACACATGTGGCCATGGCTGTCCACAGCCTACATACTCTACAAATACACACAACAAATGACACTTCCCAGAACGACACTGCAAAAGAAAACAATCTTCAACATGGAGGTCAGGAAATCATGGGATCTAACCAAATAGTAGCTGCAACGTGTCACCGTCAATGCAGTCATGGTGACAAACATGAGAATATAGTACTGTGGATTGAGAAACACCGAGAGATGTTGCACGTCACCCATTCCAGAGTAAACTTGGGTCAAGAAAACCTACATGGCAGCATCCCAAGAGGTGTTGGATGTTCGTGACAACGAGTGCTAGTCAATGACCGGTGACGATATCCCAACGAACCGCTTACTTGAGTCGTTGCCATTGGTAGACAGGAGAAGAAGATGTCATGAGCATGGTGCACGTTGGTCATGACAATTGAACGCAGGGATATGACGTACATGCATACGAAGCGTAGCAATTTGTCCTTGGCGTCTAACAATCCCGCTTGGGTGGGTAATGAGTACCCCAAAAACGGGCATGATGACTAGGCGTCATCAATCCCAATGGGATCGAAGCACCTCCGATGAATGTTGTTGTGTCCAATATAATCGCAAGCGGGGTTGACCGTTGGCATATTTACCCCTGGAACGTCAGGAACAAATAACACTTTGAGAACAGGAACGATCGATATGATGAACGCCAAGATAATGGAAAGAGAACAAGGCGAAATGACCGTCTGAAAGAACCTGTACCCAAATCGGGCGGAACGGCGGTAGAGGGGTGCAGCAGGCTCGCTTTTCGGCTCTAGCAACTCGGCGCGGTATAGAACAATTGTCTTGTGGTCATCTTGCTCGCCAGAGGACAGACTTTGCGGGTCTGACAGTCGATGTGTCGAAGTCACTGCCTTTTCGTCGTCATAGTCACTGCTCCCGGCTTCAGATTTTCTTTGATGGAAAGGCCGTTTCAACGAGATAACGATGTGTTCGATCGCTGCACCAAGACGCCTCTGTTTTGTTTTCAACTGCTCCTGCACATCCTCGTCCATCACGTCTGGTCCCTGGAAATCCATCATCACCAAATTGGCGCCTCCGAGCGGAAAGAGTGTAATCTGGTGGATATCAGTACGTCATATCGGATAAGAGAGTATTGATGTAAACATACCAAAAAATATCAGTATAAAGACGGAAATGTAGGCGACCGCCACGTTTTGGTCCGAAGTACTACCATTGAATGGCGCTGCAGCCGTGAGGCTCAACAGACGTTGCTGTATCGAAGTGCACTATCAGTGGCAAAACCAAAAGTGTGGTGATAGGTCTTGACATACGGATGTCTCCGATGTTACCCCATCCACCGGCAGCCAAGATTCCATGCCGAAAACAGTGAGGAACCTAAAACAATTGCTTGATTATCCACGACATCACGATTCCGATTGCTTCGTACAAGAGTGCGACCAAGGTGAGAGGGCCTGGAACATCAGGTGATTACTAGTATGAGCCAGATACAAACTACTTGTTTACCCAGTACACCGATGTTTGAAGAATTGAAGGCCGGGACGACTCTGGAGAACATGAGACTCGACGCAGTGACGTTCTTTTCCGTTGAGCACTCTTATGCCTTTGCAAATAGCATCGCTTACGAGTATTATTTGCCCAGCACTGCGGGCTGGGAGAAACCCCGCCTTGGTTAGGACAAAGCCAGCAGCAACACAGAGAAACCTGTCCAACAGAATGTTGATCAGTTTGGCTGGGAAAATGTGGATGGGTTGGCATACAAGCGGATGAGTGGTTGAGCAGACACCCAGATGAGTTCGCCGGTGGGAATCATGGAATAAAGGAACAGGAGGAACAGAACCCTGGGAGGGGGGCCGGGTTTAAGTATCGTTGCTATGTACTACATCCCCCAATAAGCCGATGTGAGTCTGGAGCTGGACTCAGGTTTGAGTTTTGAGTTTTGGAGGCCCCGAATCCAGATCACGGGACGGGCGAAACCCAAACACCCCCGGAACGGATTATTCCCAGTCTAGACCCACCCACCCAGTTTGCGAGATCTGAGCGGACACCTGGCGAGGTGTCCGCGTGGCGCACTGACGTACGCCCTCGCCATCTGATCTGATCTCGGAATCGATCGATGGCAGGGATGGGGGTGTACTTGAAAAGAGAGGTACCCGTTGTAACGGTGATTGGAAGACATGGAGGACCTAGACGCCGCCGGTGTAGCCGTTGACGAACACCCGTGCTAGTAGGGTACTTTGTGACACGAAGTCAAACGTCGATGAACCCGGCTTGACCGGAGGGCGTGCCACCGGTGCGATAAGATCGCGTGGATGATGCTGCTGACTTCAAATATCTATACTTGGTGACGGGGATAGGGATCGGAAGATCCGTGAAAAAGTACGTGGCAGGGTATGTCTTGGCGCCGGACGGCGGTGGCGATACATAAGCATTGCATGCCGCGATTGAACGCGTCGTTTCGCGTCTATCCAGTGTCCAGACAGTACTTGATACTCGGAGTGTGACGGCGCGTGCTACAAGTGCAAGTACATGTCGTCGACGACGTGAATCATCGATAGTCCCGTTGTATGTGCTTACCTTACTGGTCCCGGTTGCGTTGACATCGGTATTGGCAGGCGTGTCAACGCGTGTCAATGCGAAACTCTCGGAGTCATAGATTGGCAAAATAAAAGCATATGTCCGGGGGTTCGCCACCATTTTGCCTCTCGGACGTCACAGTATACGTGCGCGTGCTATTCCATACTATGTCAATTGGCGGCCTAATCGGAAGATGCATCGATGCGCTGTCAATATAATAAAGCACTCTAGCTCCAGATTCGGAGCGCCTGTTGTGTGGCATTACCAAAGGGCCGAAGACCAAAGTGTACAAAGAGGCGTTGACAAGTGCGAGCGAACCAGAAACTTGAAAGTGCTAGAACTTGCGTTCGGGGCTTACGTAACGGAGAGTGGCACGTAGCACATATCGAAGGCACGTATCGCATGCTTCTTATAGGCCGAGTGTCAAATCCGGACATGGTGGTCAAAAATACTGGAAAGCAGTTAGGTTACCCGATATTCTATTACATGATACATACATACAATGTCGCGAACCAAGAAGTGGGCATTCGACGCGGTATAAGTACCGATCAGTGACACGGTGACACAGCGCGTTGGGATGCGACTCCGAGTATATTTGAATGAGATCTGTCCCGTCGACGGTGCCCCCGTGAGGTTCAGAGGCGCAGTGTCCTTCCACCTGCACTATCGACGTTTTCAGCCACGGGCCCCGTGCTTGGCAAGGTGTAATTCCATGAAAAGGGTACTGAATTCGTATGATTGCATCCAGCGAGTACCAGCGATTGAGATCGAGTACCCCGACTCGTCGGTCAAGGACAATTTATTGCCTGAGGTGTATGTCTTGTAAGATGTCCTTTCTTTTTGCAGCTTTCATTCCTGGTGGCAGCTTTGGCCGGCCAACGATCGGTCCTTACAACAACTGCTCTGGGACGTTAACGACACGCCCAAAAGACCTCGCTATCGACACTCTGCAAAACATTAGCCCAGACGATCTTGCTAGATGGGAACGTATCAATCAGATCTCTTCCTCTCCATGCGCTGGATTCAGGGTTACCCACATTTAAACTTGTAGCCAAGTTCTCCAATGGAAAGCAGGAGAAGAGGCAGAAAGATACGCATGCTGGCTGATGGAGGCAGGACGAGGACAACACGAGACGCACTGCTCGCCAGCGTCATTGTCGTACGCTGAAACGGGAAGCGAGGTAGCATCTGGGTTGCTTCGCGGCGGAGGATGCAGGCAAAAGATGCTTATAATCGGTCAGGACTCGGTAGCATACCTGGAAGTCGACTTGTCCGTACTATGGTACTTTGACCACCAGACCTTGAGCTAGATCGAGTCCGCGGTTCATCGATCCGTAGACTGCTGCCGACGGAGTCGTCAAAGCATCACATAGAAGTGAAACCAAACTTGGCTGGTGGTGCCAGAATCTGGTTCAATTGTCTGTGGCCACTTGACGAGTAGTTGAGTCGCGTGGTTCGGCAATTTCCGAAAGCGGGCAATGAGCGCGTTTGGTCGCGCTCGACCACGGCTACAACTTATCACCCAAGTCGCGACTCTGCAACGTCTGGCAGCGTCGAAAGCCACTACAAGTGCTTCATGGCGGCGCGAACAGCCTCAGAACTCGCCAACTGGGACGGCTGTCTCGACCAACAGCGGCAAAACGCTAAATGGCGCCGCCCCTCGTCCAGCCTCGTTCGTGATCCGTACCACGCACCTCTTGAAAACCAGCCCTTGGAAATTTTCGAACCCTCAGGCAAGTTTTCAGACATGAAACGCGCCGAACAATCTTCTGCTTTCCGTTCCAATCCCAAGGTACCGTCCCTTTCTTCGTGTTTCTTTGTTTGTCGCTCACGTCAAACTGTGCGTGCACAACAGCGTCACTCATTGGCAACTTCATCTGCAAATGCGCGACTTGCTAGTCGTGTCGATACCACATCAAATCCTTCTCATGAATCACATCATTACCGTCAGGCTTCTTCCATCGCGGTAAATCCTCCCCTTTTCCCATGTGTTTACTTCTGATTCACGATCTATGCAGCACACCGCTCCAAATCTAGCATCACGATCATCCTCTTTGATCCCTTCGTTAAAGTTATCCCACCTCACCCCTAACTCATCTGTACATGCTCTTCGCGTCCTTAATCCACAACCCACCTCATCACGTGAACGTATCGCGCCCTCGCAACCCACGTCGACGATCGAGACAGACGTGATAGACCTCACGTTAGAAGATACCGAAGACGAATTGTTCGTCAATGATATGTTGGTGAGTCTTTGGTTCCGGTCCGATCAAAATCCGGGATGACGTCTTACTGATCGCTGTCATGTTAACACAGGTTCCCAATCGTACGAAACTCAGAGACAAGTATAATCATCCCGCTCCACGTCCTCATTCCTCGTCGTCCGGGCACAGTTCTCCGATAGCTCTAGAACAATCCCTTTTCACACCGCCTCCACCCTCTAGGAGACATACCCGATTGGTCATTGATTTTGTAGCCGTTCCCTCGCTTCCAAAAGGATTGACCAGGGCAGATTACCGACCAATCCTCGACCATTCGGTTGTGCCACTGCCAGGTCTCACCGTGACCAACACGCTCGGTGATCCCTCTCTCGCGGAACACTCCGTCAGTCCAGAGGGCACCCCTCGGAAGCGGAAGGGTAAAGAACGCGAGCTTGATGTCTCTCCTCGCAAGAAGCACAAGCAGCGTTCTGCTAAAATGATTCCCGGCGAGCTTCTAGACGCGATTTATCAACACACAATGATTCCTCTCTACGATGATGACGTTTATCCGCCACTCACTTGTTTGGACCTCGCGACCAATTCGCGTTTTCAGTTTGCTCATGCGTGGCGAGAACATGCATCAAAGCTTCGGGAAGCTGAGCTCGAGTGTTCGTTCAACTTCAGGATTCTCGGCAAAGCATGCATTTGGGCTCGGACTGTAAATACCTCCTCGCCTCGTATTCCCGGAACCGCAGGCTATGTCTCAAGTGAACAGCTACAGCCCTGGCAGTTGGTTCCACCAGAGAGTCCGCCTCAGGGAAAGAGTACAAAACATGAGCAGACGCACGTGACGGACGGTCACGCCATCCTGGAAGTCGAGGCCAACGACTTGACGTTACCAGAAGATCCCCTACCTGGTCCAAGTGCCGCGATCGACCCGTCGCTTTCTAATTCAACAGTGTCCGAAGGTCTGACGGCCGTCGATGCGGAGCACGACATGCATCAGTACTTCAATGGGCTTGGCGACTCTCCTGCCAAACATGTCCCTCCCTGTCAACAGCTGGCTTCAATGCATGCTTTCCGCCCTCAGCTGTTTCCATCCGCGGGGCATACTCAAATGAATTCTCTGGGATTGGGCTTCCCACCCTTGGAGCTCGATCCCCGACTGGCAGACACAGGCGACCGCGAATGCTTTTTGGGAGTCCCCCCAAGTCCCCCTCCGGCGGACATGGAGTCATCGACAATTCCTGGGCCAATTTCCGATCCCTCCTTTGAGCCCATGTGCTCACCGGCTTCGCCGAGCAATATATTTGATGCTTCCCCTACGGACGCCTGGTCGTTCGAGCAGGGAGAGGGCTTGCTGCTAAGAAGTGAAACACCACCCAGCAATCATATCACGCCCACCGCACTTGGTACCATCGATCCGTCGCTTCTTGGTCCAGAGCAAGGTCAGCAGCCGCCACGGGCACCTGAAAATACGACTTCCAAACGGCGGTCCAAGCTACCAGAGCCAATCATTTATATTCGTCGACCGATTGATTCTGCCAGCATACCGTTGCTTTCGGGGAAGCGCTCCGTGCAGATCAAATACCGCGACTCAGGGGAGCCTCAGGCGTTGTCGAATCTTGCAGACTCTATCGAACAACCTGGGAATGACGTAGACGATTCTTCACGAGCGAAGAGACGTTCGGCACCATCGCGCAAGTTACGTGAATGCCACTCCGTATCCGAGGCTGATTCCGACTATATCCCCGAAACCTCCACGTCAAAGATAAAGCTCAAGGTCAAACGGCCCAGTCTTAGAGGCGAGGAAACAATTGTCGAGCACCAGGGAAGCGTCCCGTCAATGTCGTCCTGTCATCAATGCCGAAATACTACTGTGCGCCCCAAGATGTCCTGCTCCAATGTCAACCAGGGCCGTGTTTGCGGCAAGCGGTTTTGCAATCGATGTATTCTTTACAGGTTGGTTCATCTTTATCTTATCGTTTTTCCTTATTGAACCCGGTGGCGTATGATGTTAGATACCCCGACGTCACCTTCGATCAAGATAGCGCGGGATTCTTGTGCCCGGTGTGCACGAACACGTGCAACTGTTCAGTCTGTTCGAGGAACCGGGGCGAGGAATTTATCTCGATGAGGCTCGGAGGGCTTGCAGCCTCATTGTTCAAGACCAGAGTGACGCTCGTGCGGGATGTCGACGAAGCGCTTCACCGTGCTCACTCACCACCCAACGTGGACGCGCCACGGAGCGCAAGTGCAACGACAACGCCGACACCGGAACCGGGCGCGCTGCCAACACAGTCACACTTTTGGGCGCACGTATACGGTATGGAAGGTGAGCGGGTCGGGAGCGCGTTCATGACGCGTGAATACATGGAGCGTCTCCAGACGCGCGCACCATCCCCTCCATCGCTTCCAAAGCAACCCAAGAAAGCCCGACAGTCTACGAAGCGCGACAGGGAATACGACAAGATGCGTGGGCCGCGCGTATTCATCGGGCAACCACTCGCGTCGTGGAAGATCCGCGCGATGCGCGATCTCGAGCCAAGCACGGACGTCGAGACGACTTTGGGCAAGGAAAAGCAAGGGACTCGCAGGCGCCGGTGGTACATTGGTCATCCGGCGCCGTTGCACGAGCCGTACGCGCGGATGCCAGGCAGCACGCCGAGCTCGACGCCGTCGTCGTCACGGAGCTCCACGCCGGTGTTCGACTCGGATGGGAGTTTGACGGCGCTGTCCGAGTTGGAGGTGGATGACTATAACTGGCCGCAGCCGGACGTGGGGGAATGTTGTTCGTGGGTGCCTCCGGGTATGGTCGTTGACGGTGTGTCGTTGGATGAATCTGGCCTTGCCGTCCCGTTTGCGATGGGTCCGTCTGGCGCTGTGGGTACGTGGCATGGCGTGGACGCGCCGCAGCCAGGACTAGGTTCGGGTTCGGGCAATATGAACGGTGGGGAAGCGCGGGCGCGAGCGTCGATTGGGATGTCGGTCGAAGAGATGAAGACGGCGATCCGTCGCGCCTTCGAGGCACTTGGCACTACGCCGCCTTGTTGATGGCGGTGTTTTTCATGAATTACGTCCAACTTCTTATGAGTATATATTGGAATTTCTGCTTGGGTAGCAAGGCAAGAAGTCTGTCTCGTGGAGTACAACATTAACGTAGCAAGTACATGTCTTAAATAGCTAATAATCGTTGAACAAGATGGACGACAGTCCGTGTGAGGGGTATACGTATTGTTACTAGGAAAAACGGCCAAGGTGAGGACGTGCAGAAAGAAAGACGCGATGCAGTACGTACTATCCACGACCAAAATGCCTCGAATATATTCCTAGGTGGGGGATCGTCGTACCTATAACAAGCGCGTGTCATCAGCATCGCGTGCAGCACGTACGAGAAAAGCAAACCGTACGTCATGTTATCGAATTCGGCCACGTTGGTCTCAAAGTCCATCTTGTGTGCCCTGACGGGACGGGCGCCCTTGACAAACTTGGCAACGACGTACAGAATGGGAAACAATATGATCGGGGTGTAGTTGGTCACGAACGTGGTGGTCGACCAGTTATGATCGAGGAACACGTACCAAGCGCTAAACTGAGGGAAAACGCACACGATGGCGTCAGTACTATGCAAGGCAGCAAGCGAAAAGTCATCCACGAGGAGACACGCACGAGGAGGCTAAACGCGGATCCACAGACAGTCCACCATCCCATGAATGGTTGGAATCTGGGCGCAAACGGGAGCTTGCTGCGGTCGATGCCTTGGACTTGGAGGCCCTTGTAGAACCTGAGGTAGGTCACTCCAATACCGAACCAGGTAACAAGACCGGCGGTAGAGGAGAAACCGGAGAACCAGGTAAAGACTTTGCCAGAGCCGTCCCCGATCGTCAGGTAGGCGAGCAATGCAAAGCAAGAGCAGACCCCAACTGCAACGTGAGGCACGCCAGAGCGTGTTGTGCGACTGAAGATCTTTGGAGCACTGCCAGAAACGGCAAGGCCATCTGTGAGAAGGTGTATTTATTGGTGATGGGTTTATGTAAACGAATGGTTTTGCGTACAAAGACTGCGTGATGCGAGGTAGAGATCACTTGAACCAGCAGACCAGGCGGAGGTTAGAATAGCAGCGTTGATGATCTGTGACAGAAGTGTCAGTGTCTGAGATGAAAGTAGACTATGGCCCCCAATGTACCGAAGGCAAAACATTGATACCAGCTTTCTTGAAAGCAATGACGAACGGCGATGCAGACGCGTTTCCGGAGTCAAGGTTGAGCGAAGGGTCGTTGGACGGGACGAGTAAACCAATGACGAACACGCCCCCGATGTAGAATACCAAGACACGGATATAAACCTTTCTGATTGCCCTTGGGATGTTTCTGCGGGGATTCCTTGCTTCAGCAGCTGCGACCTGTTAATAAGTCAGAGCAGAGCAGAAAAGGATCTCAATAGGAAAAACGAACTGCTACTGCTTCAGTGCCAACATACGCGAACATAGCTTGGGTAGCAACACTACAAGTGCCGAGGAATTGGCCTTTGGGCCCAGTGAACCCATGGTAGTTGGTGAAGGGCCCTGGTTTTTTCCAGTATCGGAACCCGATGCGATCGTGGTTTGGACCTCCACCTAAATCGACGATGATACCAAGAATAATCAAGCCTGTTATCGTAAGCAATTTGATTGAGCTAGAAATAGAGCTATAAGCAGGGAACTGGATAATAGCCTGACGCTGTCATTCACCTGAACCAGAACTCTGTCTCTCCGTATGCACCTATGGAATGTGAGAAGGAGGAAAGAATTGTGGGGTAAGTGCTTACCAACGCCAAGGGCGTTAATCCCGATGGCAACGATCAAGCACACGGTAATCCAGACAGCAGGGTTGGTCTTCGAGTCCCAAAACTTGATGATAGCTGCCGCCGCAGACAATTCAGCTAGGAAACGTTCAGCATTGAAGGGAATCTCATCTTTAATCATCCATACCAGGTAGGGTCAGCTACGTCGCGAGGTTGAGTTAGGGCGCTAGATTTGACGCTGGACTGAACTCACCGTCCACTGATACCAATAGTTCCAGCCCGTTGCAAATGCAAAGGCAGGATCCACGAATCGTTCAGCGAGTTTGATAAAACCACCAGGAATGGGCAGGTAAGCTGTCATTTCGCCGAGAGAGAGCTGCAATGGGAGATGAGATGACGTATGCCCGAGATTAATGAGGATGGAAGAAACCATAGTGGTAACACAGAGCGTTCCCATGAATATGTAGACTAAGAGAAGGCCGAGGGGGCCACCATTCATAAGGGAGGGTGCTGTCCCGATGAAAAGACCGGTACCGATGACGCCGCCAAGACTGTGGAGGGAAATTTAGCTAGGTGAAACGGAAAGCTCGGAGGATAATGTACCTAATCATAGCAACATGTCGGTTCTTCAGCTTGCGTTGGAGGGCGGTATGAACCTCGGGAGGTGCTACTTGGTCATTGACAGGTCTGTCATCAACATCGAAGGTGAGCCTCCGCTGACTGCTGCCTAGGTCCCGGCGGGCGGCCATGATGAACGAAAAAAAGGGAGAGTTAGTGTGAAAGCGGTGATAAGGTGGTGGCTGTTGGCCAAACACGTATTATTAGCTCTATGCTATGCGGGATCAAAGAATCGGCTTGAAAGCAGTCCGATGCGCCAACCCGCCAAGCTCCCAGGACCCAGGCTAGGCAAGGCACCAGGTCCTGCCACCCGCCATAAGCTGACTAAGCTTCCCGAAATGGCAACGACGCAAGTGCAGCCTGACTCCGAGTCGTTCACACTTCAGTGCACGACAAAGAAGAGGCGACGAAAGAAAACCGCAGTGCGGACGCACCATATATCATGGTCATGTTGAGCGTGAGGGTAATCAACCTTTGAACATGGATGTAACCGATCTTCAAAAAGTTTGATGGCTCAACGCTCAGCGCCCTGCAGGGGAAAGGTACGCTTATGTTTCGTTTCATACTCAGCTGATTTGCGCTGGCATACTTGCGGGACTAGGCTCTACCGGCACCAGAGCGACTTCGATTCAGAGCCTGAGGGTTCAAAAGATGATACATACCAGTTTCTATACTTCGTTGCGAAGTTTTCAGCCCAGATTATTGAAATTCTGGGCGGACAATAAAAAGGGACCCTGAACGTTGAATCAACCGTCTTGGTCATAGAATGTGCAGTAAAACACACTGAGGAGACCATGACGGAAATTGGAGAAGCTTGACTGGCGATCGCAAACATACAAGCTGTGTCGATGGGGACCAAAAGCGTACTATGACGTAGTGCAGTGGCAACCGTATCATCCACCGACCACAGGATATCTTCCACCAATCTCCGCTACTAAGCCCTCATGGCGGGCGTCCAACAAAAGGACGATCAGCGGTCTCCTAGGCCGCAGCTGCAAGTTAGGACTCAGTCAGACCAAACAAAGTCGATTCCTATTCATCCCGTCACCCCAAGTTCTTCAAACAACACTTCGGCTAAGGTCGGAGATATCGAAAAGACTATCCAGCCAGATGCCCTCGACGATGCAGACAAGACAACAGCAGCACCCTCGGTTTCTGGCAAGTCATTTTTGCGTTCAGAAAACCTTCCACCCCCGTTACAGTGGATACCTGCGAATTGGAGTTGGTCGAAATGGAAACCAGTTTTACGAAGCGCCGTGGCTGCTTGGATCAGTCTCTTGTTGTTTCTGATTCCGACGACATTGAATGTGATGGGACAGGTGAGTATTTCTCGTTCTTGTTTCTATTTCGTTCCATCTGAGCAACTTGCAGGCGGCTTTCCTGATCATCATCGGTAACTTTTTAGAGCATCCATCACGAGGTATCAAATGAGCTGATAGGAACATAGCATCATTTCTCTCCCCTCCAAGCGACCCATTTATTGCCGTGCTTCAACGGGAGCTTGGAATCCTGGTATTTGCAACTTTTGGTTGGGCGTCAGTAACTCTACACAAACAGTATGTAACTTGACAACTAAATTTTCCACAGCTGGTCCTGTCTGGGCATCAAGTTGGCAGACCTTGCACGTTCTAATAAAGACCCGACTGCGCCTCTCGCAAATATCATTGCTGGCCGGTACATTGAACCAGCCGTGAGCAGCCATGTAGACCGTCGTCAGCGTTTGCGATTCACACGTGGAAAATCTAGCCTACAGTCATCCTGGCTGTATTTCTCTTCATTGGAAGTAGCTTTTTCTTGTATATTAAATCACGCTTGGGCCCTGGGCCACTCACCCTTGCATCTATCTTCGGATGTATATGTGTCGGTGAGGCAATCGTCACCCGTTCGTCTAATTTCAGCTAACTGATGGGTGGTCCAGATATTGCATTGACCACAGCTGCTTTGTTTCCATTCCCCTACTACATGGTCCGTAAACCCATTACGTATAGATACATGATTGACATGCTTGTAGATTGGGAAAACTGTAGTTCTGCCCCTGACACTTCATTCAGCCATTGCTCTGATTCTATCTCTTTGCTTATTTCCGACATCTGAATCAGCTACATTCGCTATGCGTCTACAAGATGTACTGTCGTCCCTTCTCTCTGCGACCAAGGAACACCACCAGTGTCTACAGCAAGGCGTCACTGCTCCTAACTTTTCGCCATCCTCGATTGTTGCAGCTGTTAACGAAGCAGAAGGTGCACTTGCCGTGCTCCTTTCGGCAGCCAGGCTGCAAAAGTTCGATGTTCTCTATTCCCGTTTTGCGCCCACGGATTACACTCAACTTCACTCTTTGGCGAGAGAACTCATTGTCAAGGCAAGTGGCATGAGTGTATACTATACGCTCATCGACCCTACAAGAGAAAAATTTCCCATCACCCCTGCTCCGTCAGTCCCTGCGACACCTACACTTCATTCCCCAACACATTCTCGGCCTCCATCCCCAGGCCACGACAAACCAAGTACTGATACAGAAAAGGTGAATGACTACGAATCACCAGATGGTGGAACAAATAAGCACGCACACCATCGCCACCACTCCCCCCCACAAGTGCATCACCACACGGCGATCCACCATCGCAAACGACGACACTCGCCGTACCGGCACACTGCTTCCCATCACCCTGCTCACACTCTCAGTTCACTTCGCCATTTCGCATTGTCTCGTGCTCCACGAACGGAGCAGGCCGTAGGGGTTTTTGAATCCCTTAACTATCTCAACCTTGAAGCAACGCACTTGTACCACCCAGATTCGGAGGCGCACATTGCAAGGGCCAACAAGCTGCTGAGCAACAGCTGCCAGGACTTGCTCAAAGGTTGCGAGCGTGGACTTCAAGGCGCATGTGACTGGCTTGGTTCTGTCCGGAACAACCGCTTCGATTTCTGGCTGAGCGGAGAGGACAAGAAACGAATCCGAGTGAATAGGATCAAGGAATACGAAGACCTCCATCGCGAGCTGTCGTCGAATCTGGACGAGTTTACGAACAAAAAAAGGTTTGTTTTGCGCGTTCGAATCCAACGTCGCACACGCTCATGGTTATGATTCCAAGGTTCACCGTCCTCGATCCTTACCGAACCATGTTCGCATCTGCTGACGGCACGTTGATGGAGCATGAAATCACACCTCATAGACATCTTTTTCACTGCTACGTCTATCAGTACCATTTGATACGGTTTGCTACAAGCATCCGAGACATGGTATGTGGAAGTATTACCATACTCTCCTACAAGAAAGTCAATCTACGCTCTTAGCTCAGGGAGATAATCCGATTGGAAATCGCGAGGGAAGTGCCCAAAGTATGGTTTCCAAGGATGGATTTGTCAGGGTTGGCACAGCGGACAACGTGGGAACCCTCAGAGCTGACATGGAGAGGAGACGACGAGAACCCCGGTGCGTTTCTCTTCCTCTCTGTGCACTAGAGTCCTAACAAAGGTTTTTAGACACAATTCTTGGTTTGGATCAGACGTCGCTGACAGACCTCGGACAAGCGGTCCGTCGAGACCCTGATGCTTTACCTCCCCGGAACGTGCTGGAGAAAACTGTAAACTGGGTCTACTATGCCGCGAAAGGGATAGGAGGAGGGAATACTCTTTACGCCCTGAAAGCCGGCGTATTGACGAGTCAGTCATTCTGTTCATTGGGAGGATTCGGATACTGACGTGACTATAGTTCTTCTGTCGTTGCCGTCGTTCTTTCAGTCATCGGCAGAATTCGCATATAGTACGTTTGTTCGCTATTTTTACTTTACGCTGGCTCATCGCGATCACAAGGAAACAAAGCTGTATGGGCTGTGTGAGTTTGCATGCTTGCATTGCATGATCTGGGTATCTAAAACCAAACAGCATAATGGGCCAGCTTACTCTCTCTCGATTCCGTGGGGACACTACCTTTGGGCTCATAACACGGATAATCAGTACCTTCGTTGGAGGAATCATTGGTACCGTGATGTGGTTTGTGTCCCCTTGAGTTCGTGCGTACGACGTGACTTCATGATCACCCATTAGGTATATATCAACGGGGTCCGGGAGAGGAAATGCTTTTGGCTTGGCAGCCGTGTGTTTTGTCTGTTTCCCAATCATTTTCTTCTTCCGCCTTTATTGGCCTGTCGCTCCGATGACCAACTTGATCATATGGGTTACGGCTGCTTTGGTTTGTCTAGTTATTCTGTTCATCTCGTGTTTTTATCATCTGACTGGAATTCGACAGATTTTTGGATACTCGTACGAAGATACTCATCTCACTGTAGCGTCCTCGCCAGGATATGGGATCGACGTTGCTTGGGTAAATCCCACTATCAATTTGCTTACCACTCTTTTCTTATACCATTGAACAGAAACGATTTGTCCTCGTGACAATCGGGGTGGTAGCTGCTGGGTGGGTTTTTTTTGCCTCGTGCCAACGCCTCCGTGTCGAGTACTTGCGCAGAATCTTCTCGTTCTTCCCTCCGTCGACGACAATTCGCCTGTATGAACGAAAGACCATGGCCACCGTCACCACGGAGATCGGGTCTGCGTACTGTTCCATAATCTCCTTTGCAAACACAAAGAGGGAGGGCGAGACAGCCGTCATCGTTCAACACCTTCTTGCCATCCTAAACAAATTGAAGAGGTCCATCGTGGTGAAAGAGAATGTCGTGTATGAGGTTTGTCCGCAACACTCGCCATGGTTTGGGTTGTTGTGCTCATGTCCTACAGTTTTCCCTCCGGGGTAAATGGCCCGCTGAGAGGTACCAACGAATCCTGGAGCTCCAGGTGTACGGTCCCTCCCTTTGGCTTGACTTGTTCCGTCGCTTATGGTGTTACACAGCGAAATATCGAATCTACTGTCCCATTTGATATCGGTCCTGGAGCAAATGGAGCCCGCATGGGCACACGCGTTCTTGAAGCGAACGAGGTTGTCAGATGCGGACTTTCAGGGTGATGTGTTGGCCGTCATGAGTGCGTGCTTCCCATTTCCTTGACGAGAGCTCCTCGGACGTCTTGGTTAGGTTTGATATCATCTTCTCTTCGGAATGGAAATCCTCTCCCCCAGGTAACGCCGTGTCCGCTCGTCAATCGTTTCGTGGAGCGCTCCCATGGCCTGAACGTCGTACACGAAGAATCCGAAGAAGACTTTGGTCTGCCGAGATTGTTAACGGAAGAAACGCTTGAGAGTTTGCAGTACATGTACGTTCTCACTTGCGTCGCGAAATATATCACCAAGCATACAATTACATTCGCAGGATATTCTGCGTCGGCGTGTCGACCGCGTACGGTCTTGTAACGCGTCTGGACAAGTTGATGGTCGCGGTCAAGGAGTTGGTCGGTGAACACTTCCACATCGATGGGATTGGTCTACCATTGTATTATCGCCGAGGGAACGCGCTGGAGATACGCTCACCCGTGTTGACGAATGAAGCCTAGATCGAGTGATTATCGAAGCCCCTGTATCATTATCACGAACGTTTTGATGTTGTTTGATTCTTTTTTTTCGATGGTCATTGCGTGAGTTGGTGTCGCGTGATTATAGTATCGCTCCGGTCGGTTGGAGCCGACTCCATCTACCATGTTCTTCCTGGGCCGATGGTACTTATCACGGCTTTCTCAGATGACCCAAGCCAGATGACAACGTTGATATTGGGTAGTAGCATTCCCTTCATATCAATGTCTGATTTCATACGCTTCTCCTTGTACACTCACAAGTTGATTCTATTTCCCTGCTTATTATGTGGTACGAACAGGGTGTGCGAGGGCCCACTGATGATTGATCAGCACATCTGATTCACGTGAGCTGGTCCGGCCGGCTTTCCATATGTATGAACGCATTTTAGCATCTTCCAACATACAGTGCATATACTGTGCATACCTGTCCGGGACGGATCTTAATTGGTGAGCATTGCACCAAAATATTGACGGCGTCCGAGACACAGGCTCGACCCTATTTTTGGGTCCTCTTCCAGACGGCTTGTGATGACGCGTTGCCTGTCAGGGGCTCCATGTGTCCATTCTGTGGAAGCAAATTAATTTGCACAGTACAGCAGTACTTATAGCAGCAGATCCGTGGAGAACCTGTCAGTCTGAACGTGGTCCTCGCGTGGCTCCCATAGTATGCATCACCAAATAATAATAATTGAACATTCGAATACCGGTCGTATGCCCGTGCAAATTCAAGCCATGGTTGATGTTGCGGAATCTGAGCGGGGGCTATGTGATGTGTCACCCTCAAGTGCTGAATATTCGAACACTGGAAAGCGTTGCGCATACATACTTGCCAGTGAGCCATTTCGGCGAATGGAACACGCGGTGTCCTTGCAGTGATCCACTTGAATGTGGGCTGGCGTACTGTGCGGTTGACCAGCACTGCCCAATGGTCAAATATGGTTTGGGATGGAGGGCAGACGAGTGGGAGAAGGAAAAGAGTAAAGGAAGCACGGGAAAAGCGCTCGAGCGCTCAAGTTTATATTCTCGGTCAAGAAGCGTGCAAATCCTATCACACTAGAAGCGCCCAGGAACTCCCCTTGGCAGCGACTAGCACGGTGGCAGTGCACAAGGATCTAGAGACTAGAGCAGACTGAGACGCCGAGCTCGTGTGAGGGGGCTCTCGGTGTTGACTTGAAATGATGCTTCACGCATCACGTTGGCCTCGAGGTAGATGAATGCCATAAATTCAAATCCCAGTTACATGAATTCCGTCCACGCACGGTGGCAGATAGTAACCAGGTTGGTGGCACTAACAAAATGACCCTGTGCGGAAAGTAGGGCGTGATAGTACCCTCGTTTGAGTCGACACGGTGGGGAGCGTGAGGCAATGGTGACCCCATTGCGCTCATGGCATCAATGGCTCAATGCATGGAAGGGAAACATTGGGAATGTCATTCTAGATCGTTCGCCAGCGAAGAGCAGGGGGAATCGGAAAGTAAAGACGAGAACTAGATGCTGCGAGCGCCTGACCGAAAGACCGATGAGTCGGCAGGGAAGCATAGCATTATGATGCAGAGTGGCGCAATGGGCCAGACCACGAGGCCCGACTGTTCCCGAATCCATTAATGAGTGATAACACCGCGGAATCTGTCCTTCTAGAAATCCCTCCTTTCTACATCCCTTCCAGAACCCCAAAACCATATCATATCTCCCATTCTTGGACCTTGAGGTTACAAGCATCGGCGTCCCGTGATCCATCGGAACTTTTCGTGATCACTCGTGACGGCGGTCAACCTTCTCGCCCGGATGTGACCGTCCATAAGTTGCCCCCCAGACCGTCCCAATACTGAAAATGTCTTTGACATTCTAGGGGGTGCCAAACTAGAATACCGCCGACAAAGGATGTATCTAGTTTTTGACGGCGACACAGCGGAGTCTGCCATGAGGTGGAAAATGCGTAGCAACGGAAACAGGGACACACGTTAGTTTCCTACGCCATTTCCGAGGAGAATACTTTCTGATCGTATGCGGACTAAAGACGGTGTAGGGAAGGGCGGTAACTTGGGTACATCAGAGCCGCATATATTGTTTTAGAACAAAGGACTTGGGAGCCACCTTACATCGGAGAGTGGAGATGAAGTCTGCGCGCCGACAGTCGGAAAGGATTCAACATACCCAGCGGATAAGATTAGAATTCGGGTCAAGGTCGGAGCAACGCCCACCAAGTTTCAAAGAATAGTAGGAAGAACATACAGGCACCAAACGTGTAGATTCAGCTTGAACACGTATGATACATTGGATTCGGCCTTGATTATGGGTCGCATGTTGGACTTTGAGTCTCCATGCGCCACTTGAGACAACAAAGAATCTACGCGTGTTTGTTCGGGAAACGGTGCTGGAGAGAAGACAGCGGATCAGTGATCAGCTAATTCTTGGAAACTCTGATGGAAGTTCCAGGCGGTGTAGGTTTATTCGATGCATACTGCAAGGATTGGGTGTAAGTCCTCCAAAAACGAACCTTTGTTTCTCTGCAGCTCAGTGACAATAGTATATTTAAATTAGACTGTTCACTTCACCGCTAAAGAGCTGCGGCCACGCCGTGAAGCTGTCAAAGATACTGCCATCAGTTGCTCTCGCCTGGGCGACAGACCTTAATGCATATGGCATTGTATGCGTGTTCCATTGTGTCTGTGAAAAGGACAGTGCCATATATCGCTTCGGATATTCTGGTATAACAATGGTGACAAAGAAAAACATGCAGAACAGCCATCGAAATGGAGCGACCCTCGCTAACTGCTGTGATAAGGATAAGCTCCGTCTCTTATTGTTTTCTCCCTGATTTCACTGGATTACGAGAAAGAATGTAACCCGCTGGTCTAACCTTGGGCATACAGTATGAGAGGATCTCCTTCGGGATCAGAATGTTCAGGATGCATACAGCATGAGACAAGGGCTGACTCGACAGACCAAATGCATACGGATTTAAGCCTCGCACGGGTACACCTCGTCCAGGGTTGGAAACGCAGGTATACCACTGTGGCGAAGCTGCCATACCCCGTATGTGTAGGCACAGATAAATGTGAGTCATGTCTCGCTTGCCCGCGGCGCAGTACGCCCACTGGGGGCGCTGCTCAGTGAGAGTTTAACATATATCTCCCGTAAGTGAACTGCAGATTAAACCAAGAATTTACCCATGGGCAATGGTGTGTGTGTGCGTCGATGAGTCAGGATGGCAGGGCTGTAGGTGACGAGTGAGAGCAAAAGCTACATCGCGCCGTACATGCAAGTAACCGCTTCAATGCGAGCCACCGGACTTGCCATGCACCGTAGTAGTTGACGCGCTTGAAAAGGGTACTCCCACTAGCAAGTATTGAAGGGACATCCTGCGTCAAATAGGCTGGACAAATTTTCTTCGATGTTCAACACAGTTGGTTTGCCGTAACTGTGACGCAGAATCCCACATGTTGCACAATATAATAATATTACTGTATGTCCTGCTCCCACTTGTCGCCGACTGCCTCATAAAACAGCCGCGTTTGGTTTCAGAATAATCAGTCGGTTGCTAAGTTAGCATCGAGTGAGGAAGACCCGGGACACCCCGCAGTAATTTTGTGGGCGGGTTGCGATTCTCTAGCTGGCACTGCCGCCGTTAGGTACGTACCAAAAACAGGCACACAAAAGTTACTGTACCTTTCAGGTCTAGCTCTCTCAAAATGCTCTACTCATGACTGCACTCTTCGGCACTCTCTCGGCCCCGTAAAATGTATGCATTGACTACACCGGATTAACGAAAAAAAACGCACCGGTGCCGGTGATGCGTGCGCAGTGCTGCAGAAATTTTAGGTACATGCAGTTCTGTTCTGACAAATAAGCGCTGCGGATCGACTGGGGAGCCGACAGGGACGTCTATGAGGCAACATAGGTCACGAGTCTAGTGGGATGATGATGATGACACGCCAGTTTCCCAATTTTAGAAGTGGTGTCAACGCTTATCTGTCACGCCATGATGGGGAATATCCGATGAGGCTGTCCAATTCTTGGAGCTGGCAGGGAGCTACTATGATCGATGGTGTCCTAGGGTCAAAACGAACCTACTTGCTTGGGGCTGCTGACATCCCGTAGCTGGTCGAGTTTGTACGTCGTATCGAAAGTCGATTCTGTGACGTCAGTACTAGGTATCACTTGCCCCACATCAAACATACCAGTATTGCACACACGACGGATTTTTTTACCTCAGTGCCTATAGCCCTCTAACACGTCATTCAACAGCTCGATGGGGGCATTTAGAACAACCCTTCAACCAATACACCTCACAGCATTCGAATTCCTCATACCTCCATCTGCATCATGCATCTAATCTGGCCATCGATTACGATCAATCAGTCCGAGGCCTCCATTCGCGAAGCTTAGAGCATGGCTACTGGCATGGAGCAAGTAATAGGGTTCGCCCATCCTGTGTCTCATCACACAAGTGGTTGGTTGGCTGGCGATCACTGGCACTTCCTCGGCGTTAGGTCTTAGTGGCGACCCTAACACCTTTTTGCACTCCTCACTCCCTCACACGCCTATGCATAGCCAAGACGCGCAAGTCCTGATGCACGTTTTCACCTCATGATATGACCTTCTCGAAGGACCCAGAAGGTGAGAAATAGGACACCCAAGACCCAAGGACGCCGTCCAGTGGTGGAAAAGAACGCATGACCTCCCTCTTCGTGGGCCGCAAAGATGTGAAATGCCAATGCAGGTTCCACTCACCGTGAGAGCGGTAGGTATGTGCTACGCTGCATACTTATATGCGCTAGGTGCTGGGAATGGGAATGGAGGATCGATATCGATCCGCGGCGGGTTCGCGTATGCTGAAATACTTGCTAGGCATCCCGTGTGAGCGACGACAGCGAGGGTCGACCATCGGGCTGGAACTGGAATGCCGTTGGATCCCGTTTGATCAATGTCGCCAATATGAGGGAATTCGCCACAGACCTTGGTTGGCAGATCAATCGATCATGCTGGCCCCTTTCAACCTCCCTATCCCGGATACGTTAGGTGTCGAACCAATTGACATGGCAGTGAATATTCGGGTGTCCGACGTACTACTATATTGGATGAAAGTATATACAGACTTAGGGTATTTTGTGAAGCAAAAAAAGGACGTGTGTATGCTACATGTCTAGTCGGAAGTCTCGAATCCAGAAACCCGAATGCCGCATGAACGATAACCCTCATAAGAAATCCCTGCGATAATTTAGTTGTGAAAGAAAATATGTCCGGACAATCCTTAGCCAGGGGATAGAAGTGGACTAGCCGAACGTCTATGGGCATGGTACCTCCTTCCCTCGCTGTCCCGCCACACCCCACCACCACCACCTGACCTATACTAAATGGGGTGGGCTCACACCTTTTTATCACCACCCTCCGGTTTCGACACGCATCACGAGGTCACGACTGAAACAGAACTGCCATTTCCGCCGAAACGACTCCGAGCCCCACGCCCGTCATGGCCAAGATTGGTAGTAGATTCCATAGTGCGAAATCCTTTTGCTTCACGTGGGTGTCCTTTTGCGCCAAAATGGTTCGCCAGAGGAGGCCTGCCAACGAAGCTGAAAAGGTGAAACTGACAGCGCCAATGTTGGACGCGACGGCAAGCGCGATGGCAGCTGCTCGGTTGGCATCGTATGGAAGGGCGGCTGCGCGGACAACTTTGGTGAGCAGGATGGTGGCGCCAATGTTGGTGCCGGCGAGGTTACACAGGATGACACCAAGGACGCCAATCAACCAGATGGTAGGTTGTATTTGATTACCTGATGCTCGGACGAGCCAATTGGCAAACACCTGCACCCATCCCTGGTGATTGAGCGCTTCGATAAGGATAAACTGAGAGAACGCAAAGGGTATGAGCGCAAAGGGCAATCGCGGCAGCGCAGTGTTGAAAGTCGGGAAGTGTTTTTCCAGGTATAAACGAAACCACGCCATTTTGATGGGCACTTCTGGAGTGGAAGTGGATTGTGGCCCCACTTTGGCGTCCGGTTTGGGGATTTCGGGGTGCGACTCGACGGCGGTTTCTTCGTCATGCGGAAAAGATGTTGATCGTTGTGTATTTGGGAGTGAGGGATAATGCGAGAGGCTGTCCTTCGTGTGCTGGTGTTTCTCAGCCATAGAAGCTTCATCAAGCCCTTTCCCGTCTGCCTTGGGGGACATCTGCGGCTCCATTTTGGGCTCGATCTGTGGGTTTTGGGGTTGCGATCCGACCACCATCTCTTCATCAGGTAAGGAAGACAGTGATTGTTCCATGACGGTAGGTTGCGAGGCGCCATTTTCCGTGTGTTGCTCTCTCTCAGCCGCAGAACCTTCATGAAGCCCATCCGCCTTGGGCGACCCGCGACCCAACCCGATCGGGATATCATGGGTCCGCCGATAGTGATCCCACGTAAGATCGAATAGGAATTTGCCAACGGCGAACGGCAAGCTGATCATCCACACGTCGATTCCGAAGAAACCTACGACGAGACAGAGTATGAGCGTTGCGCCGAGCATGATACTGCCAACCCAGGCACCAACGGGATCTAGAAGAGCTTCCCGGGGGTCCCGACGGGCGGTACGAGCTAATGTACGTGGTACTTTGTTCCTGTATTGGAACGCCAGCACAGCGAAGCAGAAGACGTTACAAGCAAGGAAGGGAAGGATAGTGTAAGCTGTGAAAGCAGCATCGTTGACGCCAAAGCCCTCGCAGATGACAACCTTGCGTAAACTCGCTCAGCACGGGTCCCGGGTCCAGTTGGAGATACATACATTTGTTGGGTTCCCCACAAATAGCACCATACTAGCAGTGTTCGCAGCAGCAAACTCAGCCATGACCCACGCCCACGAATCGAGTTCTGCGGCTTTTGTGTAATAGACCAAAAAGGCAGTTCCAGAGAGGATGACGGGATCGTTGCCAAGTAGGATGGAGAGCAGAGTGAGCATGACGTAAAAGTAGAGATATAATTTCCACCCATTGTGGCCACCCATGTTACTGACCCAGAACGCCGCGGCCTCGAGAACTCCAGTGATATCGAGCGTTATAGCCATGTAAGCCAGCGAGAAAAATAAGATGAGGATGTTGTAAGGTTTGATGCCTTCTGTCCCTACGATCCCGTTGCGGATGACTGCCGGATCGAGGCACTGAGCGGCCCATAGCAGCGCGATAGCAAGGATTGGTGCGGTGGTCAGGTTGATTGGTATTCGAGGAAAATGACGGGGCGTGGGTATGGTGACTGGGCGAATTACGAAGAATATGGAGATGATGAACACCACCAAGGTGGCGATAGCATATCCAGAGGTCATGAGGGTATCTGAGCTTTGGAGACGACGTTCAGCACATAAAGCGAGCAGGGAACTGAGAAGAAGACTGAATATAAATACTGGCACACAGGCACACAAGGAAAGTGACTGACCCACTGGCACACGATCGATAGGCGTTTTCCAATGGAACGTGTGTGCTGAATGCAGACGGCTACTGAACCAGCCAGCCAACGTGGAAGTGGGGATCGAGATGAGCTGGGTTCCACATTGGCAACAATTTGGCAGGTTGTTATAACCCGCCCGCGCCCACCCTTAAGCTCGCCATCAGAAGGTTCTCCTGGAAAACTGCCAATTCGCCTTATTAGCGACGGTCGTAACTTTACCGTTGGTCACGCGCATGATTATGATATGTTTTCCCAGCTGCACCGCTCCACACTGGCATTCGAAACAAAGCCTCCTTAGCGATCCCCGCCCTCCTTTGACGTGTGTTGGAAACGGCGCAGCAACGAACTGTAGTCCGCTCGCTGTGAACGATGCATCCGTTCTGGAACGTGGTGAACGTGTCTGGACAGTACTCGGAGAACTCCGGGAGCTGACTCCACATTGCTTACTGTGTATCGTCAAAGTATGTACCACCAATCACCGTCACCAGCTGACCGTTTTGGCCCGAATTCGGCTGTGTCAAGCCCCACATAACTACGTAGCGGATAATACGGAGCGCAAGTACGACCCCGGGGACCCCTGAAAGTCCGCAATTCTGTCCCACGCACAGGTTTGCATCAACACCAAAGATAACGTATCGATGCAATCCCTCTCGGAACTCCAAACGTTGGTTGCACTTCACTCGCCAGCGCGCCAATGTACCCCAATGAGCGACCGAGAACGAGTCAAACGTGATGCCAAGTATATCGTCGAGGCGCGAACGGTGCAGTAATTCCTACCGCTTTAGCCCACTCGATGACTATGCGCTCGCTCGGGCGCAAAATATTTCCTGTGAGCATGCTCAGCCGTATACTGTGTTGCCGGATTCAAGAGGCGCTCTGGTACTGGTACTGATACTTACAGTTGTCGAATAAGGGTCCTGCACAGAAATCAGCACTGTTGCGGTTGTTACGGCGCTTGCGATCGAAGCACTGTGCGCACAGTGAAGACGAGATAAAATGACAGGCTCTTCTCGTCACGCACTGAACAGGAAGAGTCTTGCTGTCTTGGCGTTTGCCGAGGTACTCTGAACCCAGCGAAGGTAGTCAGTGTTTTCCTGAGACGAGAAGCCAGGGAGCGACAGACATCTTGATCTTGTCTCCCCTATCCCCTAGACACAAAGGAGGAGGCAGAATTGAATTTGGCATTTTCTTTTAGATTCCCGTTCTTATTGGGTGGTGTCTGCTGCAGCATGCCTTGGCTAGTCTCACATCGGCGCAGTCTGCTGTACTTGCAGGCTTCTTTCCTGTGTGTAGTATCAGAGTGTAGTAGTTGCGTAACTTCAGTGAAAAAGAATCATAACATTTCCGTTCACTTGATTCTTCTTTCAAGTCGCATGACCTGCCTTCGGCGCACGCACTGTCACCGACCGCAGAATAGACAGAACACATATGTGTGTTGAATTATTCTGCCATTCCTACTACGAGACTACTAAGTGCCAATCGCCTGGGTTTGCAAGTTCCTTCTGCCAAGCTTGAAACTAGCTGGGGCGTGGCATTTTTGTAGATGGGCGCTCTCTTGAGTGGCGTCAACGGTGCAGTGCGTCTAACACATGTCTCTCCCTCTCGACGACAACTCTAGCCTAGCCATGTCCGGCCCCGACCACCTCTCGATACCCATGGATATCCTTGTAACCAGAGGTTCGACAGAAAAATCCAGAGGGCATGATACCCAGACCAAGGTGGATACCGCAACCCAAGATAGTATACTAGACAAGACGCCCGCTCCAATGTAAGTTTCATCCCCTACTCTGCGCGCCAACGACGATATCCACGAACGTCTCTCACGAATCATGTCCGTTTTCTGAATGGCAGCTACCGACACGCGGCGCCATCAGGTCCATGGCCATGGATGGATTTCGATGAAGATATGCCTGTCGTACCGCCTCCCAATCCGCTTACGGTTCCAGGCTCGCAGCCCTGGATTGGATACCCGCAGTGTACGTTCCCCAACTGGACGGAGACACAAGTGAATCGCTGTAAAATGTTGACCGACTGCCCGACTGGAGAAAGCAACACCTATAAAGTGGACGTGTTGCACTCCGGCAAATTTAAAGAAGAAGAGCTCCAGATGGCGACGATCAGGGATGGGCCTAGTCAGAATGAGTTTTGGAAATTGGTAAACGTTCCAGTGAGTCCTTCTCTCTACGCCGTCGATAAAATAGTCATGTTTGCAGAGAGAGCAAAACATACGCATACGTGCCATTTTCGTTCAGAATATGACCAAAGAAGTTCTCCAGATACTGGGGAAGAGGTATGTGTATCTTTCCTCAAAGTCGAGCACCGCCAGACGTTGCACAGATACGAGATAGAACCTTTCTTCTTTTCGTCTTCGACGAACTGGATACCTTCAAGATACCAAGAGAATATTGTGGCAAAACAAAGCGATCGTGGGTTATCCTCTACCTCCATTATCTTTCTACTCCGAAATTCAGAGTTGCCACAGACATCACCGTCGTTCTTCCATTCATTCGTGTGGTTCCTCGGGAGGCTGCGGGCCCAATCCCACTGCGCCTCCTACAAGCTTCTTTACTATCATCACAACAAGAAGGCATGTGTGCCCCTTGAAAAATGCTCTACATGTCCTGATATGTGTTCAGACGAGCAGATCATAGATACACAATCACCACTCTATTTGGATTCATGTAAGTATTCGTTCGTCTGGGTCGATTTTAGATAACGTTTCTATCCATTCTCAGGTGACAAGTACATTCTTCAAGACCTGCTCAGTGTTCATATGGTTCGAAATGTGCAGTCAAGTACCATTATATCCATCCATCCAAAGTCGCGCAAGAAGACGGCAGAACAACTCCACTCTCTCATCAACCGAACTGGTCGCAGTGTCTACTGGTCAAAAAACTTTGTCAATTCAAAGGACCCTACCTGTCTCTTTCTGTGCTTTTTGTGGTATGCCATGTACGAATGGGACGAACTGTTTGAAACCCTTTATTCGCACATCAACGAGCTGGTAAGTATAGCATTCGTGACAATGATAATACGCTGCATCCGTTGTGTTTCACAGGAACAAAAGGTTCTCAACAGCGACAATATCAGGGAGACGCGACACTTGCACATCCTGCAAGCGCATCTTCTTTACTACCGGAACCTCCTCGAGGATTTCAAGAAATCCGTTATCTTTGTGCAGGAAACCAAAAACCCTGCAATGGATGATCCTTCTTTCACTGATGGGGAGCGAGCTCGGGCAAAACGTATCATGGTCAAAGAAACCGATTATCTTCTCTCGGAAATTGAGAGGCTCGAAAGTCAGAGAATGATGCAAGTGATGCGATTGAAGAACGTTATAGACTTGGTACGACTCATTTGATGACATCGTTTTCCTTTATACCAAACTATGCCATCCAGGCATTCGCGAGCGTCAACATCGATGACAGCAAGCACATGCAAGAACTGACGATCGCGACCGTCCGAGACTCTTCCGCGATGAAACAAGTATGTGCCTGCTTTATCGTTAGCTGCACATTAATGCTGAATGTGCAAAGATTGCTTACCTCACGACGGTTTTCCTGCCCGCCAACTTTATGTCTGTGAGTAGCTTTGTCAGCTTGCCTTGTTTGTTTTCTCACAATGATCCACACAGAACGTGTTCAGCATGAACATCAAAGAGATCAATCCTAGCGGTGGAGAGACCCTCCCTCACTATATTGCAGGCGCGGTTAGCCTGACAGTGTTTGGTATGTGGGTCACCGTCGCTATGCAAGTCGAGAGTACCTTTTTCGAACGTGGAAGCTCAATGTGGAGGCGCTCATTATGGCCAATGTTTTTTGCCTGGAAGATGTGGCTTCAGATGTGGAACAAGCGGTTTAGTTTGAAGCGCAAGACGTCGTGATGTGGGTGATCTATGTGTTTGCTTGCTATTACATGTCCGTACCACCATTGGACTCTTTGTGCTCTTGCATGCTTGATGCGTTGTTTTTTTCTTGATACAACTACCTAGTGCTTGTGGGATGAGTTGAAGAGTTGCTGTATGCGATTTCTTTTGTGTATGTTTTATTCCCCGACGTAATTTAAGTATCTTGATTGACATCGAGTACTATCGAATCGTTTCAATACACATAGTAGGAGTACCATTTCCTCTGCCAGACTCTTTGGGTGCCATTTAGAGGGGTGCCAACTATGTTCACTCCAAGTTCTATGATTGATCAAGAAAGTTTCGCCCACGTGGTAAGGTAGATGTCATACAAATCTAGTACTAATACGTTGGACGTTCTCACTGATGCAGAGACCACATGATGCTACAACATCGCGGAATAAGTCGTATGGGTACAGTAATCCCCTTCTCATTGGAGCTTTAAATAATTCTGTCTTACCCTACTACTATCCAGCCGTGATTTCCATGTTCTTCTCGGGCCATGCCAGCGGGCACGTTCCCCGGCCAACGGTGCTGCGAGTCTCATGGCAATGAGGGACTTAGTACCTGCAAGAAGTTGTCCAGTTCGATGTGTCCTACATACTCAGCTGGACGAGTACTCGAACGCGAATTCGGATACGTGTCGATTTGCAGTCATATTCAAGATCAGTGGTTCCGATATGCGTTGTGTTCTTTTTTCTTCTCCAACAATTGTTTTACCGTGGTCCGACGCGCACGGCATGGAACGTCATTCGCGACTCTGTCATCGTCGTCGAAACACTCGCCACACACAGCTCAGCGCTCAAGTCAGACGTCCGTCATCTTGTAGGCCTTTTCGGCTGTATGATAAAGCCGCCTCGCACGCCACGTCGTCGACGTTTTTCGTCACGGGTGTGCGAGGGAGAGCGATGCATAATAATAACCGATCTCACATGGCAGTCGAAAGAAGCGGGACGTCACGGTTTTTCCACACCCCGCAAGAGACCTTGGTAGACCGTTTGCAACCAACTTGACAAGGGAGACATGTCCGTGAACACGGTCGCGCCGCCACACAGTCGATGGCTTGCATGGGTTTTTGACATTTATGCTTCTGGGACGCCACCTGTGTTGGGTACGCTCGATATCCAAGAGATTGAGGACAAGGCGCGGGAGGTGCTTCAAGGTAGTCCATGTCAGTTGTCCTCTCTCTCTCTCTGCGTTTGTTTTGCGACCGTGATTGCTCAAAAATGACATTGCGGGTTGGCGTCGTTTATTATTTTCGAATTCAGCCGCCTTCTCGTATGTGTTGAAAGGTGCAGGGACGTCTAGTACGTGTGACGAGAATCGGCGGGCGCTCGATAGGTGGAAGCTCGTTCCACGCATGCTCAACGATGTGGGGGAACGTCATCTCGAGGTATATTCTCACCCAAAGTGCGGTCGGACGAAGCTCATTAAACACACACCTTGTCCACAGACGACGATCTTTGGCGTCACCCACCCCGCCCCGGTTTTCATCGCTCCGATCGGTGCACAGGGTCTGATGCACAACGACGGCGAGCTCGGGACGGCCCGTGCAGCAGCCAAAGTAGGCATACCCTTGATCGTCAGTTCTGCCGCATCTCGGTCGATGGAAGAGATTGCGCAAGCCCAAGGACCGAACGGGCATCGCTGGTACCAGCTCTACTGGCAAGTGTTCCCTCCAACTTTCCATCGTCACAAGCTCACCCTGAACGGGCTCTAGGACGCACTCTGTCGAACTGACACGATCATTGCTAAGACGCGCCAAGGAAAACGGGTACACCGCGCTCGTGGTGACCGTCGACTGCATGATGGTCGGATGGCGTCCACACGACCACGGTCTTCCGTATAGCCCAGCCGGCCACGGGTTCGGCGTGCAACAAGGGACCTCGGATCCGACCCTCATGGCACGCTTTGGTCTCGAAGCGCGTCACGAGCGACCGCCGTTCCCGTTCATCCAAGAGGACATCCAGAGACGCGCCGCGGCAGGTGATCCGGATGCACAGCAAGCCATGTTTTTGGGAGGCAAGTGGATTGGGGAGATTGCTTCGGGCATCTTTCGGAGTTGGGACGAGCTCCAGTTCATCAAGGATAATTGGGATGGGCCGATCGTCTTGAAGGGTATACTCGCGCGTGAGGTAAGGGCATGACGGGGGACGATGTCAAGGTTGATGTGAGACGCCTTTTCCTGCAGGACGCCGAGAAAGCCATTGATTTGGGTATCGACGGTATCGTCGTCTCCAACCACGGTGCGTGTCGTTCCGGATGGATTATTCCACCTGCCGTGTGCGCTCGAGGACTGAAACGCCTTGGTCAGGCGGTCGTCAAGTCGACGGGTCCATCGGCGCGCTCGACGCACTCGACATGGTGATGCAATCACCAAAGGTGCGAGAGGCACAACGAGCGGGCAAGCTCACCGTCCTCTTTGACTCGGGCATCAGGACCGGGAGTGATATCCTCAAGGCACTTGCATTGGGTGCTCAAGCAGTGCTCCGTACGTCTCGCCACATACTTGTGTTCAATCCGTGTTTTATTTTTGATCCGGGCTCTCTCTGACCCTATCATATCATGACGCCGAATCAGTGGGACGACCGTTCATGTACGGCCTCGCCATCGCCGGCGAAGCAGGCGTCGAGCAGATTTTGATGCAAACGATTGCCGATTTGCATCTTACGATGGGTCTCTGTGGGTTCCGTGACGTGACAGACGTCGTGGGCGCACGAGAGAAGCTGATGGTCAAGATCAACTAACGATAACTTGGAGCAAGGGTAGCAAGGGCGTGAGTATGTCGGGCTAGCGTATGAGTAGCCGTAGCTCGGGTGTTGAATTGTGCTATTTTTTGTTCAAACTGCCGCCAGTAATACAGGGCATGGATGTTGGTTGTACTGGGTACTTTGTTCGTCGTGATGCTGCCTTGATTGCGGCGTATGTAATGGCGGCGCCCCCGACGTTATAGGATCGAATGATATCCCTGTGTCCTCAGGGTCGAGGTTCACAACTAGATGTTGGTTTGATGACATGCTGTATGCGCACATCGGATCAGAATCAAACTCTGATGGGCATGAATGACACCATTCATCGATTGCGCTTTATTGATGGATCCGATATTCCTCGGTGTCTGGGTAATACACTTGGTCACGATACCCGTCCCTGCCCGTCAAGCATTCCCAGACCATCTCGGATGAACACATGACCCATCTATTAAAAAATAAACTGACAAACGCGGATACATTATCAATAAACACAGCACAGCAGTTCTTAGTTAACAGCAAGTCCCCTGAAACCGCCTGTTTGACGGTGATTCACCCCTCGTTAAACCGAGTCTGATCGTTTCCGAGGGGTCTTGCACGTGCAATGTCCTCGCGTCGATAGCTTCTTCGTATTCCCATCGCGTGACGATGCGTTGAGCGATATATTCGAATACCTCGCGAACACCTTCCCCCGTCTTTGCAGAGGTGAGGAAGAGTTTGGGTCCCCTCTCGGGAGGTAGTGGAGGATGAGGCGTCGCATCCGGATGTGTGGGGAGATGGTTGCAGTCGTTGGTGTGATCGCAGCTGTCTGGTCATAATCGCGCGTAAACAGACTTGGCGTGATCGTTGGCGTGGAAGACGATGAGCTCGAAAATGACGATGTCCGTCTTTGGTTCCTGATAGGGGACGATAGCCGCGATGATATGGAAGGAGGGAGGGGGGACGAGCGAGCGGATGTATAGACATCGAATAAAGATGAAGAAGGTGTGTGATACGAGGTAACGCCAGTGTGAGTGGACGTGAGTGTCCCATTGTTGATGTTAGTGTTACTCCACGAAGAATGCTTCGAGTGCTTGCGGACGTATTGACTGATATCAATGGATTGTGACCGCGATTGTGAATACGACGAGGATAGATCTATTGCAGAGTCATCACGTGGAGAGGTTGGTTCTTCTGAGACAGCCTCTTCGATGGTGATGGGAATCTCAGTTGGCGAGGACGGGCCAAGGGATAAAGGGGTACGAGTTCGTCGAGGAAACGGAGCGCTTGGGCTTCGGAAACGATGGACATCGAACTTGTTGAATCAACAAGGTCTGTCTTGTTTCCCACGACAACGCAGCAATAGTCCTCCAGGTCCTCGTCATAGAGGGGTGCGCGTTCACGAAACTCTTGCCACCATTTTTTGAGCGCGTGAGGGTCTCGGGCTGGTTCACATCGAACATGAGCAAGGCGGCGTCTGCACCGCGAAAGAACGCAGTAGATAGGCTGGAGAATCGCTCTTGTCCTGCGGTGTCCTGCATGTCATATTCCTGAATCAGCTTGGTAAACAACCGAGGACGAAAGTTATTGACCCAAATCTGGAGAGTAACACATCATCTGGCTGAGTTGGATGCGGTATCGTTTCGCGATGAATCAGCGCCGATTGTGGCTCTGTAGCCTGTCGAAAAGCGACCTGAAATGTACTGCGGGAAGGCACTCTCGTGAGTTGTGCGATTTCAGTGGTCGTTGGGGCACACACCTGAGTACGAAAACGTGGTTTTCCAACGCCTGAGGCGCCAATGACTACGAGTTGAACGTTTGGCATGTGCGTTGTTGAGCGATGTGATGATGAAATTGAATAGAGAGCGTCATGACGAAAGAGAGCACACGCTTGTCCGACGCTATCATCGCATTGACAGCGGTTGCCTTACATGGCATCCAAAACACCGCCAGACCTCTGACCTCGACGACGACCATGGACGATACCACACCACCACCACCAGATCATGATGTCTCTCCTCCGCCACCACCACCAGCACCCATGTCAGGCTCTCCTACGGATTTCTTGAAAGGGGTCGTCGGAAAGCGTGTCATCGTTCGTCTAACGTCGGGTGTCGATTATCGTGGTACGCTTGTCATCCCAGCCGTCACTCTAGATTTGACTTTTTGGTAGGCATCCTTTCATGCCTTGACGGGTACATGAACATTGCTCTGGAGCAAACCGAAGAGCATGTGAACGGTATCGTCACCAACAGATATGGGGATGCGTTCATTCGGGGAAATAATGGCGGGTATCGTTCAAGGCGATAACGGATCACCATCTCATCCTTTTTCTCCACGCAGTACTCTACATATCCGCTGCAGAACCGCTTTGATTTGAGATAGTTACACCGCTATGCGACGTGTCAAGTCGTGTCGTCGCGCATTTCAAAAACTGTGCTATTAGTTTTTCTAATGATATATCAGCAGTGACAGATCTGCTGACGAACCTCCGCAACCAGTGTTTCCGTATCCAAATGCATCGGGTGACAATGATCTCGCAGTAAATACTGCTAAGCAGGGGCTAAAGCATTGACAACGGCACAACTAATCCAATAGGAGCATCTCAAGCAGCCGTCTGGTTGACCACGGATCTACAGATGGGCCAGTGATGATTCAAGTTTAAGCCCCTGTCGGTTACAACTGGCTTTGATCGCACGATGCAGAGGTTCGCCCGAAATGTATTTGACCCAGTAAACATTGTTTTTCATGATGCATGAATCGCGGCCATCGCTGTAAAGAAACAGGATGTCAACGTCTAGGGCCGCACGTCGTAAGTTTTCCTTCTGACCGTTAGATTCGACTGTTCCCTCCGTACACGAGGGTACGGACCATTGCTCTCCCAGGGTCCCCCATCTCATATATACCGGCCCTAATAGTAATAGGGCCGAGGTACCGGAAACCGGCACGTTCACGGACAGCAAGCTCGTACTGCATTTGAAGAAACTC